>CM055897.1:57003890-57056390 GCA_029582155.1 Panopea generosa
GACTGGTATTTCTGGAAGTGCACTCGACAAGTTTCAGGACAGACTGGTAGTGCTGGAAGTGCTGCCGACAAGTGTCAAGACCGACTGTTAGTTCTGGATGTACTGCTGACAAATGTCAGGACCAACAAGTAATTCTAGAAGTACTGCTGACAAGTGTCAGGACCGACTGGTTGCTCCGGAAGTACTACCGACAAGTGTCAGGAGAGGAGAGACTGTGTGTTCTGAAGTTCTGCAGACAAGTGTCAGAACCGACTGGTAGTTCTGGAAGTACTGCCGACATGTGTCAGGACCGACTGGTAGTTCTGAAAGTGCTGTCGACAAGTGTCAAGACTGACTAGTAGTTCTGGAAGTACTGCCGACAAGTGTCAGGACCGACTGGTAGTTCTGGAAGTACTGGCGACAAGTTAAGGACCGACTGGTAATTCTGGAAGTACTGCCAACAAATGTCATGACCACCTGGTTGTTCTGGAAGTACTGCCGACAAATGTCAGGACAGACTTGTAGTTCTGAAAGTGCTGTCGATAATATCAAGACCGACTGGTAGTTCTGAAAATACTGCTAACAAGTGTCAGGACCGAGTGCTAGTTCTGAAAGCACGGCCGACAAGTGTTAGGACCGACAGGTAGTTCTGGAAGTGCTGCCGGCAATTGTAAGGACAGACTGGTATTTCTGTAAGTGCACTCGACAAGTTTCAGGACAGACTGGTAGTGCTGGAAGTGCTGCCGACAAGTGTCAAGACCGACTGTTAGTTCTGGATGTACTGCTGACAAATGTCAGGACCAACAGGTAATTCTAGAAGTACTGCTGACAAGTGTCAGGACCGACTGGTTGCTCCGGAAGTACTACCGACAAGTGTCAGGAGAGGAGAGACTGTGTGTTCTGAAGTTCTGCAGACAAGTGTCAGAACCGACTGGTAGTTCTGGAAGTACTGCCGACATGTGTCAGGACCGACTGGTAGTTCTGAAAGTGCTGTCGACAAGTGTCAAGACTGACTAGTAGTTCTGGAAGTACTGCCGACAAGTGTCAGGACCGACTGGTAGTTCTGGAAGTACTGGCGACAAGTTAAGGACAGATGGTAGTTCTGGAAGTATTGCCGACAAGTGTCTGGACCGAATGGTAGTTCTGGAAGTACTGGCGACAAGTGTCAGGACCGAGTGGTAGTTCTGGAAGTACTGCCGACAAGTGTCAAGACCGACTGGTAGCTCTGGAAGTACTGCCGACAAGATCTACCTTAACCCTTAACATATATACAATATTACAAAAAGTTTAGATTCCCATCTAGATTTTATGAAGAAAAATAACTTAGGAAGGCCGGGCACTTTTTTTTATTTATAGGTGATATTGACTTCTCAAGGGTTTCGGACAGGTGTAAATAGGGAAGAGAATTTAAACTTTTTTTCTCTGGCTTAAAAACTCACAAAGTTTAAGGACGAAATAACAACTTGTATAAATGTTGATTATATTTTAATCAGGCCTGGGTTATCTTTAACCAAAGGTTAAAAGCACTAATATAAATGATATCTGGTATTTAGATATTAGTTATTTTAAGACATGATAAAGATAACCAAGAGTTAAAATTAAACCAACGTTTATACAATTGTATGCTAAGTCCAAACCATTCCACAGTTATACAGTCGGTGTGGGTGGGGGGAATGAAATAGCATTGTACCTGTTTCCGAATTGTACTTCTAACTGTGAATGCAAACCCCGCATGTGTAGCGCAATGGTAGCGTACATGCTTGTCAATTCAGAGGTTCCGGTTCGGCTGATGGTTCCCGACGGGCACGTTCTTTGTGACAAAATGTTCTCCGCCTCTATTTCAAGTGGGAAAGTTGTCAGTTACTTGCAAAGATCGGTTAGTACTGAGTTCCGGGAAAACCGTTAGGATACCTGATAGCCATTATATAACTTTAAACTGTTGAAATGGCGTTAAACATACCACACTCAATCAACTTGTAAAATGCGACCTTGAACTTCGACCTATTGATATTTTTCTCTTTCTTGATAACGTCACATTTTTGTCTCGTCATGATGATCTCATATGTACTTATTTGTTGTTGTTTTTTAATTTGCCGGTGGAAAACATAGATTTGATAAAATAATACAAGTTGTTGATAGAGTTGGTTTAATATATACATATACCTTTCTGTTACTTCAGAGGCTCATTTTTGTTGATTACCAAACAAACAAAAACATAGTCAACAAAGGCAAATCCCAGATATTTGCCCTTTACTATTAAAATAAGGTTATAAAATATCCGGTTATAAGGAATTGTCAGATACAGGCATGTTTTTGTTAAATACCTTTACGTTAATGAATATACTATTTTAAGTTTATATATTTAAAGAGTTACTGAAGCTGGCAATATTCTTAGTACGTTATCCAAGGACAAAACAGTAACTGCACAGTTTGGTGTAGTTTAAGAAAATGTGATTACAGCCAGTGTTCAGCAAAGTCTTCCTCGTCACAGAGAAGATTGAACACCTTAGGATCAGTCCGATTTGCAATTTGCTTTGTTCCTGCAATATCATAGGGCTTACCCTTAACGGTGCAGCTTCGAGATACATGAAATACTGTACATGACACATTGTACACTACCCCCAACACACACATACACACCTGTGTAGCTACACGAAGGCACTGCAGAGTACCTCGGAGCCCCCATCAAAATTTCTAGACCTGCAGGTTTACTTTGACCAAGCTAGGCCACTGCCATACACACACCACCTACCCAAATCTGCAGGAGTTGTGGGGGACACTCTCCTCTACGTCTTGGCTCGTAGTACTGGGAGTGAAACTCGATTGAGATTCACTTTTTAATACAGCTTATAGTTTAGACTTAAGTTTCTTGTGTGTCTGTGTGTGTGTTTCCTTAATAAAGCGTTTTAAAGTAAAATAAACCATTGGAGTAAATAATAATCATACCCTTCCCCCGTAAAACTCACTAGAAAGCATGCTTTTGTCCTTTACGTCTTGACTCGCAGTGTACTGGGTTTGATACTCGTTTGAGATTTGCTTTTAAATACATCTAAGTGTGCGTGCGTGCGTGCGTGCGTGCGTGCGTGCGTGCGTGCGTGTGTGCAAGCGTGCGTGCGTGCGTGTTTAAACAATAATGCTTAAAAGTAAAAAAAAAACATTGGCGTAGATAACAACCATATTTTCTAAGAAATGAGTAAAATTCAGTCGTTAAGTGTTTAAGATAAACTTCAAGTTTCGGAGCGGTTCCCCGTATCCCAATAGTGGGAGTAGAGTAGAATTACCGCCACCAGCGGTAGAGGGGCACCCTTCACACACACTACCCTAAGGTTGCCTCTCCTCAATAACTGAAGTGCTCTTACGCTCATTACAGTATCGTTTACCTACAAACTACTACTAATTACGCTAAGTTACTCAAAGGCAAGCCGGTCCTTTTAAAAGGAAATTTTATTAATTGAAACAAAAACAGTATCTGGCATTTTTGTTTGTAATAAATGAATAATAGATGGGTGTTGTGTATTTAATGTCGATTGAAAAGCTTACCACCGCTTTTGTTTAATTGTTGCAACATACGACATCAGTCATGTGATGTTTTGCTTATATTAAACAAACCGTTATAAAGGGACGCCATGTCTGATCAAAATTTAACACTGATCAGATTTCAACGACTGTTTTGATCAGAATTTAATGTTGGAATGTGACGCGGGTCAATTTTCAACGGGGTCAAAATTTAATGTTACACCGGCAAGTGTCAGGACCTACTGGTAGTTCTGGAGTTGCTGCCGAAAAGTGTCAGGACCGATTCTTAGTTCTGGAATTGCTTTCGACAAGTGTAAGGACCGACAGGCAATTCTGGAAGTACTGCCGACAAGTTTCAAGACCACCTGGTTGTTCTTGAAGTACTGCCGACAAATGTCTCGACCGACTTGTAGTTCTGAAAGTGCTGCAGACAAGTGTTAGAACAGACTGGTAGTTCTGGAAGTGCTGCCGAAAAATGTCAGGACCGACTTGTAGTTCTGAAAGTGCTGTAGACAAGTGTTAGGACCGACAGGTAGTTCTGGAAGTTCTGCCGACAAGTGTTAGGACAGACTGGTAATTCTGGAGGTGCTGCCGAAAAATGTCAGGACCGACTTGTAGTTCTGAAAGTGCTGCAGACAAGTGTCAGGACCGACAGGTAGTTCTGGAAGTTCTGCCGACAAGTGTTAGGACAGACTGGTAGTTCTGGAAGTACTTCCGACAAACGTCGTGACCCGGCTGGTAGTTCTGAAAGTGCCAACAACAAGTGTCAGGATTGACTTGTAGTTCTGGAAGTACTACCGACAAGTGTCAGGACCAACTAGTAGTTCTGGAAGTACTGACGACAAGTGCCAGGACCAACTGGTAGTTCTGGAAGTACTACCGACAAGTGTCAGGACCGACTGGAAGTACTCCCGACAAGTTTCAGGACCACCTGGTTGTTCTTGAAGTACTGCCGACAAATGTCTCGACCGACTTGTAGTTCTGAAAGTGCTGCAGACAAGTGTTAGGAACGACAGGTAGTTCTGGAAGTGCTGCCGACAAGTTTTAGAACAGACTGGTAGTTCTGGAAGTGCTGCGGAAAAATGTCAGGACCGACTTGTAGTTCTGAAAGTGCTGCAGACAAGTGTTAGGACCGGTTGGTAGTTCTTGAAATACTGCCGACCTACGGGACCTACTGGTAGTTCTGGAAGTACTTCCGACAAATGTCGTGACTGACTGGTAGTTCTGTGCCGCCGACAAGTGTCAGGATTGGCTGGTAGTTCTGGAAATACTGCCGATAAGTGTCAGGACAGACTAGTAGTTCTAGAAGTACTGCCGACAAGTGTCAGGACAGACTGGTAGATCTGGATGTACTGGCGACAAGAGTAAGGACAGACTGGTTGTTCTGAAAGTATTGCCGACAAGTGCGTGGACCGACTGGTAGTTCTGGAAGAAGTGCCGACAAGTGTCAGGACCGAGTGGTAGTTCTGGTAGTACTGCCTACAAGTGTCAGGACCGACTGGTAGCTCTGGAAGTACTACCGACAAGTGTCAGGAGAAGACAGACTGGTTGTTCTGGAAGTTCTGCTGACAAGTGTCAGGACCGACTGGTAGTTCTGGAAGTACTGCCGACAAGTGTCAGGATCGACTGGTAGTTCTGAAAGTGCTGACGACAAGTGTCAGGACTGACTAGTAGTTCTGGAAGTACTGCAGACAAGTGTCAGGACCGACTGGTAGTCCTGGAAATAATGGAGACAAGTGTAAGGACAGACTAGTAGTTCTGGAATTATTGCCGACAAGTATCTGGACCGACTGGTAGTTCTGGTAGAATTGCAGACAAGTGTCAGGACCGACTGGTAGTTCTGGAAGAACTGTCGACAAGAGTCAGGACCAACTGGTAGCTCTGGAAGTACTACCAACAAGTGTCAGGAGAGACTGGTAGTTCTGGAAGTACTACCGACAAGTGTCAGAACCGACTGGTAGTTCTGGAAGTACTGCCGACAAGTGTCAGGACTGACTGGTTGCTCTGGAAGTACTTCCGAAAACGTTGTGACAGACTGGTTGCTCTGAAAGTGCCACCGACAAGTGTTAGGATTGACTGGTTGCTCTGGAAGTACTACCGACAAGTGTCAGGATAGAAGAGACTGGTTGTTCTGGAAGTTCTACTGACAAGTGTCAGGACCGACTGGTAGTTCGGAAATGCTGCCGACAAGTGTCAGGACCGACTGGTAGTTCCGGAAGTACTTCTGACAAATGTCGTGACCGACTGGTAGTTCTGGAAGTTCTTCCGACAAATGTCGTGACCGACTGGTAGTTCTAAAAGTGCTGCCGACAAGAGTCAGGACCGACTGGTAGTTCTGGAAGTACTGCCGATAAGTGTCAGGACAGACTGGTAGTTCTGGAAGTGCTGTCGATAATATCAGGACCGACTGGTAGTTCTGAAAGTACTGCTAACAAGTGTCAGGACCGAGTGCTAGTTCTGAAAGCACGGCCGACAAGTGTTAGGACCGACAGGTAGTTCTGGAAGTGCTGCCGGCAATTGTAAGGACAGACTGGTATTTCTGGAAGTGCACTCGACAAGTTTCAGGACAGACTGGTAGTGCTGGAAGTGCTGCCGACAAGTGTCAAGACCGACTGTTAGTTCTGGATGTACTGCTGACAAATGTCAGGACCAACAAGTAATTCTAGAAGTACTGCTGACAAGTGTCAGGACCGACTGGTTGCTCCGGAAGTACTACCGACAAGTGTCAGGAGAGGAGAGATTGTGTGTTCTGAAGTTCTGCAGACAAGTGTCAGAACCGACTGGTAGTTCTGGAAGTACTGCCGACATGTGTCAGGACCGACTGGTAGTTCTGAAAGTGCTGTCGACAAGTGTCAAGACTGACTAGTAGTTCTGGAAGTACTGCCGACAAGTGTCAGGACCGACTGGTAGTTCTGGAAGTACTGGCGACAAGTTAAGGACCGACTGGTAATTCTGGAAGTACTGCCAACAAATGTCATGACCACCTGGTTGTTCTGGAAGTACTGCCGACAAATGTCAGGACAGACTTGTAGTTCTGAAAGTGCTGTCGATAATATCAGGACCGACTGGTAGTTCTGAAAATACTGCTAACAAGTGTCAGGACCGAGTGGTAGTTCTGAAAGCACGGCCGACAAGTGTTAGGACCGACAGGTAGTTCTGGAAGTGCTGCCGGCAATTGTAAGGACAGACTGGTATTTCTGTAAGTGCACTCGACAAGTTTCAGGACAGACTGGTAGTGCTGGAAGTGCTGCCGACAAGTGTCAAGACCGACTGTTAGTTCTGGATGTACTGCTGACAAATGTCAGGACCAACAGGTAATTCTAGAAGTACTGCTGACAAGTGTCAGGACCGACTGGTTGCTCCGGAAGTACTACCGACAAGTGTCAGGAGAGGAGAGACTGTGTGTTCTGAAGTTCTGCAGACAAGTGTCAGAACCGACTGGTAGTTCTGGAAGTACTGCCGACATGTGTCAGGACCGACTGGTAGTTCTGAAAGTGCTGTCGACAAGTGTCAAGACTGACTAGTAGTTCTGGAAGTACTGCCGACAAGTGTCAGGACCGACTGGTAGTTCTGGAAGTACTGGCGACAAGTTAAGGACAGATGGTAGTTCTGGAAGTATTGCCGACAAGTGTCTGGACCGAATGGTAGTTCTGGAAGTACTGGCGACAAGTGTCAGGACCGAGTGGTAGTTCTGGAAGTACTGCCGACAAGTGTCAAGACCGACTGGTAGCTCTGGAAGTACTGCCGACAAGATCTACCTTAACCCTTAACATATATACAATATTACAAAAAGTTTAGATTCCCATCTAGATTTTATGAAGAAAAATAACTTAGGAAGGCCGGGCACTTTTTTTTATTTATAGGTGATATTGACTTCTCAAGGGTTTCGGACAGGTGTAAATAGGGAAGAGAATTTAAACTTTTTTTCTCTGGCTTAAAAACTCACAAAGTTTAAGGACGAAATAACAACTTGTATAAATGTTGATTATATTTTAATCAGGCCTGGGTTATCTTTAACCAAAGGTTAAAAGCACTAATATAAATGATATCTGGTATTTAGATATTAGTTATTTTAAGACATGATAAAGATAACCAAGAGTTAAAATTAAACCAACGTTTATACAATTGTATGCTAAGTCCAAACCATTCCACAGTTATACAGTCGGTGTGGGTGGGGGGAATGAAATAGCATTGTACCTGTTTCCGAATTGTACTTTTAACTGTGAATGCAAACCCCGCATGTGTAGCGCAATGGTAGCGTACATGCTTGTCAATTCAGAGGTTCCGGTTCGGCTGATGGTTCCCGACGGGCACGTTCTTTGTGACAAAATGTTCTCCGCCTCTATTTCAAGTGGGAAAGTTGTCAGTTACTTGCAAAGATCGGTTAGTACTGAGTTCCGGGAAAACCGTTAGGATACCTGATAGCCATTATATAACTTTAAACTGTTGAAATGGCGTTAAACATACCACACTCAATCAACTTGTAAAATGCGACCTTGAACTTCGACCTATTGATATTTTTCTCTTTCTTGATAACGTCACATTTTTGTCTCGTCATGATGATCTCATATGTACTTATTTGTTGTTGTTTTTTAATTTGCCGGTGGAAAACATAGATTTGATAAAATAATACAAGTTGTTGATAGAGTTGGTTTAATATATACATATACCTTTCTGTTACTTCAGAGGCTCATTTTTGTTGATTACCAAACAAACAAAAACATAGTCAACAAAGGCAAATCCCAGATATTTGCCCTTTACTATTAAAATAAGGTTATAAAATATCCGGTTATAAGGAATTGTCAGATACAGGCATGTTTTTGTTAAATACCTTTACGTTAATGAATATACTATTTTAAGTTTATATATTTAAAGAGTTACTGAAGCTGGCAATATTCTTAGTACGTTATCCAAGGACAAAACAGTAACTGCACAGTTTGGTGTAGTTTAAGAAAATGTGATTACAGCCAGTGTTCAGCAAAGTCTTCCTCGTCACAGAGAAGATTGAACACCTTAGGATCAGTCCGATTTGCAATTTGCTTTGTTCCTGCAATATCATAGGGCTTACCCTTAACGGTGCAGCTTCGAGATACATGAAATACTGTACATGACACATTGTACACTACCCCCAACACACACATACACACCTGTGTAGCTACACGAAGGCACTGCAGAGTACCTCGGAGCCCCCATCAAAATTTCTAGACCTGCAGGTTTACTTTGACCAAGCTAGGCCACTGCCATACACACACCACCTACCCAAATCTGCAGGAGTTGTGGGGGACACTCTCCTCTACGTCTTGGCTCGTAGTACTGGGAGTGAAACTCGATTGAGATTCACTTTTTAATACAGCTTATAGTTTAGACTTAAGTTTCTTGTGTGTCTGTGTGTGTGTTTCCTTAATAAAGCGTTTTAAAGTAAAATAAACCATTGGAGTAAATAATAATCATACCCTTCCCCCGTAAAACTCACTAGAAAGCATGCTTTTGTCCTTTACGTCTTGACTCGCAGTGTACTGGGTTTGATACTCGTTTGAGATTTGCTTTTAAATACATCTAAGTGTGCGTGCGTGCGTGCGTGCGTGCGTGCGTGCGTGTGTGCAAGCGTGCGTGCGTGCGTGTTTAAACAATAATGCTTAAAAGTAAAAAAAAAACATTGGCGTAGATAACAACCATATTTTCTAAGAAATGAGTAAAATTCAGTCGTTAAGTGTTTAAGATAAACTTCAAGTTTCGGAGCGGTTCCCCGTATCCCAATAGTGGGAGTAGAGTAGAATTACCGCCACCAGCGGTAGAGGGGCACCCTTCACACACACTACCCTAAGGTTGCCTCTCCTCAATAACTGAAGTGCTCTTACGCTCATTACAGTATCGTTTACCTACAAACTACTACTAATTACGCTAAGTTACTCAAAGGCAAGCCGGTCCTTTTAAAAGGAAATTTTATTAATTGAAACAAAAACAGTATCTGGCATTTTTGTTTGTAATAAATGAATAATAGATGGGTGTTGTGTATTTAATGTCGATTGAAAAGCTTACCACCGCTTTTGTTTAATTGTTGCAACATACGACATCAGTCATGTGATGTTTTGCTTATATTAAACAAACCGTTATAAAGGGACGCCATGTCTGATCAAAATTTAACACTGATCAGATTTCAACGACTGTTTTGATCAGAATTTAATGTTGGAATGTGACGCGGGTCAATTTTCAACGGGGTCAAAATTTCATGTTACACCGGCAAGTGTCAGGACCTACTGGTAGTTCTGGAGTTGCTGCCGAAAAGTGTCAGGACCGATTCTTAGTTCTGGAATTGCTTTCGACAAGTGTAAGGACCGACAGGCAATTCTGGAAGTACTGCCGACAAGTTTCAAGACCACCTGGTTGTTCTTGAAGTACTGCCGACAAATGTCTCGACCGACTTGTAGTTCTGAAAGTGCTGCAGACAAGTGTTAGAACAGACTGGTAGTTCTGGAAGTGCTGCCGAAAAATGTCAGGACCGACTTGTAGTTCTGAAAGTGCTGTAGACAAGTGTTAGGACCGACAGGTAGTTCTGGAAGTTCTGCCGACAAGTGTTAGGACAGACTGGTAATTCTGGAGGTGCTGCCGAAAAATGTCAGGAACGACTTGTAGTTCTGAAAGTGCTGCAGACAAGTGTCAGGACCGACAGGTAGTTCTGGAAGTTCTGCCGACAAGTGTTAGGACAGACTGGTAGTTCTGGAAGTACTTCCGACAAACGTCGTGACCCGGCTGGTAGTTCTGAAAGTGCCAACAACAAGTGTCAGGATTGACTTGTAGTTCTGGAAGTACTACCGACAAGTGTCAGGACCAACTAGTAGTTCTGGAAGTACTGACGACAAGTGCCAGGACCAACTGGTAGTTCTGAAATTACTACCGACAAGTGTCAGGACCGACTGGAAGTACTCCCGACAAGTTTCAGGACCACCTGGTTGTTCTTGAAGTACTGCCGACAAATGTCTCGACCGACTTGTAGTTCTGAAAGTGCTGCAGACAAGTGTTAGGAACGACAGGTAGTTCTGGAAGTGCTGCCGACAAGTTTTAGAACAGACTGGTAGTTCTGGAAGTGCTGCGGAAAAATGTCAGGACCGACTTGTAGTTCTGAAAGTGCTGCAGACAAGTGTTAGGACCGGCTGGTAGTTCTTGAAATACTGCCGACCTACGGGACCTACTGGTAGTTCTGGAAGTACTTCCGACAAATGTCGTGACTGACTGGTAGTTCTGTGCCGCCGACAAGTGTCAGGATTGGCTGGTAGTTCTGGAAATACTGCCGATAAGTGTCAGGACAGACTAGTAGTTCTAGAAGTACTGCCGACAAGTGTCAGGACAGACTGGTAGATCTGGATGTACTGGCGACAAGAGTAAGGACAGACTGGTTGTTCTGAAAGTATTGCCGACAAGTGCGTGGACCGACTGGTAGTTCTGGAAGAAGTGCCGACAAGTGTCAGGACCGAGTGGTAGTTCTGGTAGTACTGCCTACAAGTGTCAGGACCGACTGGTAGCTCTGGAAGTACTACCGACAAGTGTCAGGAGAAGACAGACTGGTTGTTCTGGAAGTTCTGCTGACAAGTGTCAGGACCGACTGGTAGTTCTGGAAGTACTGCCGACAAGTGTCAGGATCGACTGGTAGTTCTGAAAGTGCTGACGACAAGTGTCAGGACTGACTAGTAGTTCTGGAAGTACTGCAGACAAGTGTCAGGACCGACTGGTAGTCCTGGAAATAATGGAGACAAGTGTAAGGACAGACTAGTAGTTCTGGAATTATTGCCGACAAGTATCTGGACCGACTGGTAGTTCTGGTAGAATTGCAGACAAGTGTCAGGACCGACTGGTAGTTCTGGAAGAACTGTCGACAAGAGTCAGGACCAACTGGTAGCTCTGGAAGTACTACCAACAAGTGTCAGGAGAGACTGGTAGTTCTGGAAGTACTACCGACAAGTGTCAGAACCGACTGGTAGTTCTGGAAGTACTGCCGACAAGTGTCAGGACTGACTGGTTGCTCTGGAAGTACTTCCGAAAACGTTGTGACAGACTGGTTGCTCTGAAAGTGCCACCGACAAGTGTTAGGATTGACTGGTTGCTCTGGAAGTACTACCGACAAGTGTCAGGATAGAAGAGACTGGTTGTTCTGGAAGTTCTACTGACAAGTGTCAGGACCGACTGGTAGTTCGGAAATGCTGCCGACAAGTGTCAGGACCGACTGGTAGTTCCGGAAGTACTTCTGACAAATGTCGTGACCGACTGGTAGTTCTGGAAGTTCTTCCGACAAATGTCGTGACCGACTGGTAGTTCTAAAAGTGCTGCCGACAAGAGTCAGGACCGACTGGTAGTTCTGGAAGTACTGCCGATAAGTGTCAGGACAGACTGGTAGTTCTGGAAGTGCTGTCGATAATATCAGGACCGACTGGTAGTTCTGAAAGTACTGCTAGCAAGTGTCAGGACCGAGTGCTAGTTCTGAAAGCACGGCCGACAAGTGTTAGGACCGACAGGTAGTTCTGGAAGTGCTGCCGGCAATTGTAAGGACAGACTGGTATTTCTGGAAGTGCACTCGACAAGTTTCAGGACAGACTGGTAGTGCTGGAAGTGCTGCCGACAAGTGTCAAGACCGACTGTTAGTTCTGGATGTACTGCTGACAAATGTCAGGACCAACAAGTAATTCTAGAAGTACTGCTGACAAGTGTCAGGACCGACTGGTTGCTCCGGAAGTACTACCGACAAGTGTCAGGAGAGGAGAGACTGTGTGTTCTGAAGTTCTGCAGACAAGTGTCAGAACCGACTGGTAGTTCTGGAAGTACTGCCGACATGTGTCAGGACCGACTGGTAGTTCTGAAAGTGCTGTCGACAAGTGTCAAGACTGACTAGTAGTTCTGGAAGTACTGCCGACAAGTGTCAGGACCGACTGGTAGTTCTGGAAGTACTGGCGACAAGTTAAGGACCGACTGGTAATTCTGGAAGTACTGCCAACAAATGTCATGACCACCTGGTTGTTCTGGAAGTACTGCCGACAAATGTCAGGACAGACTTGTAGTTCTGAAAGTGCTGTCGATAATATCAAGACCGACTGGTAGTTCTGAAAATACTGCTAACAAGTGTCAGGACCGAGTGGTAGTTCTGAAAGCACGGCCGACAAGTGTTAGGACCGACAGGTAGTTCTGGAAGTGCTGCCGGCAATTGTAAGGACAGACTGGTATTTCTGTAAGTGCACTCGACAAGTTTCAGGACAGACTGGTAGTGCTGGAAGTGCTGCCGACAAGTGTCAAGACCGACTGTTAGTTCTGGATGTACTGCTGACAAATGTCAGGACCAACAGGTAATTCTAGAAGTACTGCTGACAAGTGTCAGGACCGACTGGTTGCTCCGGAAGTACTACCGACAAGTGTCAGGAGAGGAGAGACTGTGTGTTCTGAAGTTCTGCAGACAAGTGTCAGAACCGACTGGTAGTTCTGGAAGTACTGCCGACATGTGTCAGGACCGACTGGTAGTTCTGAAAGTGCTGTCGACAAGTGTCAAGACTGACTAGTAGTTCTGGAAGTACTGCCGACAAGTGTCAGGACCGACTGGTAGTTCTGGAAGTACTGGCGACAAGTTAAGGACAGATGGTAGTTCTGGAAGTATTGCCGACAAGTGTCTGGACCGAATGGTAGTTCTGGAAGTACTGGCGACAAGTGTCAGGACCGAGTGGTAGTTCTGGAAGTACTGCCGACAAGTGTCAAGACCGACTGGTAGCACTGGAAGTACTGCCGACAAGATCTACCTTAACCCTTAACATATATACAATATTACAAAAAGTTTAGATTCCCATCTAGATTTTATGAAGAAAAATAACTTAGGAAGGCCGGGCACTTTTTTTTATTTATAGGTGATATTGACTTCTCAAGGGTTTCGGACAGGTGTAAATAGGGAAGAGAATTTAAACTTTTTTTCTCTGGCTTAAAAACTCACAAAGTTTAAGGACGAAATAACAACTTGTATAAATGTTGATTATATTTTAATCAGGCCTGGGTTATCTTTAACCAAAGGTTAAAAGCACTAATATAAATGATATCTGGTATTTAGATATTAGTTATTTTAAGACATGATAAAGATAACCAAGAGTTAAAATTAAACCAACGTTTATACAATTGTATGCTAAGTCCAAACCATTCCACAGTTATACAGTCGGTGTGGGTGGGGGGAATGAAATAGCATTGTACCTGTTTCCGAATTGTACTTCTAACTGTGAATGCAAACCCCGCATGTGTAGCGCAATGGTAGCGTACATGCTTGTCAATTCAGAGGTTCCGGTTCGGCTGATGGTTCCCGACGGGCACGTTCTTTGTGACAAAATGTTCTCCGCCTCTATTTCAAGTGGGAAAGTTGTCAGTTACTTGCAAAGATCGGTTAGTACTGAGTTCCGGGAAAACCGTTAGGATACCTGATAGCCATTATATAACTTTAAACTGTTGAAATGGCGTTAAACATACCACACTCAATCAACTTGTAAAATGCGACCTTGAACTTCGACCTATTGATATTTTTCTCTTTCTTGATAACGTCACATTTTTGTCTCGTCATGATGATCTCATATGTACTTATTTGTTGTTGTTTTTTAATTTGCCGGTGGAAAACATAGATTTGATAAAATAATACAAGTTGTTGATAGAGTTGGTTTAATATATACATATACCTTTCTGTTACTTCAGAGGCTCATTTTTGTTGATTACCAAACAAACAAAAACATAGTCAACAAAGGCAAATCCCAGATATTTGCCCTTTACTATTAAAATAAGGTTATAAAATATCCGGTTATAAGGAATTGTCAGATACAGGCATGTTTTTGTTAAATACCTTTACGTTAATGAATATACTATTTTAAGTTTATATATTTAAAGAGTTACTGAAGCTGGCAATATTCTTAGTACGTTATCCAAGGACAAAACAGTAACTGCACAGTTTGGTGTAGTTTAAGAAAATGTGATTACAGCCAGTGTTCAGCAAAGTCTTCCTCGTCACAGAGAAGATTGAACACCTTAGGATCAGTCCGATTTGCAATTTGCTTTGTTCCTGCAATATCATAGGGCTTACCCTTAACGGTGCAGCTTCGAGATACATGAAATACTGTACATGACACATTGTACACTACCCCCAACACACACATACACACCTGTGTAGCTACACGAAGGCACTGCAGAGTACCTCGGAGCCCCCATCAAAATTTCTAGACCTGCAGGTTTACTTTGACCAAGCTAGGCCACTGCCATACACACACCACCTACCCAAATCTGCAGGAGTTGTGGGGGACACTCTCCTCTACGTCTTGGCTCGTAGTACTGGGAGTGAAACTCGATTGAGATTCACTTTTTAATACAGCTTATAGTTTAGACTTAAGTTTCTTGTGTGTCTGTGTGTGTGTTTCCTTAATAAAGCGTTTTAAAGTAAAATAAACCATTGGAGTAAATAATAATCATACCCTTCCCCCGTAAAACTCACTAGAAAGCATGCTTTTGTCCTTTACGTCTTGACTCGCAGTGTACTGGGTTTGATACTCGTTTGAGATTTGCTTTTAAATACATCTAAGTGTGCGTGCGTGCGTGCGTGCGTGCGTGCGTGCGTGCGTGCGTGCGTGCGTGCGTGTGTGCAAGCGTGCGTGCGTGCGTGTTTAAACAATAATGCTTAAAAGTAAAAAAAAAACATTGGCGTAGATAACAACCATATTTTCTAAGAAATGAGTAAAATTCAGTCGTTAAGTGTTTAAGATAAACTTCAAGTTTCGGAGCGGTTCCCCGTATCCCAATAGTGGGAGTAGAGTAGAATTACCGCCACCAGCGGTAGAGGGGCACCCTTCACACACACTACCCTAAGGTTGCCTCTCCTCAATAACTGAAGTGCTCTTACGCTCATTACAGTATCGTTTACCTACAAACTACTACTAATTACGCTAAGTTACTCAAAGGCAAGCCGGTCCTTTTAAAAGGAAATTTTATTAATTGAAACAAAAACAGTATCTGGCATTTTTGTTTGTAATAAATGAATAATAGATGGGTGTTGTGTATTTAATGTCGATTGAAAAGCTTACCACCGCTTTTGTTTAATTGTTGCAACATACGACATCAGTCATGTGATGTTTTGCTTATATTAAACAAACCGTTATAAAGGGACGCCATGTCTGATCAAAATTTAACACTGATCAGATTTCAACGACTGTTTTGATCAGAATTTAATGTTGGAATGTGACGCGGGTCAATTTTCAACGGGGTCAAAATTTAATGTTACACCGGCAAGTGTCAGGACCTACTGGTAGTTCTGGAGTTGCTGCCGAAAAGTGTCAGGACCGATTCTTAGTTCTGGAATTGCTTTCGACAAGTGTAAGGACCGACAGGCAATTCTGGAAGTACTGCCGACAAGTTTCAAGACCACCTGGTTGTTCTTGAAGTACTGCCGACAAATGTCTCGACCGACTTGTAGTTCTGAAAGTGCTGCAGACAAGTGTTAGAACAGACTGGTAGTTCTGGAAGTGCTGCCGAAAAATGTCAGGACCGACTTGTAGTTCTGAAAGTGCTGTAGACAAGTGTTAGGACCGACAGGTAGTTCTGGAAGTTCTGCCGACAAGTGTTAGGACAGACTGGTAATTCTGGAGGTGCTGCCGAAAAATGTCAGGACCGACTTGTAGTTCTGAAAGTGCTGCAGACAAGTGTCAGGACCGACAGGTAGTTCTGGAAGTTCTGCCGACAAGTGTTAGGACAGACTGGTAGTTCTGGAAGTACTTCCGACAAACGTCGTGACCCGGCTGGTAGTTCTGAAAGTGCCAACAACAAGTGTCAGGATTGACTTGTAGTTCTGGAAGTACTACCGACAAGTGTCAGGACCAACTAGTAGTTCTGGAAGTACTGACGACAAGTGCCAGGACCAACTGGTAGTTCTGGAAGTACTACCGACAAGTGTCAGGACCGACTGGAAGTACTCCCGACAAGTTTCAGGACCACCTGGTTGTTCTTGAAGTACTGCCGACAAATGTCTCGACCGACTTGTAGTTCTGAAAGTGCTGCAGACAAGTGTTAGGAACGACAGGTAGTTCTGGAAGTGCTGCCGACAAGTTTTAGAACAGACTGGTAGTTCTGGAAGTGCTGCGGAAAAATGTCAGGACCGACTTGTAGTTCTGAAAGTGCTGCAGACAAGTGTTAGGACCGGTTGGTAGTTCTTGAAATACTGCCGACCTACGGGACCTACTGGTAGTTCTGGAAGTACTTCCGACAAATGTCGTGACTGACTGGTAGTTCTGTGCCGCCGACAAGTGTCAGGATTGGCTGGTAGTTCTGGAAATACTGCCGATAAGTGTCAGGACAGACTAGTAGTTCTAGAAGTACTGCCGACAAGTGTCAGGACAGACTGGTAGATCTGGATGTACTGGCGACAAGAGTAAGGACAGACTGGTTGTTCTGAAAGTATTGCCGACAAGTGCGTGGACCGACTGGTAGTTCTGGAAGAAGTGCCGACAAGTGTCAGGACCGAGTGGTAGTTCTGGTAGTACTGCCTACAAGTGTCAGGACCGACTGGTAGCTCTGGAAGTACTACCGACAAGTGTCAGGAGAAGACAGACTGGTTGTTCTGGAAGTTCTGCTGACAAGTGTCAGGACCGACTGGTAGTTCTGGAAGTACTGCCGACAAGTGTCAGGATCGACTGGTAGTTCTGAAAGTGCTGACGACAAGTGTCAGGACTGACTAGTAGTTCTGGAAGTACTGCAGACAAGTGTCAGGACCGACTGGTAGTCCTGGAAATAATGGAGACAAGTGTAAGGACAGACTAGTAGTTCTTGAATTATTGCCGACAAGTATCTGGACCGACTGGTAGTTCTGGTAGAATTGCAGACAAGTGTCAGGACCGACTGGTAGTTCTGGAAGAACTGTCGACAAGAGTCAGGACCAACTGGTAGCTCTGGAAGTACTACCAACAAGTGTCAGGAGAGACTGGTAGTTCTGGAAGTACTACCGACAAGTGTCAGAACCGACTGGTAGTTCTGGAAGTACTGCCGACAAGTGTCAGGACTGACTGGTTGCTCTGGAAGTACTTCCGAAAACGTTGTGACAGACTGGTTGCTCTGAAAGTGCCACCGACAAGTGTTAGGATTGACTGGTTGCTCTGGAAGTACTACCGACAAGTGTCAGGATAGAAGAGACTGGTTGTTCTGGAAGTTCTACTGACAAGTGTCAGGACCGACTGGTAGTTCGGAAATGCTGCCGACAAGTGTCAGGACCGACTGGTAGTTCCGGAAGTACTTCTGACAAATGTCGTGACCGACTGGTAGTTCTGGAAGTTCTTCCGACAAATGTCGTGACCGACTGGTAGTTCTAAAAGTGCTGCCGACAAGAGTCAGGACCGACTGGTAGTTCTGGAAGTACTGCCGATAAGTGTCAGGACAGACTGGTAGTTCTGGAAGTGCTGTCGATAATATCAGGACCGACTGGTAGTTCTGAAAGTACTGCTAACAAGTGTCAGGACCGAGTGCTAGTTCTGAAAGCACGGCCGACAAGTGTTAGGACCGACAGGTAGTTCTGGAAGTGCTGCCGGCAATTGTAAGGACAGACTGGTATTTCTGGAAGTGCACTCGACAAGTTTCAGGACAGACTGGTAGTGCTGGAAGTGCTGCCGACAAGTGTCAAGACCGACTGTTAGTTCTGGATGTACTGCTGACAAATGTCAGGACCAACAAGTAATTCTAGAAGTACTGCTGACAAGTGTCAGGACCGACTGGTTGCTCCGGAAGTACTACCGACAAGTGTCAGGAGAGGAGAGACTGTGTGTTCTGAAGTTCTGCAGACAAGTGTCAGAACCGACTGGTAGTTCTGGAAGTACTGCCGACATGTGTCAGGACCGACTGGTAGTTCTGAAAGTGCTGTCGACAAGTGTCAAGACTGACTAGTAGTTCTGGAAGTACTGCCGACAAGTGTCAGGACCGACTGGTAGTTCTGGAAGTACTGGCGACAAGTTAAGGACCGACTGGTAATTCTGGAAGTACTGCCAACAAATGTCATGACCACCTGGTTGTTCTGGAAGTACTGCCGACAAATGTCAGGACAGACTTGTAGTTCTGAAAGTGCTGTCGATAATATCAGGACCGACTGGTAGTTCTGAAAATACTGCTAACAAGTGTCAGGACCGAGTGGTAGTTCTGAAAGCACGGCCGACAAGTGTTAGGACCGAC
Organism: Panopea generosa; assembly: GCA_029582155.1. Taxonomy (NCBI): domain Eukaryota; kingdom Metazoa; phylum Mollusca; class Bivalvia; order Adapedonta; family Hiatellidae; genus Panopea; species Panopea generosa. Next base: position 57,022,584 of record CM055897.1, read on the forward strand.
AGGTAGTTCTGGAAGTGCTGCCGGCAATTGTAAGGACAGACTGGTATTTCTGTAAGTGCACTCGACAAGTTTCAGGACAGACTGGTAGTGCTGGAAGTGCTGCCGACAAGTGTCAAGACCGACTGTTAGTTCTGGATGTACTGCTGACAAATGTCAGGACCAACAGGTAATTCTAGAAGTACTGCTGACAAGTGTCAGGACCGACTGGTTGCTCCGGAAGTACTACCGACAAGTGTCAGGAGAGGAGAGACTGTGTGTTCTGAAGTTCTGCAGACAAGTGTCAGAACCGACTGGTAGTTCTGGAAGTACTGCCGACATGTGTCAGGACCGACTGGTAGTTCTGAAAGTGCTGTCGACAAGTGTCAAGACTGACTAGTAGTTCTGGAAGTACTGCCGACAAGTGTCAGGACCGACTGGTAGTTCTGGAAGTACTGGCGACAAGTTAAGGACAGATGGTAGTTCTGGAAGTATTGCCGACAAGTGTCTGGACCGAATGGTAGTTCTGGAAGTACTGGCGACAAGTGTCAGGACCGAGTGGTAGTTCTGGAAGTACTGCCGACAAGTGTCAAGACCGACTGGTAGCTCTGGAAGTACTGCCGACAAGATCTACCTTAACCCTTAACATATATACAATATTACAAAAAGTTTAGATTCCCATCTAGATTTTATGAAGAAAAATAACTTAGGAAGGCCGGGCACTTTTTTTTATTTATAGGTGATATTGACTTCTCAAGGGTTTCGGACAGGTGTAAATAGGGAAGAGAATTTAAACTTTTTTTCTCTGGCTTAAAAACTCACAAAGTTTAAGGACGAAATAACAACTTGTATAAATGTTGATTATATTTTAATCAGGCCTGGGTTATCTTTAACCAAAGGTTAAAAGCACTAATATAAATGATATCTGGTATTTAGATATTAGTTATTTTAAGACATGATAAAGATAACCAAGAGTTAAAATTAAACCAACGTTTATACAATTGTATGCTAAGTCCAAACCATTCCACAGTTATACAGTCGGTGTGGGTGGGGGGAATGAAATAGCATTGTACCTGTTTCCGAATTGTACTTTTAACTGTGAATGCAAACCCCGCATGTGTAGCGCAATGGTAGCGTACATGCTTGTCAATTCAGAGGTTCCGGTTCGGCTGATGGTTCCCGACGGGCACGTTCTTTGTGACAAAATGTTCTCCGCCTCTATTTCAAGTGGGAAAGTTGTCAGTTACTTGCAAAGATCGGTTAGTACTGAGTTCCGGGAAAACCGTTAGGATACCTGATAGCCATTATATAACTTTAAACTGTTGAAATGGCGTTAAACATACCACACTCAATCAACTTGTAAAATGCGACCTTGAACTTCGACCTATTGATATTTTTTCTCTTTCTTGATAACGTCACATTTTTGTCTCGTCATGATGATCTCATATGTACTTATTTGTTGTTGTTTTTTAATTTGCCGGTGGAAAACATAGATTTGATAAAATAATACAAGTTGTTGATAGAGTTGGTTTAATATATACATATACCTTTCTGTTACTTCAGAGGCTCATTTTTGTTGATTACCAAACAAACAAAAACATAGTCAACAAAGGCAAATCCCAGATATTTGCCCTTTACTATTAAAATAAGGTTATAAAATATCCGGTTATAAGGAATTGTCAGATACAGGCATGTTTTTGTTAAATACCTTTACGTTAATGAATATACTATTTTAAGTTTATATATTTAAAGAGTTACTGAAGCTGGCAATATTCTTAGTACGTTATCCAAGGACAAAACAGTAACTGCACAGTTTGGTGTAGTTTAAGAAAATGTGATTACAGCCAGTGTTCAGCAAAGTCTTCCTCGTCACAGAGAAGATTGAACACCTTAGGATCAGTCCGATTTGCAATTTGCTTTGTTCCTGCAATATCATAGGGCTTACCCTTAACGGTGCAGCTTCGAGATACATGAAATACTGTACATGACACATTGTACACTACCCCCAACACACACATACACACCTGTGTAGCTACACGAAGGCACTGCAGAGTACCTCGGAGCCCCCATCAAAATTTCTAGACCTGCAGGTTTACTTTGACCAAGCTAGGCCACTGCCATACACACACCACCTACCCAAATCTGCAGGAGTTGTGGGGGACACTCTCCTCTACGTCTTGGCTCGTAGTACTGGGAGTGAAACTCGATTGAGATTCACTTTTTAATACAGCTTATAGTTTAGACTTAAGTTTCTTGTGTGTCTGTGTGTGTGTTTCCTTAATAAAGCGTTTTAAAGTAAAATAAACCATTGGAGTAAATAATAATCATACCCTTCCCCCGTAAAACTCACTAGAAAGCATGCTTTTGTCCTTTACGTCTTGACTCGCAGTGTACTGGGTTTGATACTCGTTTGAGATTTGCTTTTAAATACATCTAAGTGTGCGTGCGTGCGTGCGTGCGTGCGTGCGTGCGTGTGTGCAAGCGTGCGTGCGTGCGTGTTTAAACAATAATGCTTAAAAGTAAAAAAAAAACATTGGCGTAGATAACAACCATATTTTCTAAGAAATGAGTAAAATTCAGTCGTTAAGTGTTTAAGATAAACTTCAAGTTTCGGAGCGGTTCCCCGTATCCCAATAGTGGGAGTAGAGTAGAATTACCGCCACCAGCGGTAGAGGGGCACCCTTCACACACACTACCCTAAGGTTGCCTCTCCTCAATAACTGAAGTGCTCTTACGCTCATTACAGTATCGTTTACCTACAAACTACTACTAATTACGCTAAGTTACTCAAAGGCAAGCCGGTCCTTTTAAAAGGAAATTTTATTAATTGAAACAAAAACAGTATCTGGCATTTTTGTTTGTAATAAATGAATAATAGATGGGTGTTGTGTATTTAATGTCGATTGAAAAGCTTACCACCGCTTTTGTTTAATTGTTGCAACATACGACATCAGTCATGTGATGTTTTGCTTATATTAAACAAACCGTTATAAAGGGACGCCATGTCTGATCAAAATTTAACACTGATCAGATTTCAACGACTGTTTTGATCAGAATTTAATGTTGGAATGTGACGCGGGTCAATTTTCAACGGGGTCAAAATTTAATGTTACACCGGCAAGTGTCAGGACCTACTGGTAGTTCTGGAGTTGCTGCCGAAAAGTGTCAGGACCGATTCTTAGTTCTGGAATTGCTTTCGACAAGTGTAAGGACCGACAGGCAATTCTGGAAGTACTGCCGACAAGTTTCAAGACCACCTGGTTGTTCTTGAAGTACTGCCGACAAATGTCTCGACCGACTTGTAGTTCTGAAAGTGCTGCAGACAAGTGTTAGAACAGACTGGTAGTTCTGGAAGTGCTGCCGAAAAATGTCAGGACCGACTTGTAGTTCTGAAAGTGCTGTAGACAAGTGTTAGGACCGACAGGTAGTTCTGGAAGTTCTGCCGACAAGTGTTAGGACAGACTGGTAATTCTGGAGGTGCTGCCGAAAAATGTCAGGACCGACTTGTAGTTCTGAAAGTGCTGCAGACAAGTGTCAGGACCGACAGGTAGTTCTGGAAGTTCTGCCGACAAGTGTTAGGACAGACTGGTAGTTCTGGAAGTACTTCCGACAAACGTCGTGACCCGGCTGGTAGTTCTGAAAGTGCCAACAACAAGTGTCAGGATTGACTTGTAGTTCTGGAAGTACTACCGACAAGTGTCAGGACCAACTAGTAGTTCTGGAAGTACTGACGACAAGTGCCAGGACCAACTGGTAGTTCTGGAAGTACTACCGACAAGTGTCAGGACCGACTGGAAGTACTCCCGACAAGTTTCAGGACCACCTGGTTGTTCTTGAAGTACTGCCGACAAATGTCTCGACCGACTTGTAGTTCTGAAAGTGCTGCAGACAAGTGTTAGGAACGACAGGTAGTTCTGGAAGTGCTGCCGACAAGTTTTAGAACAGACTGGTAGTTCTGGAAGTGCTGCGGAAAAATGTCAGGACCGACTTGTAGTTCTGAAAGTGCTGCAGACAAGTGTTAGGACCGGTTGGTAGTTCTTGAAATACTGCCGACCTACGGGACCTACTGGTAGTTCTGGAAGTACTTCCGACAAATGTCGTGACTGACTGGTAGTTCTGTGCCGCCGACAAGTGTCAGGATTGGCTGGTAGTTCTGGAAATACTGCCGATAAGTGTCAGGACAGACTAGTAGTTCTAGAAGTACTGCCGACAAGTGTCAGGACAGACTGGTAGATCTGGATGTACTGGCGACAAGAGTAAGGACAGACTGGTTGTTCTGAAAGTATTGCCGACAAGTGCGTGGACCGACTGGTAGTTCTGGAAGAAGTGCCGACAAGTGTCAGGACCGAGTGGTAGTTCTGGTAGTACTGCCTACAAGTGTCAGGACCGACTGGTAGCTCTGGAAGTACTACCGACAAGTGTCAGGAGAAGACAGACTGGTTGTTCTGGAAGTTCTGCTGACAAGTGTCAGGACCGACTGGTAGTTCTGGAAGTACTGCCGACAAGTGTCAGGATCGACTGGTAGTTCTGAAAGTGCTGACGACAAGTGTCAGGACTGACTAGTAGTTCTGGAAGTACTGCAGACAAGTGTCAGGACCGACTGGTAGTCCTGGAAATAATGGAGACAAGTGTAAGGACAGACTAGTAGTTCTGGAATTATTGCCGACAAGTATCTGGACCGACTGGTAGTTCTGGTAGAATTGCAGACAAGTGTCAGGACCGACTGGTAGTTCTGGAAGAACTGTCGACAAGAGTCAGGACCAACTGGTAGCTCTGGAAGTACTACCAACAAGTGTCAGGAGAGACTGGTAGTTCTGGAAGTACTACCGACAAGTGTCAGAACCGACTGGTAGTTCTGGAAGTACTGCCGACAAGTGTCAGGACTGACTGGTTGCTCTGGAAGTACTTCCGAAAACGTTGTGACAGACTGGTTGCTCTGAAAGTGCCACCGACAAGTGTTAGGATTGACTGGTTGCTCTGGAAGTACTACCGACAAGTGTCAGGATAGAAGAGACTGGTTGTTCTGGAAGTTCTACTGACAAGTGTCAGGACCGACTGGTAGTTCGGAAATGCTGCCGACAAGTGTCAGGACCGACTGGTAGTTCCGGAAGTACTTCTGACAAATGTCGTGACCGACTGGTAGTTCTGGAAGTTCTTCCGACAAATGTCGTGACCGACTGGTAGTTCTAAAAGTGCTGCCGACAAGAGTCAGGACCGACTGGTAGTTCTGGAAGTACTGCCGATAAGTGTCAGGACAGACTGGTAGTTCTGGAAGTGCTGTCGATAATATCAGGACCGACTGGTAGTTCTGAAAGTACTGCTAACAAGTGTCAGGACCGAGTGCTAGTTCTGAAAGCACGGCCGACAAGTGTTAGGACCGACAGGTAGTTCTGGAAGTGCTGCCGGCAATTGTAAGGACAGACTGGTATTTCTGGAAGTGCACTCGACAAGTTTCAGGACAGACTGGTAGTGCTGGAAGTGCTGCCGACAAGTGTCAAGACCGACTGTTAGTTCTGGATGTACTGCTGACAAATGTCAGGACCAACAAGTAATTCTAGAAGTACTGCTGACAAGTGTCAGGACCGACTGGTTGCTCCGGAAGTACTACCGACAAGTGTCAGGAGAGGAGAGACTGTGTGTTCTGAAGTTCTGCAGACAAGTGTCAGAACCGACTGGTAGTTCTGGAAGTACTGCCGACATGTGTCAGGACCGACTGGTAGTTCTGAAAGTGCTGTCGACAAGTGTCAAGACTGACTAGTAGTTCTGGAAGTACTGCCGACAAGTGTCAGGACCGACTGGTAGTTCTGGAAGTACTGGCGACAAGTTAAGGACCGACTGGTAATTCTGGAAGTACTGCCAACAAATGTCATGACCACCTGGTTGTTCTGGAAGTACTGCCGACAAATATCAGGACAGACTTGTAGTTCTGAAAGTGCTGTCGATAATATCAGGACCGACTGGTAGTTCTGAAAATACTGCTAACAAGTGTCAGGACCGAGTGGTAGTTCTGAAAGCACGGCCGACAAGTGTTAGGACCGACAGGTAGTTCTGGAAGTGCTGCCGGCAATTGTAAGGACAGACTGGTATTTCTGGAAGTGCACTCGACAAGTTTCAGGACAGACTGGTAGTGCTGGAAGTGCTGCCGACAAGTGTCAAGACCGACTGTTAGTTCTGGATGTACTGCTGACAAATGTCAGGACCAACAGGTAATTCTAGAAGTACTGCTGACAAGTGTCAGGACCGACTGGTTGCTCCGGAAGTACTACCGACAAGTGTCAGGAGAGGAGAGACTGTGTGTTCTGAAGTTCTGCAGACAAGTGTCAGAACCGACTGGTAGTTCTGGAAGTACTGCCGACATGTGTCAGGACCGACTGGTAGTTCTGAAAGTGCTGTCGACAAGTGTCAAGACTGACTAGTAGTTCTGGAAGTACTGCCGACAAGTGTCAGGACCGACTGGTAGTTCTGGAAGTACTGGCGACAAGTTAAGGACAGATGGTAGTTCTGGAAGTATTGCCGACAAGTGTCTGGACCGAATGGTAGTTCTGGAAGTACTGGCGACAAGTGTCAGGACCGAGTGGTAGTTCTGGAAGTACTGCCGACAAGTGTCAAGACCGACTGGTAGCTCTGGAAGTACTGCCGACAAGATCTACCTTAACCCTTAACATATATACAATATTACAAAAAGTTTAGATTCCCATCTAGATTTTATGAAGAAAAATAACTTAGGAAGGCCGGGCACTTTTTTTTATTTATAGGTGATATTGACTTCTCAAGGGTTTCGGACAGGTGTAAATAGGGAAGAGAATTTAAACTTTTTTTCTCTGGCTTAAAAACTCACAAAGTTTAAGGACGAAATAACAACTTGTATAAATGTTGATTATATTTTAATCAGGCCTGGGTTATCTTTAACCAAAGGTTAAAAGCACTAATATAAATGATATCTGGTATTTAGATATTAGTTATTTTAAGACATGATAAAGATAACCAAGAGTTAAAATTAAACCAACGTTTATACAATTGTATGCTAAGTCCAAACCATTCCACAGTTATACAGTCGGTGTGGGTGGGGGGAATGAAATAGCATTGTACCTGTTTCCGAATTGTACTTCTAACTGTGAATGCAAACCCCGCATGTGTAGCGCAATGGTAGCGTACATGCTTGTCAATTCAGAGGTTCCGGTTCGGCTGATGGTTCCCGACGGGCACGTTCTTTGTGACAAAATGTTCTCCGCCTCTATTTCAAGTGGGAAAGTTGTCAGTTACTTGCAAAGATCGGTTAGTACTGAGTTCCGGGAAAACCGTTAGGATACCTGATAGCCATTATATAACTTTAAACTGTTGAAATGGCGTTAAACATACCACACTCAATCAACTTGTAAAATGCGACCTTGAACTTCGACCTATTGATATTTTTCTCTTTCTTGATAACGTCACATTTTTGTCTCGTCATGATGATCTCATATGTACTTATTTGTTGTTGTTTTTTAATTTGCCGGTGGAAAACATAGATTTGATAAAATAATACAAGTTGTTGATAGAGTTGGTTTAATATATACATATACCTTTCTGTTACTTCAGAGGCTCATTTTTGTTGATTACCAAACAAACAAAAACATAGTCAACAAAGGCAAATCCCAGATATTTGCCCTTTACTATTAAAATAAGGTTATAAAATATCCGGTTATAAGGAATTGTCAGATACAGGCATGTTTTTGTTAAATACCTTTACGTTAATGAATATACTATTTTAAGTTTATATATTTAAAGAGTTACTGAAGCTGGCAATATTCTTAGTACGTTATCCAAGGACAAAACAGTAACTGCACAGTTTGGTGTAGTTTAAGAAAATGTGATTACAGCCAGTGTTCAGCAAAGTCTTCCTCGTCACAGAGAAGATTGAACACCTTAGGATCAGTCCGATTTGCAATTTGCTTTGTTCCTGCAATATCATAGGGCTTACCCTTAACGGTGCAGCTTCGAGATACATGAAATACTGTACATGACACATTGTACACTACCCCCAACACACACATACACACCTGTGTAGCTACACGAAGGCACTGCAGAGTACCTCGGAGCCCCCATCAAAATTTCTAGACCTGCAGGTTTACTTTGACCAAGCTAGGCCACTGCCATACACACACCACCTACCCAAATCTGCAGGAGTTGTGGGGGACACTCTCCTCTACGTCTTGGCTCGTAGTACTGGGAGTGAAACTCGATTGAGATTCACTTTTTAATACAGCTTATAGTTTAGACTTAAGTTTCTTGTGTGTCTGTGTGTGTGTTTCCTTAATAAAGCGTTTTAAAGTAAAATAAACCATTGGAGTAAATAATAATCATACCCTTCCCCCGTAAAACTCACTAGAAAGCATGCTTTTGTCCTTTACGTCTTGACTCGCAGTGTACTGGGTTTGATACTCGTTTAAGATTTGCTTTTAAATACATCTAAGTGTGCGTGCGTGCGTGCGTGCGTGCGTGCGTGCGTGTGTGCAAGCGTGCGTGCGTGCGTGTTTAAACAATAATGCTTAAAAGTAAAAAAAAAACATTGGCGTAGATAACAACCATATTTTCTAAGAAATGAGTAAAATTCAGTCGTTAAGTGTTTAAGATAAACTTCAAGTTTCGGAGCGGTTCCCCGTATCCCAATAGTGGGAGTAGAGTAGAATTACCGCCACCAGCGGTAGAGGGGCACCCTTCACACACACTACCCTAAGGTTGCCTCTCCTCAATAACTGAAGTGCTCTTACGCTCATTACAGTATCGTTTACCTACAAACTACTACTAATTACGCTAAGTTACTCAAAGGCAAGCCGGTCCTTTTAAAAGGAAATTTTATTAATTGAAACAAAAACAGTATCTGGCATTTTTGTTTGTAATAAATGAATAATAGATGGGTGTTGTGTATTTAATGTCGATTGAAAAGCTTACCACCGCCTTTGTTTAATTGTTGCAACATACGACATCAGTCATGTGATGTTTTGCTTATATTAAACAAACCGTTATAAAGGGACGCCATGTCTGATCAAAATTTAACACTGATCAGATTTCAACGACTGTTTTGATCAGAATTTAATGTTGGAATGTGACGCGGGTCAATTTTCAACGGGGTCAAAATTTCATGTTACACCGGCAAGTGTCAGGACCTACTGGTAGTTCTGGAGTTGCTGCCGAAAAGTGTCAGGACCGATTCTTAGTTCTGGAATTGCTTTCGACAAGTGTAAGGACCGACAGGCAATTCTGGAAGTACTGCCGACAAGTTTCAAGACCACCTGGTTGTTCTTGAAGTACTGCCGACAAATGTCTCGACCGACTTGTAGTTCTGAAAGTGCTGCAGACAAGTGTTAGAACAGACTGGTAGTTCTGGAAGTGCTGCCGAAAAATGTCAGGACCGACTTGTAGTTCTGAAAGTGCTGTAGACAAGTGTTAGGACCGACAGGTAGTTCTGGAAGTTCTGCCGACAAGTGTTAGGACAGACTGGTAATTCTGGAGGTGCTGCCGAAAAATGTCAGGACCGACTTGTAGTTCTGAAAGTGCTGCAGACAAGTGTCAGGACCGACAGGTAGTTCTGGAAGTTCTGCCGACAAGTGTTAGGACAGACTGGTAGTTCTGGAAGTACTTCCGACAAACGTCGTGACCCGGCTGGTAGTTCTGAAAGTGCCAACAACAAGTGTCAGGATTGACTTGTAGTTCTGGAAGTACTACCGACAAGTGTCAGGACCAACTAGTAGTTCTGGAAGTACTGACGACAAGTGCCAGGACCAACTGGTAGTTCTGGAAGTACTACCGACAAGTGTCAGGACCGACTGGAAGTACTCCCGACAAGTTTCAGGACCACCTGGTTGTTCTTGAAGTACTGCCGACAAATGTCTCGACCGACTTGTAGTTCTGAAAGTGCTGCAGACAAGTGTTAGGAACGACAGGTAGTTCTGGAAGTGCTGCCGACAAGTTTTAGAACAGACTGGTAGTTCTGGAAGTGCTGCGGAAAAATGTCAGGACCGACTTGTAGTTCTGAAAGTGCTGCAGACAAGTGTTAGGACCGGCTGGTAGTTCTTGAAATACTGCCGACCTACGGGACCTACTGGTAGTTCTGGAAGTACTTCCGACAAATGTCGTGACTGACTGGTAGTTCTGTGCCGCCGACAAGTGTCAGGATTGGCTGGTAGTTCTGGAAATACTGCCGATAAGTGTCAGGACAGACTAGTAGTTCTAGAAGTACTGCCGACAAGTGTCAGGACAGACTGGTAGATCTGGATGTACTGGCGACAAGAGTAAGGACAGACTGGTTGTTCTGAAAGTATTGCCGACAAGTGCGTGGACCGACTGGTAGTTCTGGAAGAAGTGCCGACAAGTGTCAGGACCGAGTGGTAGTTCTGGTAGTACTGCCTACAAGTGTCAGGACCGACTGGTAGCACTGGAAGTACTACCGACAAGTGTCAGGAGAAGACAGACTGGTTGTTCTGGAAGTTCTGCTGACAAGTGTCAGGACCGACTGGTAGTTCTGGAAGTACTGCCGACAAGTGTCAGGATCGACTGGTAGTTCTGAAAGTGCTGACGACAAGTGTCAGGACTGACTAGTAGTTCTGGAAGTACTGCAGACAAGTGTCAGGACCGACTGGTAGTCCTGGAAATAATGGAGACAAGTGTAAGGACAGACTAGTAGTTCTGGAATTATTGCCGACAAGTATCTGGACCGACTGGTAGTTCTGGTAGAATTGCAGACAAGTGTCAGGACCGACTGGTAGTTCTGGAAGAACTGTCGACAAGAGTCAGGACCAACTGGTAGCTCTGGAAGTACTACCAACAAGTGTCAGGAGAGACTGGTAGTTCTGGAAGTACTACCGACAAGTGTCAGAACCGACTGGTAGTTCTGGAAGTACTGCCGACAAGTGTCAGGACTGACTGGTTGCTCTGGAAGTACTTCCGAAAACGTTGTGACAGACTGGTTGCTCTGAAAGTGCCACCGACAAGTGTTAGGATTGACTGGTTGCTCTGGAAGTACTACCGACAAGTGTCAGGATAGAAGAGACTGGTTGTTCTGGAAGTTCTACTGACAAGTGTCAGGACCGACTGGTAGTTCGGAAATGCTGCCGACAAGTGTCAGGACCGACTGGTAGTTCCGGAAGTACTTCTGACAAATGTCGTGACCGACTGGTAGTTCTGGAAGTTCTTCCGACAAATGTCGTGACCGACTGGTAGTTCTAAAAGTGCTGCCGACAAGAGTCAGGACCGACTGGTAGTTCTGGAAGTACTGCCGATAAGTGTCAGGACAGACTGGTAGTTCTGGAAGTACTTGCGACAAGTGTAAGGACAGACTGGTAGTTCTGGAAGTACTTGCGACAAGTGTAAGGACAGACTGGTAGTTCTGGAAGTATTGCCAACAAATGTCTTGACCGACTGGTAGTTCTTGAAGTAGACAAGTGTCAGGACCGACTGGTAGTTCTGGAAGTGCTGCCTACAAGTGTCAGGGCCGACTGGTAGCACTTGAAGTACTGTCGACAAGTGTCAGGACCCACTGGTTGCTCTGGAAGTACTACCGACAAGTGTCAGGACAAACTGGTAGCTCTGGAAGTACTGCCGACAAGTGTCAGGAGAGACTGATAGTTCTGAAAATACTGCCGAAAAGTGTCAGGACCGACTTGTAGTTTTGAAGGCACTGCCGACAAATGTCATGACTGACTGGTAGTTCTGAAGGCACTGCCGACAAGTGTCATGAATGACTGTTAAGTCTGAAGGCACTGCCTACAAGTGTCATGAATGACTGTTAGTTCTGAAGGCACTACCTACAAGTGTAAGGACTGACTGGTATATCTTGAAGTAGCGCGACAAGTGTCAGGACCAACTGGTCACTCTGGAAGTACTGCCGACAAGTGTCAGGAGCAACTGGTAGCTCTGAAAGTACTGTTGACAAGTGTCAGGACCACCTGGTTGTTCTGGAAATACTGCCGACAAGTGTCAGGACCGACTGATAGTTCTAGAAGTATTGCCAACAACTGTCTGGTCCGACTGGTACATGTAGTTCTGAAAGCACTTCCGACAAGTGTCAGGAATGACGGGTAGTTCTGAACGTACTGCCGACAAGTGACAGGAGTGACGGCTAGTTCTGAAAGTACTGCCGACAAGTGTCAGGACCAACTGGTAGTTCTTAAAGTACTGCTGTCAACTATCAGGACCGACTGGTAATTCTGAAATTTCTGCCGCCAAGTGTCAGGAGAAACTGGTAGTTCTGGAGACACTGCCGTCAAGTGTCAAGACCAACAGGTAGTATGAAAGTACTGCCGACAAGTGTCAGGAGAGACGGGTAGTTCTGGAAGTACTGCCGACAAGTGTCAGGACCGACTGGCAGTTTTGAAAGTACATGCCGACAAGTGTCAGGTGGACTGGTAGTTCTGTTAATACTGCCGACAAGTGTCAAAATCGACTCGTAGATCTGAAAGCAGTGCCGACAAGTTTCATGGCCGACAAGTAGTTCTGATAGTACTGCCGACAAGTTTCAGTACCGACTGGTAGTTTTGAAAGTGATGCCGACAAGTGTAAGGCCTGACTGGTAATTCTGGAAGGACTGCCGACAAGTGTCAGGAGAGACTGATAGTTCTCCCCTGCAAACGTACATCTCTCCTAGTACCTGTTTATTTACACTAGATCTCTAAGAACCAGTTTATTTACATTTGCTCTCTTAGTACCAGTTTATTTACACTTGCATAATTTACAACCGCGAATGAACATCTTCCCTAGGACCAGTTTATTTACACTTGCTCTCTAAGTACCAGTTTATTTACACTTGCATAATTTACAACCGCGAATGTACATCTTCCCTAGGACCAGTTTACTTTACACTTGCTTAATTTACAACCGCGAATGTACATCTTCCATAGGACCAGTTCACTTTACACTTGTTTAATTTACAACCTCAAATGTACATCTCACCTAGGACCAGTTAAATTTACACTTAGTTAATTTACAACCGGGAATGTACATATCCTCTAGGACCAGTTGATATTACACTTGCTTAATTTACAACCTCGAATGTACATCTCCCCTAGGACCAGTTCACTTTACGCTTGCTTAATTTACAATTGCGAATGTACATCTCCCCATGGACAAGTTAACTTTACACTTGGTTAATTTACAACCGCGAATGTACATCTCCCCTAGGACCAGTTGATTTTACACTTGCTTAATTTAAAACTGCGAATGTACATCTTCCCTAGGACCAGTTTACTTTACATTTGCTTAATTTACAACAGCGAATGTACATCTGCCTTTGACCAGTTTACTTTACACTTGGTTGATTTACAACCGCGAATGTACATCTTCCCTAGCACCAGTTTACTTAACACTTGCTTATTTAACAACCGCGAATATACATCTTCCCTAGCACCAGTTTTCTTTACACTTTGTTGATTTACAACCGCGAATGTACATCTTTCCTAGCACCAGTTTACTTTACACTTGGTTGATTTACAACCGCGAATGTACATCTTCCCTAGCACCAGTTTACTTTACATTTGCTTAATTTACAACCGCGAATGTACATCTCTCCTAGAACCAGTTTACTTTACACTTGGTTGATTTACAACCGCGAATGTACATCTTCCATAGGACCAGTTCACTTAATAGTTGCTTAATTTACAACCTCGAATGTACATCTCCCCTTGGACCAGTTTACTTTACACTTGGTTAATTTACAACCGCAAATGTAAGTCTCTTCTTGGACCAGTTTTCTTAACACTTGGTTAATTTACAACCGCGAATGTACATCTTTCCTTTGACCAGTTTACTTTACACTTGCTTAATTTACAACCGCTTATGTACATCTTCCCTAGGACCAGTTTACTTTACACTTAGTTGATTTACAACAGCGAATGTACATCTCCCCTCGGACTGGTTTACTTTGCACTTGGTTGATTTACAACCGCTAATGTACATCTTCCCTAGGACCAGTTTACTTTACACTTTGTTGATTTACAACCGCGAATGCACATCTTCCTTAGGACAAGTGTATTTTACACTTGGTTAATTTGCAACCGCAAATGTACATCTCCCCTAGGAACAGTTTTCTTTACACTTGGTTAATTTGCAAACACAAATGTACATCTTCCATAGGCCAAGTATTTACACTTGGTTAATTTACAACCGCTAATGTACATCTTCCCTAGGACCAGTTTACTTTACACTATATTGATTTACAACCACGAATGTACATCTCCCCTAAGACCAGTTTACTTTACACTATATTAATTTACAACCACGAATGTACATCTCCCCTAGGACCAGTTTTCTTTACACTATATTAATTTACAACCACAAATGTACTTCTTCCTTAGGACCAGTTTACTTTACACTATATTAATTTATAACCACGAATGTACATCTCCCCTAGGACCAGTTTACTTAACACTATATTAATTTACAACCACGAATGTACATCTCCCCTAGGACCAGTTTACTTTACACTATATTAATTTACAACCACGAATGTGCATCTCCCCTAGGACCAGTTTACTTTACACTATATTAATTTACAACCACGAATGAACATCTCCCCTAGGACCAGTTTACTTTACACTATATTGATTTACAACCACGAATGAACATCTCCCCTAGGACCAGTTTACTTTACACTATATTAATTTATAACAGCGAATGTACATCTCCCCTCGGACTGGTTTACTTGATTTACAACCGCAAATGTGCATTTTCCCTAGGACAAGTTTACTTTTCACTTGCTTAATTTACAACCGAGAATGTACATCTCCCCTGTGATAAATTTGCTTTACACAAACTTAATTTACAACCACAAATGTACATCTCCTCTAGGATCAGTTTTCTTTACACTTGGTTAATTTACAACCGCAAATGTAAGTCTCCTCTTGGACCAGTTTTCTTTACACTTGGTTAATTTACAACCGCGAATGTAATTTTCTTCTTGGACCAGTTTACTTTACACTAGCTTAATTTACAACCGCGAATTTACATCTCCCCTAGGACCAGTTTACTTTACACTTAGTTGATTTAAAACAGCGAATGTACATCTCCCCTCGGACTGGTTTACTTTGCACTTGGTTGATTTACAACCGCGAATGTACATCTTCCCTAGGACCAGTTTACTTTACACTTTGTTGATTTACAATCGCGAATGCACATCTTCCTTAGGACAAGTGTACTTTACACTTGGTTAATTTGCAACCGCAAATGTACATCTCCCCTAGGAACAGTTTTCTTTACACTTGGTTAATTTGCAACTGCAAATGTACATCTTCCATAGGGTCAGTTTACTTAACACTTGGTTAATTTACAACCGCTAATGTACATCTTCCCTAGGACCAGTTTATTTTATACTATATTGATTTACAACCACGAATGTACATCTTCCCTAGGACCAGATTACTTTACACTATATTAATTTACAACCACGAATGTACATCTCCCCTAGGAACAGTTTTCTTTACACTTGGTTGATTTACAACAGCGAATGTACATCTTCCATAGGACCAGTTCACTTAACAGTTGCTTAATTTACAACCGCGAATGTACATCTCCCCTCGGACTGGTTTACTTTGCACTTGGTTGATTTACAATCACGAATGCACATCTTCCTTAGGACCAGTTTACTTTACACTATATTAATTTACAACCACGAATGTACATCTCCCCTAGGAACAGTTTACTTTACACTATATTAATTTACAACCACGAATGTACATCTCCCCTAGGACCAGTTTACTTTACACTATATTAATTTACAACCACGAATGTACATCTCCCCTAGGACCAGTTTACTTTACACTTGCTTAAATTACCACCCCGAATGTACATCTCCCCTCGTACCAGTTTACTTTACACTTGGTTGATTAACAACCGCGAACGTACATCTTCCCTAGGACCAGTTTACTTTACACTATATTAATTTACAACCACAAATGTACATTTCCCCTCGGACCGGTTTACTTTTCACTATATTAATTTACAACCGCTTATGTACATCTTCCCTAGGACCAGTTTACTTTACACTATATTAATTTACAACCACGAATGTACATCTTCCCTAGGACCAGTTTACTTTACACTATATTAATTTACAACCACGAATGTACATCTCCCCTAGGACCAGTTTACTTTACACTTGCTTAAATTACAACCACGAATGTACATCTCCCCCTTGGACCGGTTTACTATTAATTTACCATCGCGAATGTTTACGATATTTTTGTCGAATGCCTAGGAAACCTGTTGTTTCTTTTTGCTGTGAAGTAAAATAAAACTGTTACTTTGATATGTGAGTTTTTGTTGAGTGGGACTAATTGTTTTAAAAGTAGACATGCGTTGGGTAAAAGTAAACTATCTTTTTTATTTTATCCTTGCGAATTTTGACTCCTTTGCCGATACAAATTGGCAGGGGGAGCGTCGGGAATTCACATTACTGGCAAGGACTTTCGTTTTCGGCATTTTAGCGTAGGAATTCAATTGATGAGTTTAGAGGGAGCATATACACTTTTAAGAGGAGGACATTTTACGTCTGGGTGCGTACGCTGGTTCTGACTTCCTGTGTCAAGTTACCGGATTACCCGGATCCTCTAGTGTTTGTCCATACTTACCGGATTACCCTGATCCTCTAGTGTTTGTCCAAACTTACCGGATTACCAGGATCCTCTAGTGTTTGTCCATACTTACCGGATTACCAGGATCCTCTAGTGTTTGTCCATACTTACCGGATTACCAGGATCCTCTAGTGTTTGTCCAAACTTACCGGATTACCAGGATCCTCTAGTGTTTGTCCATACTTGCCGGATTACCAGGATCCTCTAGTGTTTGTCCATACTTACCGGATTACCCGGATCCCATACTTGCCGGATTACCTGGATCCTCTAGTGTTTGTCCATACTTACCGGATTACCCGGATCCTCTAGTGTTTGTCCATACTTACCGGATTACCCGGATCCTCTAGTGTTTGTCCATACTTACCGGATTACCCGGATCCTCTAGTGTTTGTCCATACTTACCGGATTACCCGGATCCTCTAGTGTTTGTCCATACTTACCGGATTACCTGGATCCTCTAGTGTTTGTCCATACTTACCGGATTACCCTGATCCTCTAGTGTTTGTCCATACTTACCGGATTTCCCGGATCCTCTAGTGTTTGTCCATACTTATCGGATTACCCGGATCCTCTAGTGTTTGTCCATACTTACCGGATTACCCGGATCCTCTAGTGTTTGTCCATAATTACCGGATAACAGCATCCTCTAGTGTTTGTCCATACTTACCGGATTACCTGGATCCTCTAGTGTTTGTCCATACTTACCGGATTACCCGGATCCTCTAGTGTTTATCCATACTTACCGGATTACCAGGATCCTCTTGTGTTTGTCCATACTTACCGGATTACCCGGATCCTCTAGTGTTTATCCATACTTACCGGATTACCAGGATCCTCTAGTGTTTGTCCATACTTACCGGATTACCTGGATCCTCTAGTGTTTGCCCATACTTGCCGGATTACCAGGATCCTCTAGTGTTTGTCCATACTTACCGGATTACCCGGATCCTCTAGTGTTTGTCCATACTTACCGGATTACCTGGATCCTCTAGTGTTTGTCCATACTTGCCGGATTACCCGGATCCTCTAGTGTTTGTCCATACTTGCCGGATTACCCGGATCCTCTAGTGTTTGTCCATACTTACCGGATTACCCGGATCCTCTAGTGATTGTCCATACTTACCGGATTACCCGGATCCTCTAGTGTTTGTCCATACTTACCGGATTACCCGGATCCTCTAGTGTTTGTCCATACTTACCGGATTACCCGGATCCTCTAGTGTTTGTCCATACTTACCGGATTACCCTGATCCTCTAGTGTTTGTCCATACTTACCGGATTACCCGGAGTCTCTAGTGTTTGTCCATACTTACCGGATTACCCGGATCCTCTAGTGTTTGTCCATACTTACCGGATAACAGGATCCTCTAGTGTTTGTCCATACTTACCGGATTACCTGGATCCTGTAATGTTTGTCCATACTTATCGGATTACCCGGATCCTCTAGTGTTTATCCATACTTACCGGATTACCAGGATCCTCTTGTGTTTGTCCATACTTACCGGATTACCCGGATCCTCTAGTGTTTATCCATACTTACCGGATTACCAGGATCCTCTAGTGTTTGTCCATACTTATTGGATTACCAGGATCCTCTAGTGTTTGTCCATACTTACCGGATTACCAGGATCCTCTAGTGTTTGTCCATACATTCCGGATTACCCGGATCCTCTAGTGTTTGTCCATACTGACAGGATTACCCGGATCTTCTAGTGTTTGTCCATACTTACCGGATTACCTGGATCCTCTAGTGTTTGTCCATACTTACCGGATTACCTGGATCCTCTAGTGTTTGTCCATACTTACCGGATTACCAGGATCCTCTAGTGTTTGTCCATTCTTACCGGATTACCCGGATCCTCTAGTGTTTGTCCATACTTACCGGATTACCCGGATCCTCTAGTGTTTGTCCATACTTACCGGATTACCTGGATCCTCTAGTGTTTGTCCATACTTACCGGATTACCCGGATCTTCTAGTGTTTGTCCATACTTACCGGATTACCCGGATCCTCTAGTGTTTGTCCATACTTACCGGATTACCCGGATCCTCTAGTGTTTGTCCATACTTACCGGATTACCCGGATCCTCTAGTGTTTGTCCATACTTACCGGATTACCCGGATCCTCTAGTGTTTGTTCATACTTACCGGATTACCCGGATCCTCTAGTGTTTGTCCATACTTACCGGATTACCCGGATCCTCTAGTGTTTGTCCATACTGACCGGATTACCAGTATCCTCTAGTGTTTGTCCATACTTACCGGATTACCCGGATCTTCTAGTGTTTGAAGCCACATCATCATAACAACATCGTTAAGCATAATATTATGTTCCAGGATAAAACCAATTATGACCAGTCTGACACATCGATAAAAACTTATGTTGAAATGAATTTTAACCGATTTATTTAATATTTTCAACATTTTACCGAATATAATTATATTTATACATTTTCTATGATGAAACCCACTATATCAACTATGTTTATTTCTATTTGAAATTCATTCTGTCCAATGTAAAACACAACATACTTAAATTATATTTTCATTTTCATTGGTTTATATGGATTGAGATACCATCGCAGGTCAGGGATCGATACAGGAACTCCACTGCCCTGCTGCCCATTTCAATTTTTGTACAACTCCGTCGTAGCCAGGTAGTTAGTTTGAACCCCCGCAACACCCAGTATAGTTAAGTTAGAACGGTTGCGGCGGAACGGTGATTTATTTTCAGATTGATTATTAGATAGATCTACTTGCGTCTTGTATCCCAGACATCCATGATCAGGTTGAGATTTTATAACATCTACGCATTACGCATATCAAATCTATATTCAGCACATGGAAATATTATCAAGTATACATGCTGTATTACAGTATGAACCGTCACACTTATGATAATTATAACATTTTTGTCATAGATGATCACAAACGTTGAAGCAGGTTGCATTCAGTCAGTTGCACCAGTCAAACCCCTTCCAAACTTCAATAGAGGGTCAACAAAGGGCCAGTTAAGGTCACTAAAGGGCCAGTTACGGTCAATAAATGGTCAATAAAATGCCAGTTATGGTCACTAAAGGGTCAATAAAGGACCAGTTAAGGTCACTAAAGGGCGAGTTAAGGTCACTAAAGGGCCAGTTAAGGTCAATAAATGGTCAATAAAAGGCCAGTTATGGTCACTAAAGGGTCAATAAAGGGCCAGTTAAGGTCATTAAAGGGTCAATAAAGGGCCAGTTAAGGTCACTAAAGGGCCAATAAAGCGTCTGCATACAAACTACTTAGTGCAATACTAGTCTAACTCAATACAGACAAATAAAGAAAATAAACTAGTTTTTGCTTAAGTAGAAAATCTCCAATTTTGCATCATGTCCCATTAAAACTGGTCGACCTGTAACCTTTAGTTCTGTATTTTATATAATTTAATGTTGATTGATCACATGACTTCTATTTTAATGTGGTTTAATGCTATTTTCAATGCATGACATGTTATACGTATTAGGCAGTTTTATTGGCGGAAGAAGACCTGAGAATGAATCTGAATCTTCCGCGAGTAACTGACAAACTTTCTTAAATAAGTTTTTTCCAGTAACCGAGCTGGGCTAAATCCCACGATCTCAATGGAAAAATATAAGTAGTCATTAGACGACGGGGCATTAAACCACTCGGTCACGGAGGATCCCATAACTTATATAGTAATGCGGTTATTAAGGTTATGTGAATAATAGAAAAAACTGTAATATTCCCAGTGACATTATACTGACACAGGGACGGATCTGCCTTATTTCTTTCCTCTCAATGCGGGATGTCAAGCGAAGAAATGTGTAGTACTAATTATAAACGATCTAGTATGAACCGACCAGAGACTGAAGCCACAATATCGGAGCGATGAGGACGGATAATTGGTAGACCATCCGGCGCTGTATTGACTTACCAGAATAAAAAGAAACTGTTGGCAAGCTGACTCTATAGAAGCTACACAAAACTGCCAGGTTGTCAGGCTGACTCTATAACACAACGAGTAACAAGCTACCACAAAACTGCCAGGTTGGCAGGCTGACTCTATAGCACAACGAATAACAAGCTACCACAAAACTGCAAGGTTGGCAGGCTGACTCTATAGCACAACGAATAACAAGCTACCACAAAACTGCCAGGTTGGTAGGCGGACTCTATAGAAGCTACCACAAAAAAATGCCAGGTTTGCAGGCTGACTCTATAGCACAACGAGTAACAAGCTACCACAAAATTGCCAGGTTGGCAGGCGGACTCTATAGAAGCTACCACAAAACTGCCAGGTTGGCAGGCTGACTCAATAGCACAACGAGTAACAAGCTACCACAAAACTGCCAGGTTGGCAGGCTGACTCTATAGCACAACGAGGAACAAACTACCAAAAAACTGCCAAGTTGGCAGGCTGACTTTATAGCACAACGAGTAACAAGCTACCACAAAACTGCCAGGTTGGCAGGCTGACTCTATAGAAGCTACTACAAAACTGCCACATTGGCAGCTTGACTCTATAGCACAACGAGTAACAAGCTACGACAAAACTGCCAGGTTGGCAGGCTGACTCTATGGAAGCTACCACAAAACTGCCAGGTTGGCAGGCTGACTCTATAGCACAACGAGTAACAAGCTACCACAAAACTGCCAGGTTGGCAGGCTGACTATATAGAAGCTACCGCAAAACTGCCAGGTTGGCAGGCTGTGCACGGGTATATGGGATAAAGTGGATTATTGGCTGGCTGACAGACTGGTATGGTAAACAGTAATAATAGCCGGATGGCCTTTTGGCACGCGGGATAGGGTTTTCAGTCCGATAAACAACTCAACCTTATTCATAATTGTGTTTAATTTTACATTGGTCTCCCGTGACAAAATGGTCCAAGGCTCAATATCATTTACCCCTCAAAGCAGTGTTCGAGCCAAGCTCTGTCAGATAAATTTATAAAAAATAGTTACTATGGTTCTACTCAGATTCCCTCTGAGGTCTTCTCCACTAGTAAATTTGGATACCATAAATTACTTACAATACACATTTCCTATGATACCATATATAACTTATAATAAACTTTTCCTATGATAACATATATAACTTACAATACACATTTCCTGTGATACCATATATAGCTTACATTACCATATATAACTTACTATACACATTTTCTGTGATACCATATATAGCTTACATTACCATATATAACTTACTATACACATTTTCTGTGATACCATATATAGCTTACATTACCATATATAACTTACTATACACATTTTCTGTGATACCATGATACCATAAAAAATTATATAACTTACAATACACATTTTCTGTGATACCATTCACAACCAATCGATGTGTAATACTTCAAGTATACACCTAGATAATTTTGAAACAACTTTTTAAACCAAAACCCGAACGTGACGCTATCGTCAATGTAAATACAAAACTATAATACCTGTCCCTGGATTACAAAGAGATTATCGTGCACATATATCTTCATGCTTGTCTTGCACTTGGATTAACACAGATTATGTGGGATATATAATTTAACCATTAATGCCAATTTTAAAAATTATTACATGAACTTTATAACACTATCAAAATGTATAAACTTAACCAGCTCGTGTAATAAGATGATTAAGTAATGATATGAACGAAGAAAAAACACATTCGCCATTCGACACGGAAACGAGTTGCAGTTTAAATAGGCTTATTCGAACTTCTTTTAAGAAGTTCACTTTTTCTATAAATAGAAATCCCACCTACAAGATAGATAAAACAGATAGAGAAGTCTCCATTTTTTATATACTTTATAGGTAGTTGGCAATAACAAATGTTTGCATACAGTACACGGTTTAGTGTAACAAAACTGAGACAAAATACTTGGCACAGTAGTCGATGAATAAATGAAGTGAGTGCGCGAATAAACAGTGGACTCCGAAGAGAGACGTGAACAAAATAATAGTTTAAGTAATAAATTAATAAATTAAATAAATAGCACTATTATAACACAGTTATTGTTGTAATTATTTGAGTTATATTTTACAAGTCTGACAAAGCACATGAGTAAACAGCATATCCCTACATCCCTTTAAGGGACATATACTTTTATTCACACCGTATGTATCGCGGAACGTTGTCACGAGATCGGAAGGATGGCCAGAACGAGGATCTCTTGTGTGTTTAATAAACGTACTAATCCGTCTCCATCAGGGTAAAATAACTTGAATGTTTTAACTACAGCTGGTGTTTTAAGTGCACTATATGTAGCGTCCCGTAACAGTCAGATAATTATATTTCAACGTTATTTATTTTACCGTTGTTTACTTGCTAACCTTCATGAATACCGCAGATATTATACTAATGTATTAAACTGCTTAGCTTATAATGCAATCGGGGTGGTCTTTTTATCAACTTGTTTGTACTTATTTGTATTAATCTGCTAAGATAAGTTTATATCTTCATTGTCATGACCTTTGTCCATAACCCCAACACGCATATTTACATTGTCATGACATTTGTCCATAACCCCAACACGCATAGCTTCATTGTCATGGCATTTGTCCATAACCCCAACACGCATATCTTCATTGTCATGACCTTTGTCCATAACCCCAACACGCATATTTTCATTGTCATGACCTTTGTCCATAACCCCAACACGCATATCTTCATTGTCATGACATTTGTCTATAACCCCAACACGCATATCTTCATTGTCATGACATTTGTCCATAACCCCAACACGTATATCTTCATTGTCATGACCTTTGTCCATAACCCCAACACGCATATCTTCATTGTCATGACCTTTGTCCATAACCCCAACACGCATATCTTCATTGTCATGACATTTGTCCATAACCCCAACACGCATATCTTTATTGTCATGACATTTGTCCATAACCCCAACACGCATATTTACATTGTCATGACATTTGTCCCTAACCCCCATCATGTATTACATATACAGTTACTTTGAAATGCTACATCTAAATGAAACTGCCACGTGTATCACTGTGGCGAATCCATTTCACTTCCAACTCACGCCTTTAACTGTATTGATGCATTTGACATGGTATCCTCCTTACTTAACCCAGGAGGGGCCATTTGGAATGACACTGGGGTGACCGAACACAGATTAGCTCTATCACGTGATTTTTCCGACATGGCGCTTTTTGGTTTGGCCGATGAATCTGTTGTTGCCATACTTGGTGGTTTGACATTGTCGTCCTCAATAATTTCGCCATCTTTATTTTTAAATGTTATTTGGACATATGGAACAGTTCTAAGATTTTGGTTTTGACTTTCAACAATATTTAAATCTTTAGAATCTACATTAGGTACGTGTATTGATTCGGCCAATGATTTAGTGCTTTTAGTCGCTGCTGGTGTCATCACTTTAGGAATGGAGTCTTCAGCTGTGTTAGGTGGAACTGACGTGTTCATTTCACGCAACTTTTGCACTCTCATGTGCTGCTTTAAAATTTCATTTTTATCTAATTTGTTTGATTTAGGTTTTTCTCTTGTGGGAGCTAAATTTGGAACAGTCATTTCCTGCATATGTTCGTTATGTTTTTGTAGATGCACAAGCAACTCTTTCGCGAGATGAGACTGTCTAGTGGGCGTGTTTGAGTCTTGAAGGTACTCTTGTATCATCTTAATTATCATTTCGTCATATACATTCGAAACTATGTCAATCTTCGGCAATGGCAATGGTATACCGAATTTCTTGACAGTTCGCGCAGACGCCACGTTCTCTCCTAACAAAAACTTTTGGCACATGGATTGTCTGTCAACGTTTTCTGACGGCAAATTTATGCTTCCCATTGTGGCGGCCCTCCCGCCTAACGAAGGAATGTCAAGTTTAAAAATGTTGCTTACGTCTGAATTGTTAGTTACAAATCCACTACCGCGAATTATGGGGAGCGAGTCTGCGAATGTCACTCTTCGCTGTCGCTGTTCCGATTTTGGTTTTGCGCCAAAAGCGAATTCATCAAAACGTGTCGTTGAACCCAGTCCTAAAGCACGCCTTTTTTGTTCTGGTGAAATGACTGGTAACTCAAACGTTGGCGTTGAAAAAGAGTGACTACCGCGTGACTTTCCAGCATACATTGGTCCAGAAAGAAAAGGTTTCCTAGGTACATTGTCGTCTGGGTCGTCTATCATGTAATCCATGCGGTTTGCGGAGATTGCCGTTGTTGCAGGAGTGCTGGGTGGGATACGCGGCGGGCTGTGAATTATGTGTACGTTTGCCTTATCTTCAGACTGATCTTTTGATCCCGGAAATACGATTTGATTTATTGCCGGGCGTGTTGGTGGACGAGTATCACCAGGTTTAGCCTCTATGCTTGACTTTAGACCCAGCTCGCGTGCCAATCCTTGTATTTTAGCTACTTGGTTTTGTTTATCTTTATTCTTATCTCGTTTCATTCTGTTTTCTTCAACAATACGAACTCTCCGTCTTTTATCAGCACTTTTACTTTTTAACGTTTCCCCGTTTTCTAGTGTAATTTCGTCTTCGTCTGTTATTTTGTCTTCAGATACTACAAAATAAACATACGGAAAACTTCCCTCTGCTTTTTTTCTTCCTTTCGCTACTGATCCCATATCAGAAACCGATCTGTCAAGTTTACGAGGCAGATCGCCCGATTCTGTTAAACCTATTACAGTCGGTTCACATTTAAAATCCGGGTCACTCTGCCTCTGTTTCATTTGGTAAAAACGTTCACGAGATTGCTCTAATTTCTCTTTAATTAGCTCCATCTTTTTATTCATCGGATCTCGTTTTCTTACTTCTTTAACATTTACCTTGTATTTCACAAACTTAAAGTTCTTCTTTTTCTTACCCTTTAATTTGCCAAGACTTTCACCGATGCCGACATGTTGCGCTGAGGCACCGGATGGAGCAGGTGTTATAGGTGGTGTCTTTTCAAGAAATCCCGCTTTTGAATTTTCTAACTCCGCTGGATTAGTTACTTTCTCGGCGGTCAGTATAAAATACGGTTCTACTTTCGACCCCATCCCTCAAAGCCTCCTACAACGAAAAATGCATGGTGTTAATTCCAGAACAGTGCATTTGTAAAAATCGCTATTTTCTTAATCCCGGACCACATCTGCTATGAAATAACGTACACTTATTTTGGCTTAACAATATATCAAACTTAACCCTTGTACAGTTTCCAAGCGTTGTACAAACTTTGCCAGAAGACTTTTAACTTCAACAACAGTATCTATCTATATCATTAACATATATCGACTGTTTGACTTGAGCTAAACATCGACGCGTCCCCGCCTAGGCTCTTTCCGATTTTCAGCTCTATTCCGATTTTTAACATTGGACAACAATAAGTTTCGTGAAGCGTTCATGACAATGGATGTCACGAGACGCTGAACTGTTATATTCCTGTTTGTATGACATGCATTTTTTTTTACACTTGTGTGATAATATGAACAAAATAGGACTCCTCTTTAACAAAAACTACATTTGATTATGAATTATTAAAATATAAAACTATATACCTTATCAATGTAGTTCCCAAATGTGACCATTTTATCCTTATATTGAGACATATTTAAAATTGTTAACACTCGGCTGACCTGCTATAAAACGGAGACACAATGTAAGATGGATAACACACAGAAAATCAGCGTTGTGCCAATTTGTGTCCACTTGTAATGTTCGTAAATCACACTGGCGTAACTCCAATATGAAAATAAACATTTACTTAAAAATGTTTGATTATTTCCCGACAACTGCCTGCACACTGGTTTAAATCATTAAACTGAATTATTCGATCCTCCTTCCATTCAATGTAGTACAATTCGCCTGTGAAGTGGCGAGTGCACTCTATGGATAGTTGCCGAATGTTTCTTTTGGTAAAATTATATATTGAATTTAGGCTGTAATATTGATATGTTTTGTATAGGGTATATAACAAATCTACATTCTGTCGTGTTGAAAAAAGCGCTGGTTCCACTAAATACAAGTAGCAAATATAAATGACCGGGACAAAGACGAAGTAATTAATTTGACAATAATACAGTTTCAATATATTGTATTTGTAATTTATTACAGTGTCGTTGATTGTTACGTTTTGTTATATTGTATCAGCCGACATTTGAGCCTCTTGGACCCGATAACATGTAAACAGAAATGGATTATATGACAATCAGCCGAGATTATAATTTATAACAGTTACACAATCACTAACAGTGTACCCAATCTAACATACAGAGATTTCTAACACATGAAAACTCTCTAACATAATGCAGCATTCGATTTGTTTAAATTACCCCCTCGAAGAGAAAGATTTTTTAAAGATAAGATAAAATTACACTATTTATAGCGGACTAATTACGGGTTAATTAGTTTTCACTAATTGTAGGCTAATAAGTACAACTTCAAGGATTATTATTTGCTATTTGCTTTGTGTTTACCTGTTTTGAAGGAAAGTTAAGGGTTTGTATTTGTTTTACTATAAACAATGGTTGAAACTGCTGATACTTTATAGATATTTTAAAATGTTTATATCCCCTGAAAATGTTGATACTATATATATTAATATAAAATGTTTATATCCCTTGAAAATGCTGATACTTTATAGATCTATATAAAATGTTTACATACCCTGAAAATGCTGATACTTTATAGATCTATATAAAATGTTTACATACCCTCAAAATGCTGATACTTTACAGAATGTTTACATGCCCTGAAGATGTTGATACTTTATAGATCTATATAAACTGTTTATAAACCGTGAAAATGCTGATACTTTATAGATCTATATAAAATGTTAACATGCTCTGAAAATGTTGATACTTTATGGATCTATATTAAATATTAACATGCCCTGAAAATGCTGATACTTTATAGATCTATATAAAATGTTTACATACCAAGAAGACGCTGATACTTTCTAGATCTATTTTAAATGTTTACATACCCTGAAAATAATGGTATTTTATAGATTTATTTAAAATGTTTACATACCCTGATGTTGATACTTTGTAAATCTTTTTAAACTGTTTATATACCGTGAAAATGCTTATATTTTATAGATCTATATAAAATGTCAACAAGCACTGAAGATGTTGATACTTAACAGTTCTGTATAAAATGTTTACATACCCTGAAAATGTTGATACTTTAAAGATCTATATAAAATGTTAACATGCCCTGAAGATGCTGATATTTTATAGATAGATAGCAGTATAGGCAGCAACACGGACTGTTACACTGGTATACACAAATAAACAACAACACGGAATGCTACAATGGTATACACAAATAAACAGCAACACGGAATGCTACAATGGTATACACAAATAAACAACAACACGGAATGCTACAATGGTATACACAAATAAACAACAACACAGAATATCACAATGGTATTCACAAATAAACAACAACAACACAGAATGTTACAATGGTATACACAAATAAACAACCACACGGAATGCTACAATGGTATACACAAATAAAAAGAAACATGGACTATTGCATTGGTATACACAAATAAAGAGCAACATAGCAACATGGAATGCTACAATGGTATGCACAATTAATAGAAACATGGAATATTACAATGATATTCACAAATAAACAACAACACGGAATGCTACAATGGTATATACAAATAAACAGAAATATGGAATACTGCACTGGTATTCACAAATAAACAGCAACATGGAATGTTACACTGATATACACAAAAAACACAGAATGCTACAATGATATACACAAAGAAACAACAACACGGAATGCCACAATGGTATACACAAATAAACAACAACACGGAATGCTACAATGGTATACACAAATAAACAACAACAACACAGAATGCTACAATGGTATACACAAATAAACAACAACACAGAATGCTACAATGGTATACACAAATAAACAACAACACGGAATGCCACATTGGCATACACAAATAAACAACAACACGGAATGCCACAATGGTATACACAAATAAACAATAACACAGAATGCCACATTGGTATACACAAATAAACAACAACACAGAATGACACAATGGTATACACAAATAAACAACAACACAGAATGCTACAAGGTATACACAAATAAACAACAACACGGAATGCCACAATGGTATACATAAATAAACAACAACACAGAATGCTACAGTGGTATACACAAATAAACAACAACATAGAATGTTACACTGACAACACAAATAAACAACAACACGGAATGGTACAATGGTTTACACAAATAAACAGCAAAACTAAACAGCAATATTGACTGTTACACTAGCATACACAAATAAACGGCAACGCAGAATGGTACAATGGTATACACAAATAAACAACAACACGGAATGGTACAATGGTATACACAAATAAACAGCAAAACTAAACAGCAACATGGAATGTTACACTGGCACACACAAATAAACAACAACACGGAATGGTACAATGGTATACACAAATAAACAGCAAAACTAAACAGCAACATGGAATGTTACACTGGCATACACAAATAAACAACAACACGGAATGGTACAATGGTATACACAAATAAACAGCAAAACTTTACAGCAACATGGAATGTTACACTGGCATACACAAATAAACAGCAACGCAGAATGCTAAAATGGTATACACAAATTAACAGAAACATGGAATGTTACACTAGCATACACAAATAAACAGCAATGCTGAATGGTACAATGGTATACACAAATAAACAGCAACGCAGAATGCTACAATGGTATACACAAATAAACAGAAACATGGAATGTTACACCGGCATACACAAATAAACAGCAACATGGAATGGTACAATGGTATACACAAATAAACAACAACATGGAATGGTACAAAGGTATACAAAAATAAACAGCAAAACTAAACAGCAACATGGAATGTTACACTGGCAATCACAAATAAACAGCAACGCAAAATGCTACAATGGTATACACAAATAAACAGAAACATGGAATGTTACACTGGCATACACAAATAAACAACAACACGGAATGGTACATTGGTATACACAAATAAACAGAAACATGGAATGGTACACTGGTATACACAAATAAACAGCAACATGGAATGTTACACTGGTTTAAGCAATAAAACAGTAAACAGTAACACGGACTGTTTATTTGGAATGTTACAATGGTATACACAATTTAACAAAGATACGGAATGTACACATTTAAACAGCATCGTTAAACAGCAAAACAGAATGAATGTAATGAAACATTACAATGCTCAATAAAATAGACTTGTAATCATAAATAAAAGCTTGTATAACCCAAGTAGGCCTACTTATACATATATGCCTGTTTTACTATATCGAAATACAATGTCAGTTCCTATAATTGTCCATAAAATTTCATTTGGGATATGTTTTAAATAAAGAATGGCCGTGTTGTTTTGTTGTTGTTGTTTTTTACATTTAGAAATAATTATTTTAACTATATTTATTCGAATCGGCTTTTAACCGTAATTAAGATTGTTCCCGTTTTTTTTTCATATGTTCATAAATTATAATTGGTCACGGCTGGCATAATTCTAACATATCTTTTATTTCTTTTTATCTTCCGCATCTACATTTTAAAATATAACAAAATCAAAGACGGTGATTAAAATTTCAAAAGCTCGATCACATTTTAGTAGAAAAATAAGCAACAAAACAATATACTTACGATAGATAGAACAGATGCATCATAAATATAGCCAACACCATTGTATCAACAGCCGTTTCTCTGGCTACGGGATACTTATGTACATGCTGCCGTCACCCTATATATAAATAAATCCCTGCCTGTATGTGACAAGGTACAGTGATTGTCGCTATATTCGCTTCTTACACAATAGATACGCATTTAAATCTTTGTTCAAAGTTTAAATGAAGCTAATCCGCCATAATCAGATAAGGACGACTATAAAACGATTTTACGGGCAGCACAAAAGAAATTAAAACTGAGTGAAAATGAAAATCCGAACTATGGTATTTCGTTTGTATATATTCTATAAAATATACATGCATGTAAAGCGCAGGCGGTTGACAGATTGTATAAGTTAGCTGTAAAAACTTAATGATTCCGTAGGTATTCAATTTTTTTTTTTTTGATTTTCCAGTTTTCGTTGAAATGATACATGTACTTACATACAGCACTGCACGTGTGGCACGATTTGTATTTAGAATCCCATTCAGGAAAGCATACTATTGAGGAATGTAAGAAGTTTCTCAGTTCGTCGTTAATTTGACTTGGTATCATTGTTGAGTAATTTTATATTATTGTATAGGTTTCCCATAATTACCTAACTAATTTATTTTTCTGGAAAACATTGATAAAAGTAATGTCATTTATTTAAAGACTGATATTAAGTTGTGTTTGTCGATATTCAACACGAAACTGTCCCTATCATTGCCCAATCCTTCTCAACCTACAACTCAGAAATAGAAGACAAACATTGAATACCAGACTCATTTCGTCTGCTCCATTTGAATGACAGTGAACAGTAAGATGAGTGTCAGTTAGAATGGCAGACGATCAGTGTATATTTCGCGTTGTTTAAATATAAACACCCATTTACTTTATAGGGTAAGCTTAACGTCTCACTACACAGTTACGCTCCTTTTTTGCCACGGTAGCAAGATTCTTACTCATAAAAAATAGGCCTATGTACTTTGGTTATGAAATATTTTCAAAATGGTTCATAGTTGCTGTGATTTCTTGCTGCAGATGAGTAGAGCAAAAGTTGGCATAGCATATACTGCAATAAGTCATCACTGGTGTTAAAAATGTGACTTTTATAGGATTTCAACATATGCATGTATTTATGAGCATTTCAGAACATCTTTTTTCGAAAAAGCTCAGGGTGTCACTGCACCCTCTTTAAAAAAAACAACGTGGTCAACCTACCAGTTATTGTGCATATTTATGTGTGTATACATTCTTGCTATGAAAAACAAATACTTTAAAAAAAATTCTTTGTGGAATTCTTTTTTTACCAGTGAAATCCTAGACCTTATTTTATATAGAACAAAGATCAAAATTCAACTGAGTAGTGAGACCTTTACAGGTGTGATCTAGTTAACTATTATGTTGCATAGACCAATCCAACTGTACAAAAACAACTCCGAGAATAATTCACAATACGCGTAACACGCATTGAGAATAACTCACATTGAGAATTACTCGCATTTAGAAAAACTCTCATTGAGAATAAATCGCATTGAGAATAACTCACATTGAGAATTACTCGCATTTAGAATAACTCTCATTGAGAATAACTCGCATTGAGAATAACTTTTATTGAGAATAACTGGCATTGAGAATAACTCTCGTTTAGAATAATTCACATTTACAATAACTCTCATTGAGAATAACTCTCACTGAGAATAACTCGCATTGAGAATTACGCATATTGAGAATAACGCACATTGAGAACAACTCACATTGAGAATAACGCACATTGAGAATAACTCACATTGAGAATAACGCACATTGAGAATAACGCACATTGAGAATAACGCACATTGAAAATAACTCACATTGAGAATAACTCGCATTGAGAATAACGTGCATTGAGAATAACTCACATTGAGAATAACGCACATTGACAATAACTCGTATTGAGAATAACGCGCATTGAGAATAACTCACATTGAGAATAACGCACATTGAGAATAACGCATATTGAGAATAACTCGTATTGAGAATAACGCACATTGAGAATAACTAATATTGATAATAACTCTCATTGAGAATATCTCACATTGAGAATAATGCACTTTGAGAATAACTCATATTGATAATAACGCACATTGAGAATAACGCACATTGAGAATAACTCGTATTGAGAATAACGCGCATTGAGAATAACTCACATTGGGAATAACGCACATTGAGAATAACGCACATTGAGAATAACTCGTATTGAGAATAACGCACATTGAGAATAACTAATATTGATAATAACTCTCATGAGAATAACTCACATTGAGAATAACGCACTTTGAGAACAACTCATATTGATAATAACGCACATTGAGAATAACAAATATTGATAATAACTCTCATTGAGAATAACTCACATTGAGAATAACGCACATTGAGAATAATGCACATTGAGAATAACGCACATTGAGAATAACAAATATTGATAACAACTCTCATTGAGAATAACTCACATTGAGAATGACGCACATTGAGAATAACTCACATTGATAATAACTTACATTGAGAATACCTCACATTGAGAATACCTCATATTGATAATAACTCCGTTAAGAATAACACACAATGAGAATAACGCGCATTGAAAATAATTTACATTGTCAATAACTTACGTGAAACTTTCATGTTTTAAATGTAGTCATATTATTATCGGATAACTGTAAACGTTAAACAAATAATATAGCAAAAATGTACTAGAACAGAGATTTGAGATTTTAAGTAAAAACTGAAGTTGAGATACTGATAAAACAAGTGTAGGAACCTAGGTCACGCGCACCGTTAAATACGGTACCGGAACCTTGTTTGAAAAGCTGGTTCAAGTTACTTTTAGTGTCAATTTTTTAGGTACGTTTGTAAATTTTATAGTTCCCACCGACTGCATGTGTATAAGAGGACTATCAATCCAGAGGTCGCGAGTTCGAATCCCCCGCCCGGCAACAGTCTCCGTGATGATTGATATAGACATTGTGTCTCATTATCATTCGTCTCTCACCACTGATTCAAGTGGGACATTTATCAGTCACTTGCGGAGATTGGGTGTGCTCGAGTACTGGTTAATCCCAGGAAACAGTGGTTAGGTTAACTGAACGTCTGTTAGCTCTTGATGGCATAAACATGATGCTAAATATTCAATCAATCAATCAATTCATTGATATACTATTCAGTGCGACCAACAAATTCCAGATTACTTCTTAACAGTTGATCGTCATGTTCGGTACGTTTACATCAAGAAGAAAATGCAAGTGGTTTGATGTAATCTGGAACTGTGTACATGGCACTGATCTATATATCGGTGGAATATATTCCTCTAGCACTTAGACGGTCGGTGAGAACTATTAAATGTGCACATGTATCACAAATCGAAACAACACATCACTTAACAAGCTTTTGAAACAAACGTTCCGGTTCTTCCCCTTTGTATAAGTGAAGGCATGGATATACGTTACATAATGATTCAACGGTTGAAATGCCAAGGGACACAAACTATATCAAATAATATATA
>CM055897.1:57061390-57409849 GCA_029582155.1 Panopea generosa
AATGGTGCCATTGCTCTGATATTAATGATTTGTCATGAAAGTCCAAATTGTGAGCTATGAATTAAATCGTCTAATGTAAGAATAATTCGTTCAATATTAATATGTGTTAGATCTGTATATTTATCACTTGACTTGGCATGCAGCATGGTTCAGATTATAACCATGTTCACATTACATGTTAACGATAGCCGGCAATCAGTTCTAAGTTCTGGTTCGAGTTCATGGCTGATAATGAAACATTAAATGTATAGAGCGGACTTATACTTGTCTTATTGTCATTATTAAATGTATAGAGCGGACTTATAATTGTCTAATTGTCATTATTAAATGTATAGAGCGGACTTATACTTGTCTTATTGTCATTATTAAATGTATAGAGCGGACTTATACTTGTCTTATTGTCATTATTAAATGTATAGAGCGGACTTATAATTGTCTTATTGTCATTATTAAATGTATAGAGCGGACTTATAATTGTCTTATTGTCATTATTAAATGAAATCTGAATGTTTTGATCAGTCAAATCGATCAAAACGTGACAAACTCGATACTCGATAGTCAAATTGGAGTGGTAAACTTGAAACGAAATTCCCATTCTAAAAAAAGACAGCCCTTAAATACTACTTGACGACTTTCACATCGCCATACGGACAATTTCTAAATTGAAACAAATTTTACAACGTTTACACCTGAATAATGGATCAAATTGAAATCATAATGAAAACACGTGGCTCATTTAATACGCCACATAATATGTTGCAATTTCAAGCGGGAAATATATTTAATTCTAATCCGCGAGCGATACCCATTTTATATAGATATTCTTCTAGCAAAACGGGGTCAGTGAGCATATAGGCTTGAAATATAGGAAACAAATGTTTTAACTAATTTTAAAATCCTGATATATTCCCTTTAAATAGATAATTACGTGCTTTTATTAATACCATCGCCACTTTATTCGCAGCTCTAGGAAGTTCTTGACTAGATTTTGATAATAGCTGGTCCAAGCCGTCTAGATATAAAGAACTCCTTGTCGTTTTCTATGCTTCGATGCCAAAGTTCCGATTCACTGAGACCAATAGGATTGGTTACACAATTACGCCATGAATATTTGGTAATGAGTCGGAGTTGAATTGAATCGAATGCATATAACGATATTAGAATACCAGTTGGAATAGCACGCATTATTGATGATCAGAATGGCATCGCTGGACAACACACGTGGCAGTTCCAAGTCCCTTTTCCACATCTTTTGGCGTTGGGCATATACCAGTGTCCTTGTCACTTTGGCCACTGGACTGGCCTTCATCATCGAGCAATTAAGTGATTTTGCCAATGTATCATATCCTAACCTATAAATACATGTAGATATATGCTTAATCTATCTCTTCAGAAGGTGCCTGACAAAATCTGCAATTTATTGATGCTTAATGAACAAGAAAATGGAGCGACCGTGATTAAAATACGCTAAAAAATGACAGCTTTCCGGTTATGGCGTCACAAATATCTGTATCAATGGTAATTTGATTTAAAAATGTCAAAATTTCTAACCCTTAATATTTTGCCATATCTGAAATATTTTCCAAACTTTGTTTTTATTAAGTTTGATATGGACAAGGTAGATCACAATATACACACACTTCGAAAATTGTATTAAAAATATAAAATATTAACAAAACACAATAACAAAGTTCATGACGGCCACTCAAAATGAAAGTTACATCATAGTTAATATATTACTATCACACTGAACACCGGGGTTTATATATCACTATCACGCTTAACACCGGGGTTGGTATATCACTATCACACTGAACACCGGGTTTTATATCACTATCACGCTGAACCCCACAGTTTATATATTACTATCAAACTGAACACCGGGGTTTATATATCACCATCACGCTTAACACCGGGGTTGATATATCACTATCATACTGAACCCAGGGGTTTACATATCACTATCACACTGAACACCGGGTTTTATATCACTATCACGCTGAACCCCACAGTTTATATATTACTATCAAACTGAACACCGGGGTTTATATATCACCATCACGCTTAACACCGGGGTTGATATATCACTATCATACTGAACCCAGGGGTTTACATATCACTATCACACTGAACACCGGGTTTTATATCACTATCACGCTGAACCCCACAGTTTATAAATTACTATCAAACTGAACACCGGGGTTTATATATCACTATCACG
Source organism: Panopea generosa (assembly GCA_029582155.1). NCBI lineage: Eukaryota > Metazoa > Mollusca > Bivalvia > Adapedonta > Hiatellidae > Panopea > Panopea generosa. The sequence continues at coordinate 57,063,612 of CM055897.1, forward strand.
CTTAACACCGGGGTTTATATATCACCATCACGCTTAACACCGGGGTTGATATATCACTATCATACTGAACCCAGGGGTTTACATATCACTATCACACTGAACACCGGGTTTTATATCACTATCACGCTGAACCCCACAGTTTATATATTACTATCAAACTGAACACCGGGGTTTATATATCACTATCACGCTTAACACCGGGGTTTATATATCACCATCACGCTTAACACCGGGGTTGATATATCACTATCATACTGAACCCAGGGGTTTACATATCACTATCACACTGAACACCGGGTTTTATATCACTATCACGCTGAACCCCACAGTTTATATATTACTATCAAACTGAACACCGGGGTTTATATATCACCATCACGCTTAACACCGGGGTTGATATATCACTATCATACTGAACCCAGGGGTTTACATATCACTATCACACTGAACACCGGGTTTTATATCACTATCACGCTGAACCCCACAGTTTATATATTACTATCAAACTGAACACCGGGGTTTATATATCACTATCACGCTTAACACCGGGGTTTATATATCACCATCACGCTTAACACCGGGGTTGATATATCACTATCATACTGAACCCAGGGGTTTACATATCACTATCACACTGAACACCGGGTTTTATATCACTATCACGCTGAACCCCACAGTTTATATATTACTATCAAACTGAACACCGGGGTTTATATATCACCATCACGCTTAACACCGGGGTTGATATATCACTATCATACTGAACCCAGGGGTTTACATATCACTATCACACTGAACACCGGGTTTTATATCACTATCACGCTGAACCCCACAGTTTATATATTACTATCAAACTGAACACCGGGGTTTATATATCACTATCACGCTTAACACCGGGGTTTATATATCACTATCACACTGAATACCGGGTTTTATATCACTATCACGCTGAACACCGCAGTTTATATATTACTATCAAACTGAACACCGGGGTTTATATATCACTATCACGCTGACGAAAACCGGGGTTTATATATCTCAAAAACGCTTAACACGGGAGTTTATATATCACTATCACGCTTAACATCGGGGTTTACATATAACTATCACACTGAACACCGGGGTTTATATACCACTATCACGCCTAACACTTGGGTTTATATTATACTACCACACTGAACACCAGGGTTTATATATCACTATCAAGCTGAACACCGGGGTTTATATATCACTACCTCACTGAATACCCGAAAAATATATATTTATATCACGCTGAACACCGGGATTTATTTATCACTATCAAGCTGAACACAGGGTTATATATCACTATCACTCTGTCGAACGACGGAATTTATATATTACTATCACGCTGAAAACCGGATTATATATCACTATCACGCTGAACACCGGGGTTTATAAATCTCTATCACGCTGTCGAACGACGGGGTTTATATATCACTATCACGCTGAACACCGGAGTTTATATATCACTTTCACGCTGAGCACCGGGGTTTATATATCACTATCACATTGAACACCGGGTTTATATATCACTATTACGCTGAACACCGGGATTGATATACCAATATCACACTGAACACCAGGGTTTACGTATCACTATCACGCTGAACACCGGGGTTTATATATCACTATCACGCTGAACACCGGGTTATAAATCAATATCACGGTGCCGAACACCGGGGTATATATATCACTATCACGCTGAATATAGGGGTTTATGTATCACTATTACGCTGAACACCGAGGTTTATATATCATTATCTCACTGAACACCGGGGTTTATATATCACTATCACGCTGAGCACCGGGATTTATATATCACTATTACGCTGAACACCGGGTTATATATCACTATCACGCTACCGAACACCAGGGTTTATATATTACTATCACGCTGAAAACCGGGTTATATATCACTATCATGCTGAATACCGGGTTTTATCAATCACTATCACGCTGAACACCGGGGTTTATATATCACTATCACGCTCAACTGAGGGGTTTATGTATCACTATCACGCTGAACACCAGGGTTTATGTATCATTATCTCACTGAATACCCGGGGTTTATGTATTACTATCACGCTGAACACCGGGGTTTATATATCACTATCACGCTGCCGAACACTACGGTTTGTTTATCACTATCACGCTGAACATCGGGGTTTATATTTCATTATCACGTTGAACACCGGGGTTTATATATCACTATCACGCTGAACACCGGGATTTATATATCACTATCACATTGAACACCGGGGTTTATATATCACTATCACGCAGAACATCGGAGTTTATGTATCATTATCACGCTGAACACTGGGAATTATGTATCACCATCACGCTGAACACCGGGGTTTATATATCACTATCACGCTGAACACCGGGGTTTATATATCACTGTCACGTTGCACACCGTGATTTATATATCACTATCACGCTGAACACAGGAGATTATATATCACTATCACGCTGAACACCTGTGTTTATATATCACTATCACGCAGAACACCGTGGTTTATATATCACTATCACGCTGAACACCGGGGTTTATATATTACTATCAAGCTGAACACCGCGGTTAATATATTACTATCACGCTGAACACCGGGGTTTATATATCACTATCACGATGAACACCGGAGTTAATATATCACTATCACGCTGAACACTGCGGTTTATATATTAACCCAGGGGTTAACATTTTACGTTCACGTTGAATACTGGGGTTTATAATAATATCACTATCACGCTGAACATCGGGTTTTATAATAGTAACACTATCACACTGAACAACGGTGTTAATATGTTACTATCACGCTGAACACCGGGGTTAATATATCACTATTACGCTGAATAATGGGGTTAATATATTACTATCACGCTGAACACCGGGGTTAATATATAACTATCACGCTGAACAACGGGGTTTATATATATTACTAACACCCTGCACACCGGGGTTTATATATCACTATCACGCTGAATACCGGGGTTAATATATTACTGTCACACTAAACACCGGGGTTTATAATAATGTCACTATCACACTGAACACCGGGGTTAATATATTACCATGACACTGAACACCGTGGTTAATATATTCCTTTTTGCTGAAAACGGTGAAAATGACAGCTCTCCGGTTATGGCGTCACAAATATCTGTATCAATGGCCATTGAGGAGTAAATTGATTTAAAAATGAATTATACACTAGTCAAAATTTCTAACCCTAACTATTTTTGCCATATCTCAAATATTTTCCATGCTATGTTTTTATTAAATTTGATATGAACAAGGTAGGTGTATAAACACACTTCGAAAATTGTATTGAAAATATAAAATATTAACAGAACACAATAACAAAGTTCATGACGGACACTAAAAAATGAAAGTTACATCATAGTTAATACCAAGATATTATATATTACTATCACACTAAACACCGGGGATTATATATCACCATCACGCTTAACACCGGGGTTGATATATCACTATCATACTGAACCCAGGGGTTTACATATCACTATCACGCTGAACACCGGGTTATATATCACTATCACGCTGAACACCGGGGTTTATATATTACTATCAAACTGAACACCGGGGTTTATAAATCACTATCACGTTGAACACCGGGGTTTAAGTATCACTGTCACGCTGAACACAGCGGTTTATGTATCACTATGACTCTGAACACCGGGGTTTATATATTACTATCACGCTGAACACAGGGGTTTATATATCACTATCATGCTGAACAACGGAGATTATAAATCACTATCACGCTGAACACAGGGGTTTATATATTACTATCACGCTGAACAGCGGGGATAATATTTTACTATCACACTGAACACTGGGGTTTATATATCACTATCACGATGATAACCGGGGTTTATAATAATATCACTATCACACTGAACACCGGGGTTGATATATTACTATCACGCTGAACACCGGGGTTAATATATCACTATCACGCTGAATACCGGAGTTTATATATTACTATCACGCTGGACATGGGGGTTAATATATTGCTATCACGCTGAACACCGTCAGTTTTATATATCACTATCACGCTGAACACCGGGGTTAATATATCACTATCACCCTGAACAACGAAGTTTATATATCACTAGCACGCTGAATACCGCGGTTAATATATTACTATCACGTTGAACAACGGGGTTTATATATTACTATCACGCTGAACACCTGGGTCTATCACTATCACGCTGAACACATGGGTTTATATATCACTATCACGCTGAACACCGCGGTTTATATATATCACTATCACGCTGAACACCGGGTTTTACGATATATCACTATCATACTGAACACTGGGGTTGATATATCACTATCACGCTGAACACCGGCGTTTATATATCACTATCACGCTGAACATCGATGTTTATATATCACTATCACACTGAACATCGATGTTTATTTATCACTATCACACTGAACACCGGGGTTAATATATTACTATCACGCTGAACACCGGGGTTTATATATCACTATCACGCTGAGCATAGGGGTTTATATATCACTATCACACTGAACACTTGGTTATATATCATTATCACGCTGAACACCGGGGTTTGTATATCACTATCACGCTGAACGCCGCTGTTAATATAATAATATTACACTGAACACCAAGGTTTATATATCACTATCACGCTGCCGAACACTACGGTTTATACATCACTTTCATGCTGAACACCGGGGTTTATATATCACTGTCACGATGAAACCGGGGTTTATATATCACTATTAGGCTGAGAACCGGGATTTATATATCACTACCACGCTGAACTCCGGGGTTTATATATCTCTATCATGCTTAACACCGGGGTTTATATATCTCTATCATGCTGAACACCGTTGTTTATATATCACTATCGCGCTGAACACCGGGTATACGATATATTACTATCAAAATGAACACCGGGATTTATATATCACTATCACGCTGAAATCCGGGGTTTATATATCTCTATCACGCTGAACACCGGGGTTTATATATCACTATCACGCTGAACACCGGGTATACGATATATCACTATCAAACTGAACATCGGGATTTAAATATTACTATCAAGCTGAACTTCGGGGTTTATATATCTCTATCACGCTGAACAGCGGGGTTTATATATCGTTATCACGCTGAACACCGGGGATGATATATCACTATCACGCTGAACACCGGGGTTTATGTATCACTATCACGCTGAACACCGGGGTTGTTATATCACTATCACGCTGAACAACGGGTAAATGATATATCACTTTCAAACTGCACATCGGGGTTGATATATCACTATCACGCTGAACATCGATGTTTATATATCACTATCACACTGAACATTGATGTTTATATATCATTATCACACTGAACACTGGGGTTTATATATCAATATCACGCTGATCACCGAGGTTAATATATCACTAACACGTTGAACACCGGGGTTAATATATCACTATCACACTGAACACCACGGTTTATATATCACCATCACGCTTAACACCGGGGTTTATATATCACAATCACGCTTAACAACGGGGTTTATATATCACTATCACACTGAACATCGATGTTTATATATCACTATCACACTGAACATCGATGTTTATAGATCACTATCACGCTGAACACCGGGGTTTATATATCACTAACACGCTGAACACCGGGGTTTATATATCACAATCACGCTGAACACCGGGGTTTATATATCACTATCACGCTGAACATCGATGTTTATATATCACTATCAAACTGAACACCGGGTTTTTTATATCACTAACACACTGAACACCGGGGTTGATATATCACTATCAAAATAAACACCGCGTTATATATCTGTATCACGTTAAACACCGAGGTTTATATATCACTATCACGCTGAACACCGGGGTTTATATATCACTATCACACTGAACACCGGGGTTGATATATCACTATCAAAATAAACACCGCGTTATATATCTGTATCACAATCAACTGCGGGGTTTATATATCGCCATCACGGTGAGCATCGAGGTTTATATATCACTATCACACTGAACACCGGGTTATATATCACTATCACGATGAACACCGGTGTTTGTATATCATTATCACGCTGAACGCCTGTGTTAATATATTACTATTACACTGAACACAGGGGTTTATATATCACTATCACGCTGCCAAACACTACGGTTTATATATCACTGTCACGCTAAACACCGGGGTTGATATATCACTATCACGCTGAACACCGGGGTTTATATATCACTGTCACGCTGAAACCGGGGTTTATATATCACAATCACGCTGAAAACCGGGGTTTATATATCTCTATCACGCTGAACACCGGGGTTTATATATCACTATCACGCAGAACACCGCGGTTTATATATCACTATCACGCTGAACACCGGGGTATACGATATATCACTATCAAACTGAACACGGGGGTTTATATATCACTATCACGCTGAACATAGATTCTTTATATATCACTATCACACTGGACATCGATATTTATATTTCATTATCACACTGAAAACCGGGGTTAATATATCACTATCACGCTGAATACCAGGGTTTATATATCACCATCACACTTAGCACCGGGGTTAATATATCACTATCACGCAGAACACCGGGGTTTATATATCACATTCACGCTGAACACCAGGGTATACGATATATCACTATCAAACTGAACACCGGGGTTGATATACCACTATAACGCTGAGCTTCGGGGTTTATATATCACTATCACACTGATCACCGGGTAATATATCACTATCACGCTGAACACCGGGGTTTGTATATCACTATCACGCTGAACGCCGGTGTTAATATATCACTATCACGCTGAACACCGGGGTTAATATATCACTGTCACGCCGAACACCGGGGTTTATAGATCACTATCACGATGAACACCGGGGTTTATTTATCACTGTCACGCTGAAACCAGGTTTATATATCATTATCACGGTGAAACCCGGGATTTATATATCATTATCACGCTGAACACCGGGGTTTATATATCTCTATCATTCTGAACACCGGGGTTAATATATTGCTATCATACTGAACACAGGGGTTCATATATCACTATCACTGTGAACACCGGAGTTTATATATCACTATCACGCTGATCACCGAGATTAATATATCACTAACACGTTGAACACTGGGGTTAATATAGTACTATCACGCTGTACACCGGGGTTTATATATCACTATCACTGTGAGCACCGCGGTTAATATATTACTATCACCCTCAACACCGCGGTTAATATATTATTTTCACGCTATACACCGGGGTTTATATCACTATCACCCTGAACACATTTATATATCACTATCACGCTCAACTTCGGGGTTTATATATCACTATCACGTTGAGCACCGAGGTTTATATATCACTATCACACTGAACACCGGGTTATATATCACTATCACGCTGAGCACCGGAGTTTGTATATCACTATCATGCTGAACGCAGGTATTAATATATTACTATTACACTGAACTGGTACCGGGGTTTATTTATCACTTTCACGCTGCCGAACACTAGGGTTTATATGTCACTATCACGCTGAACACAGGGGTTAATATATCACTGTCATGCTGAACACCGGGGTTTATAGATCACTATAACGCTGAACACCGGGGTTTGTATATCACTGTCACGCTGGAACCTGGGTTAATATATCACTACCACGCTGAAACCGGGGTTAATCTATCACTATCACGCTTAACACTGTGGTTTATATATCACTATCACGCTGAACACCGGGTTTTTTATATCATTATCACGCTGAACACCGTGGTATACGATATATCACTATCAAACTGAACACCGGGGTTGATATATCACTATCACGCTGAACACTGGGGTGTATTTATCACTACCACGCTGAACATCGATGTTTATATATCACTATCACACTGAACATCGATGTTTATATATCACCATCACGCTGAACACCGGGGTTTATATATTACTATCACGCTGAACACCGGGGTTTATATATCACAATCGCGCTGAACACCGGAGTTTATATATCACTATCACGCTGAACATCAATGTTTATATATCACTATCACACTGAACATCTGGTTTATATATCACTATCACACTGAACACCGGGGTTGATATATCACTATCAAGCTGAACACCGCGTAATATATCACTATCACGCTGAGTTTCGGGGTTTATAATTTATATCACTATCACGCTGAACACCGGGGTTTGTATATCACTATCACGCTGAACGCCGTTGTTAATATATTACTATTACACTGAACACCTGGGTTGATATATCACTATTACGCTGCCGAACATTACGGTTTATATATCACTATCACGCTGAACACCGGGGTTAATATATCACTGTCACGCTGAACACCGGGGTTTATAGATTACTATAACACTGAACACCGGGGTTTATATATCATTATCACGCTGAAAAACGGTATTTATATATCACTATCACGCTGAACACCGGTGTTTATATATCTCTATCATGCTGAACACCGGGGTTAATATATTGCTATCATACTGATAACAGGGGTTCATATATCACTATCACTGTGAATACCGGAGTTTATGTATCACTATTACCCTAACACTGGGGTTTATATATCACTTTCACGCTGATCAACGAGGTTAATATATCACTAACACGTTGAACACTGGGGTTAATATAGTACTATCACATTGTACACCGGTGTTTATATATCATTATCACGCTGAACACCGAGGTCAATATATTGCTATCACGCTGAACACCGGGATTTATATATCAGTATCACTGTGAGCACCGCTGTTAATATATTACTATCACCCTGAACACCGCGGTTAATATATTACTACCGCGCTGAACACCTTGGTTTATATATCACTATCACCCTGAACACCGCAGTCTATTTATTACTATCACGCTGAATACCGCTATCACGCTGAACACCGGGGTTTATATTTCACTATCACGAAGAACATCGGGGTTTATTTATCACTATCTTGCTGAACATCGGGGTTTATATATCACTATTACGCTGAGCACCGGGGTTAATATATCATTATCACGCTGAACACCGGGGTTAATATATCACTATCACGATGAACACCGATGTTAATATATCACTATCACGCTGAACATCGGGTTTAATATATTACTATCACGCTGGACACCGGGGTTAATATATCACTATCACGCTGAACATCGGAGTTAATATATTACAATCACGCTGAACACCGAGTTTTATAAATCACTATCACACTTAACATCGTGGTTAATATATCACTTTCACGCTGAACATCGGATTTAATATATTACTATCACGCTGGACACCGGGGTTAATATTTCACTATCACGCTGAACACCGGAGTTAATATATTACAATCACGCTGAACACCGAGGTTTATATATCACTATCACACTTAACATCGTGGATAATATATCACTATCACGCTGAGCACCGGGGTTTATATATCACTATAACACTGGATACCGGGGTTTATATATCACTATCACATTGAACACCGTGGTTGATATATCATTATCACGCTGAACGCCGATGTTTATATATCACTATAACGCTGAGCACTGATGTTTATTTATCAGTATAACACTGAACACCGATGTTTATATATCACTATAACACTGAACACCGGGGTTGATATATCACTATCACCCTTAACACTGGGGAATATATATCACAATCACGCTGAACAACGAGGTTTATATATCACTACCACGCTGAACACCGAGGTTTATATATCGCTATCACGCTGAACACCGAGGTTAATATATTGCTATCACATTGAACACCGGAGTATATATATATTACTTTCACACTGAACACTGGGATTTATATATCACTATCACACTAGATACCCGGGATTTACATATGACTATCACCGTGGCACTGAATACTCAAATTTTATATATCACCAATATCACACTGAATACCCGGTAATGATATCACTATCACACTGAATACCCTGGGGTTGTATCACTACCACACTAATAACCCGGGGGTTATATATCGCTTTCACACTGTATACCCAAAATTTATATATATTTATATATCACTATCACACTGTATACCCTGGGTTTATATATGACTATCATCGTGGCACTGGATAACATAATTTATATATCACCAATATCACACTGAATACCCGGTAATGATATCACTATCACACTAATAACCCGGGGGTTATATATCACTATCACACTGAATACCCAAAAAGTATATATCACTATCACACTGAATACCTGCTGGTTATAGTCCACTATCACACTGGATACTACCATACTGAATTATTGGGGCTTTAGATATCACTGTAACACTGAATACAGTGGGGATCATACAACACTATTACAATGAATTCAAGTGTGTGTGTGTGTGTGTGTGTGTGTGTGTGTTTGTGTGTGTGTTAGGGGGTGGGGGGGGAGGATATCACTTTCACTCTGAACACCTTGGGGTTTATACATCACCATCACACTGAATACCAGGACGTTTATACATCACTATTGCATTAAATACCCGAGCGTTTATACAACACTATTACACAGAATACCCGGGCGTTGATATATCACTTTCACACTGAATACCCGGGCGTTTATACATCACTATCACACTGAATACCTTGGGGATCATACAACACTATCACACTGAATACCCGGCGTTTATACAACACTTTCACACTGAATACCCGGGCGTTTATACATCACTATCACACTGAATACCTTGGGATCATACAACACTATCACACTGAATACCCGGCGTTTATATATCACTTTATATACAACACTATCACACTGAATACCCGGCGTTTATATATCACTTTATATACAACACTATCACACTGTATACCCGGGCGTTTATACATCACTATCACACTGAATACTTTGGAGATTTTATAATACTATCACAATGAATACCCGGACGTTTATACATCACTATCACACCGAATACCCGGGCGTTTATACATCACTATCACACTGAATACTTTAGGGATTATACATCACTGTCACACTGAATACCCGGGGATTTATACATCACTATCACAATGAATACTTTAGGGATTATACATCACTATCACACTGAATACCCGGACGTTTATACAACACTATCACACTGAATACCCAGGCGTTTATACATCACTATCACACTGAATACTTTATGGATTATACATCACTATCACACTGAATACCCGGGTGTTTATACATCACTATCAAACTGAATACTTTAGGGATTATACATCACTATCACACTGAATACCCGGGCGTTTATACATCACTATCACACTGAATACCCGGGCGTTTATACATCACTATCAAACTGAATACTTTAGGGATTATACATCACTATCACACTGAATCCCCGTACGTTTATACATCACTATCACACTGAATACCCGGGGGTTTATATAACACTTTCACACTGAAATCTCGGTGGTATATATATCACTTTCACACTGAAATCTCGGGGGGGGGGGGGGGGGGGGGGAGGGGGTATAAATCACTTTCACACTGAAACCCCTGGGTGGTGGGGTTATATACCACTATCATGCCGAATAAATGTTTGTTTTATATATCAATCTCACACTGTCACACTAAATATCCGGGGATTATATAAACTGCCACACCAAATACTCGGGGATTGTATATATCAATGCTTCACTAAATATACGTGGATTATATAAAACTGTCACACCAAATACTTGGTGATTGTATATATCAATATCACACTGAATAACCGGGGTTTATACACAAATATATGGAGAGAATGCATTCTTAAGTAGCTACATATTGTTTTAATAATTTACAGACAGTCAGACAATCAGTTTTGAACGTATGTTTTTGTTTTAAATGATAAGAGAAACACGTGTATAATCTACGTCAATCTTCACCAACCTATAGTCACGCGATATCACACAGTTGATTCTTTGTAATATATATCAGGGTACTGTAGTTGTTGTCACTCCTTGACAGGTAGAGGTCGTCCGATGATACATGTGGTTAATAGTTAAAAAAGATATTTACTATAATATCAGATATTCGATTGATCACAATGAATAACACTCTATTTACAGTAAATACTTCATTACTTCAGTTAATGACACGCTGGTGAATACACATATTGTATATCATTTTGAATATAATAGTTTTATTTAAAAGAAGGGAGCTCATTTTCATATTTGATTGATACCTTTAAATTAAAAGTTTTGTGTTTAAGATATTTGATAAATTAGACCCCTGTATGATTACAGTATCGTGCTGTTAGGCAGACACATTCGATGTTTGGATATTATGGTCATAGTTGGCACGTCTGGCAAAGGTATGGAAACAGTTTCTATTTTTGTAGGATTGAATCGTTCTTATATGCATTGGTTTCTGTGATATTCACGGTTGAACATAGATGTGAGTGTTTATTTGTTTAAGTATATGGAGCGATTGGTTTTAACAATATTGCAGGTAAATCAGCAAAATAAATAAAACATTAACATTTATTGACTGCTAAGAACATGTGCGTATTTCATTTTGAGTTTATGTTTTTATAATGTGATTCTTCTATTGTAATATATTACTGTGATGACTTATTGTTCTTCTGTTGTAATATATAACTGTGATTATTCGATTTCTGCTATTGTAATATACTGCTGTGATAAATTAGTGTTCTTCTATTGTGATATATTACTGTGATGACTTGTTGTTCTTCTGTTGTATGTAATGCATTACTGTGCTGCTGTAATGTTCTTCTATTGTAATATATTATTGTGATGACTTGTTGTTCTTCTATTGTAATATATTACTGTGATGACTTGTTGTTTTTCAGTTGTAATATATTACTGTGATGACTTATTGTTCTTCTGTTTTAATATGTTACTGTGATGACCTATTCTTTTTCTATTGTAATATATATTACTGTGATGACTTATGGTTATTCTATTGTAATATATAACTGTGAAGATTGGTTGTTTTCCTATTGTAATATATTACTGTTATGATTCAATGTTCTTCTATTGTAATATATCACTGTGAAGACTTGTTCTTCTGTTGTAATATATTACTGTGATGACTTATTGTTCTTCTAGTGTAATATATTACTGTCTAGATTGGTTTGTCTCCTATTGTAATAAATTACTGTTATCATTCAATGTTCTTCTATTTTAAGATATTACTGTGATGGCTTATCATTATTCTAATGTAATATATTACTGTGATTACTTGTTCTTCTTCTGTTGTAATGTACCTTGATGATTTATTTTTCTTCTATTGTAATATATTACTGTGATGACTAATTGTTTTTCCATTGTAATATATTACTGTGATGACTTATTATCTTTCTATTGTAATATATTACTGTGAATACTTGTTGTTCTTCTGTCATCTACCGTGATAATTTATTGTTCTTTTATGTAATATATTTCTGTTATGATTCAACGTTCGTCTATTGTAATATATTACTGCGATGACTTATTGTTCTCCTATTGTAATATATTACTGTGATGATTTAATATCCGTCTATTGCAATTTAAAATTGTGATGAATTAAACTGTTTATAACTGTTTAATTACTGTTATGATTCAATGTTGGTCGACTGTAATATAATGCTGTGAAGATGTATTGGTCTTCTATTGCAATACAAAATTGTGAATAATTAATATTCTTTTAATAAAGCAATGTGTTTATTAATGTTTGTCTATTGTAATATATTACTTTGATGGTTTAATGTTCGTCTATTGTAATATAGTTTCGTGATTGCTTCATGTTCTTTTGTAATATAACACTGTGTTGATTTTATGTTTCAATATTGTAATATAGTACTGTGATGATTTCATGTTTGTATATTGTAATATAATACTTTGATGGTTTAATGTTCGTCTTTGGTAAAATAATACTGTCGTGGTTTAATGATAGTCTATTATAATGTAATACTTTGACGGTTTAATGTTCGTCTTTTGTAATATGGTACTTTGATGATATCATGTTCGTCTATTGTAATATAGTGCTTTGATGGTTTAATGTTCGTCTATTGTAATGTAATACTTTATATTTACTCCAGTATTTTTAAAGTTTTTTTGCTCAAACTTGCACACTACCACACAAAAAAAGATATAAAGTCAACCATCACCAGGTTTCAAAACCGGCTGGTGCTGGTACGGGGGCTTCTCCTGGGACTTCATCAAATGCTGCATTATTTTAATTGTAGGATGAAATTGTGATTGTCATTTACTTCATATGTTTGGTAATTTGTGACTTTTAAACAGTTTTATTAAAATATATTGAGTGTGTGTGTGTGGGGGGGGGGGGGGGGGGTTGAGGGGTAGGGAGGTGTGTGTGTGGGGGGGGTTGTGGGCTGGCCCAAACTTGTACAATGGAAGGGATGGAGGGGTAGGGGTTACAACAAGACTCGATCAAGAAGTTTCAGTCGTGGATTTCTGGGCGAGTTTTACATTATACAATTATATTGGAAGACTAGTACACATCGGTGCTGTACATTAGTTATAGGTGTTGTTTTTATATAAATCAGGTGTTTCAAATATACATTCTTAGTGAAGAATGCCATGATGTTACATATGAAATAGAAGTTCTCGTTATCTCGGTGTGATTTACCTATGTATATAGGTAACAGAACTGTCAGAACATAATTTGGTAATGTTTTAAGATGTAATTCAATATCAAATGAACGACTGATTAACTGGCTGGCTGGCTGGCTGGCTGGCTGGCTGGCTATGTCGGAACGACAGACCGACCGACCGACCGACCGGCCGGCCGTTTATTTAATAACATATTTCAATAATCTGAATAACACACAAAATACATGTTATTGAATGTGGCACAATAAAGGTAATAAATTATTCCCAATATTTATAATTAGAATTTTAAAGTGATCGAAATGACAAAAAAGTGCAAAGGAGAAAAGATAAATATTGGATATATTGACAATAATCTACCCCACGTGCCTTATAGGGCAGGTTTGCATTCATGTTATCTTTCATATTGAGACATCTTTATTTCCAATACATGTAAAACATTACGGTATTAAGTATCAATCGTTGTGCATACACGATCAGGCATAATATTGATTACGTATAACACATTAAAATGCAATAGCACGTACGCACAGAGCAACACAGACATTATTCATAACGTTTATAGAGAGGGCAGCACTGTGTGGCAGGCTAATTTGTCAGTCACTAAAAGAGATAAAGCCTGTTTTGCTGAAAGCTCTGACGCGACGAATGTGGTGATTCGTTACACAGTAATGACTATTGGAAACTAATTAGTCATTCATAGCTCGTACTCGGCATGTATATCCCGTCATACATGTTCAATAGTGTTGTTTTATTGCGCCTACTGACAGGATTGACATAATAGTTGTAATTCTAGTTGTTCGCAGGATATAAATAACATATTGAGATTCAAAGCACCTATTGACATGATACATAGCACCTATTGACACGATATATAGCACCTATTGACACGATACATAGCACCTATTGACAAGATACATAGCACCTATTGACACGATATATAGCACCTATTGACATGATGCATAGCACCTATTGACATAATACGTAGCACCTATTGACATGATACATAGCGCCAAGTGACACGATACATAGCACATATTGACATATTGACATAATACATAGTGCTCGGTGGCATGATACATAGTACTTGGTGACATGATACATAGCGCTTAGTGACACGATACATAGTGCCTAGTGATATTATATATAGTGCCTAGTGACAATGATACATAGTGCTTAGTGACATGATACATAATGCTTAGTGATACGATGCATAGTGCCTAGTGACACGATACATAGTCCCTAGTGACATGATCCATAGTGCCTAGTGACAATGATACATAGTTATTGGTGTCATTATACAAAGTGCCTAGTGACACGATACATAGTGCCTAGTGACATTATACATAGCGCCTGGTGACATTATACATAGCGCCTTGTGACACGATACATAATGCCTAATGGAATTATACATAGTGCCTAGTGACATGATACATAGTGCCTAGTGGCATTATACATAGCTCCTAGTGACACGATACATAATGCCTAGTGACACGATACATAGTGCCTAGTGACAATGATACATAGTTCTTGGTTGCATTTTACATAGCGCTTAGTGACACAATACATAGTGCCTAGTGGCATTATACATAGCACCTAATGACACTATACATAGTGCCTGGTGACATTATACATAGCGCCTAGTGACACGATACATAGTGCCTAGTGCCATTATACATAGCGCCTAATCACACTATACATAGTGCGTGGTGGCATTATACATAGCGCCTAGTGACACGATAAATAGTGCCTTGTGGCATAATATATAGTGCCTAGTGACACAATACATAGTGCCTAGTGGCATTATACATAGCTCCTAGTGACACAATACATAGTGCCTAGTGACACTGATACATAGTTCTTGGTTGCATTTTACATAGTGCCTAGTGACATGATACATAGTACCTAGTGGCATTATACATAGTGCCTAATGACACTATACATAGTGCCTGGTGGCATTACACATAGCACCTAGTAACACGATAAATAGTGCCTAGTGGCATTAAAAATAGCGCCTAATCACACTATACATAGTGCGTGGTGGCATTATACATAGCGAGTAGTGACACGATAAATAGTGCCTAGTGGCATAATACATAGCGCTTAGTGACACTATACATAGTGCCTTGTAACAATGATACATAATTCTTGGTGGCATGATACATAGCACTTAGTGACATGATACATATAGCCTAGTGACATTATACATAGTGCCTAGTGATATTATATTTGCATTTAGTGACATGATACATAACGACTAGTGACATGATACATAATGCCTAGTGACATGATACATAGCTCCTAGTGATATGATACATAGCGCCTAGTGACATGATACGTAGAGCATATTGATATTATACATAACACCTAGTGACATTATACTTAGCGCCTAGTGACATGATACATATCGCCTAGTGATATTATACATAGTGCCTAGTGACATGATACATATCGCCTACTAAAGTGATACATAGCGCCTAGTGACATGATACATAATGCTTTGCTACATGATACATAGTGTCTAGTGACATGATACATAGTGCCTAGTGATATTATACATAACACCTAGTGACATTATACATAGTACCTAGTGAGATGATACATAGTGCCTAATGCTATGATAAATAGCACCTAGTGACATTATACATAGTGACTAGTGACATGATACATAGTGCTTGGTGGCATTATACATAGCGCCTAGTGACACTATACATAGTGCCTAGTGACGTGATACATAGCACCTAGTGATATTATACATACTGCCTAGTGACATGATACATAGAACCTAGTGACATTCTACATATCGCCTAGTGACATTCTACATATCGCCTAGTGGCATGATGCATAGTGCTTGGTGACATGGTACATAGCGCCTAGTGACATAATAATATCATATATTGACAAAATACATAGCGCCTTGTGAGACGATACATAGCTCCTAGTGGCATGGTACATATTGAAAGGTGACATGAAACATATCACCTTTATTCAGGATACATAGCATCTAGTGACATGATACATAGCGCCTGGTGACATTATTAAATAGTGCCAAGTGGCATGATACATAGTGCTTGATTACATGATACATAGTGCATATTGGCAGGATATATATCGCTTATCGAGAGGATACATAGAGCCTTTTGGCATAATGCGTACCGCCTTTTGGCAGGATATATAGCGCCTATTGGTAGGATATATAGCGCATGTTGGCAGGATATAAAGCGCCTATTGGCAGGATACATAGCGTCTACTGACAGGATGCATAAAACCTATTGACAGGGTATACAGCGCCTATTGGCAAAACGACATAGTGCAAGTCTCTACGGAACCTTTTAAATATTTTTTTAATTTGCGTCTTCCGAGAGACAGCAGATCGAATATCCAAATAATAAAAAAGCTACCCATCCACGCCTTATCTAACAGGCTAACTCGCAGGATACATAGCGCCTATTTGAAAAAATATATAGAGCCTATTGACAGATACATAGATTGATAGGATTTATAGCTATTTTTTTCTACTCTTGATAACCCTTCTTTTCTACGCTTGACACTTTGACTACACTGGAGACATATTCTTCTGATGGTATCTATCTCCTCTTGCAATTCTATTGCCGATAGTCCGTCTCCTATTGGTGCCTCGTTTGCTCTGGATGCTTCGTCTACGCTATAGAAACCCTCTACTGAAGAATAACTTTACTACATTGGATACTTCCTCCACTCTGGATACCTCTTATACTCTGGATAACGCGTCTACTGACGATACTTCATGTTCTCTGGTTATTTCTTGTAACCTGGACTATCTACTCTGAATACCTCTTGTAGCCTAGACATATATTCAGCTCTGGATACCTCTTGTAGCCTGGACATATTCCCAAACTCTGGATACCTCTTGTAATATGGACATATTCTCTACTCTGGATACCTCTTGTAACCTGGACATATTATCTACTCTGGATACCTCTTGTAGCCTAGACACATTCTCTACTCTTGATACCTCTTGTAACCTGGATACATTTTCTACTCTGGATACCTCTTGCGACCTGGACACATGTTCAGCTCTGGATACCTCTCGTAGCCTAGACATAAATTCAGCTCTGGATACCTCTTGTAGCCTGGACATATTCTCAACTCTGGATACCTCTTGTAATATGGACATATTCTCTACTCTGGATACCTCTCGTAACCTGGACATATTCTCTACTCTGGATACCTCTTGTAACCTGGATACATTCTTTACTCTGGATACCTCTTATAACCTGGATACATTCTCTACTCTGGATACCTAATGCTACTCATCCTCTCTTGGTACTTAATCTTATACTATGGATACCTCTTGTAACCTTGACATTTATTCAACTCTGGATACCTCTTGTAACCTTGATACATTCTCTACTCTGGATACCTCTTGTAACCTAGACACATTCTCTACTCTGGATACCTGATGCTACTCATACTCTTTTGATTCTTAATCTTATACTCTGGATACCTCTTATAACCTGGACATATATTCAACTCTGGATACCTCTTGTAACCTGGATACATTCTCTACTCTGGATACCTGATGTTGCTCATCCTCTCTTGATACTTAATCTGATACTCTGGAAACCTCTTGTAACCTTGACATATATTCAACCTTGGATAACTCTTGTAACCTAGATACATTCTCTACTCTGGATACCTGATGCTACTTATCCTCTCTTGATACTTAATCTTATTCTCTGGATACCTCTTGTAGCCTGGACATATATTCAACTCTGGATACCTTTTGTAACCTGGATACGTTCTCTACTCTGAATAACTCTTGTGACCTAGACACTTTCTCTACTCTGGATACAATTTGTAACCTGGATACGTTCTCTACTCTGGATAACTCTTGTAACCTAGACACTTTCTCTACTCTGGAAACATTTTGTAACCTTGATACACTCTCCGCTCTGGATACCCTTTGTAACCTGGATACGTTCTCTACTCTGGATAACTCTTGTGACCTAGACACTTTCTCTACTCTGGATACATTTTGTAACCTTGATACATTCTCTACTCTGGATACCTTTTGTAACCTGGATACGTTCTCTACTCTGGATACCTCTTGTAACCTAGACACATTCTTTACTCTGGATACTTTTTGTAACCTTGATACATTCTCTACTCTGGATAACTCTTGTAACCTAAACACATTCTCTACTCTGGATACCTGATGCTACTTATCCTCTCTTGATACATAATCTTATACTCTGGATACCTATTGTAACCTGGACATATATTCAACTCTGGATACCTTTTGTAACCTGGATACGTTCTCTACTCTGGATAACTCTTGTAACCTAGACACATTCTCTACTCTTGATACCTGACGTTACTTATCCTCTCTTGATACATAATCTTATACTCTGGATACCTCTTGTAGCCTGGACATATATTCAACTCTAGATACCTTTTGTAACCTGGATACCTATTCTTATCTGGATACCTCTACATGGGTACCTATTCTTATCTGGATACCTCTGCATGGATACCTATACTCATCTTGATACCTCTGCATCGATACCTTTTCTTATCTGGAAACCTCTGCATGGGTACCTATTCTTATCTGGATACCTCTGCATGGATACTTAATCTTATCTGGATACGTCTGCATGGTACCTATTATTATCTGGATACCTCTGATGGATACCGTTTCTTATCTAGATACCTCTGCATGGGTACCTATTCTTATTTGGATACCACTGCATGGATACCTATGCTCACCTGGATACCTCTGCATGGATACCTATTCTTATCTGGATACCTCTGCATGGATACCTATTCTTATCTGGATACCTCTGTATGGATATCTATTCTTATCTAGATACCTCTGCATGGATACCTAATATTATGGAGATACCTCTGCATTGATACCGTTTCTTATCCGGATCCTCTGCATAGTTACCTATTCTTATCTGGATACCTGTTCATGGGTACCTGTTGTTATCTTGATACCTCTGATGAATACATATTCTTATCTAGATACCTCTGCATGGATACCTATTCTTATCTAGATACCTTTTCGTGGGTACCTATTCTTATCTGGATACCTCTGATGGATACCTATTCTTATCTAAATACCTCTGCATGGATACCTATTCTTACCCAGATACCTCTGCATGGATATTTATTCTTGTCTAGATACCTCTGCATGGATACGTATTCTTGTCTATATAACTCTGCATGGATACCGTTTCTTATCTAGATACTTCTGCATGGATACATATTCTTATCTAGATACCTCTGCATGGATACCGTTTCTTATCTGGATACCTCTACATGGATACCGTTTCTTATATAGATACCTCTGCAATGATACCTATTCTTATCTAGATACCTCTGCATGGATACATATTCTTATCTAGATACCTCCGCGTGGATATCTATTCTTATCTAGATACCTCTGCATCGATACCTGTTATTATCTAGATACCTCTTTAAGGATACCTATTCTTATCTAGATACCTCTTCATGGATACATTTTCTTATCTAGATACCTCTGCATGGATACCCTTTCTTATCTGGATACCTCTGCATGGATACTTAATCTTATCTGGATACGTCTGCATGGTACCTATTATTATCTGGATACCTCTGATGGATACCGTTTCTTATCTAGATACCTCTGCATGGGTACCTATTCTTATTTGGATACCACTGCATGGATACCTATGCTCACCTGGATACCTCTGCATGGATACCTATTCTTATCTGGATACCTCTGCATGGATACCTATTCTTATCTGGATACCTCTGCATGGATACATATTCTTATCTAGATATCTCTGCATTTATACCTATTCTTATCTAGATACCTCTGCATGGATACCTATTCTTATATAGATACCTCTGCAATGATACCTATTCTTATCTAGATACCTCTGCATGGATATATATTCTTATCTAGATACCTCCGCGTGGATATCTATTCTTATCTAGATACCTCTGCATCGATACCTGTTATTATCTAGATACCTCTTTAAGGATACCTATTCTTATCTAGATACCTCTTCATGGATACATTTTCTTATCTAGATACCTCTGCATGGATACCCTTTCTTATCTGGATACCTCTACATAGATACCGTTTCTTATCTAGATACATCTGCATGGATACCTATTATTTTTTAGATACTTCTGCATGGATACCGTTTCTTATCTAGATATCTCAGCAGGGATACCTATTCTTATCTAGATACCTATGCATGGATACATATTCTTATCTAGATACCTCTGCATGGACACCCTTTCTTATCTGGATACCTCTACATGGATACCGTTTCTTATCTAGATACCTCTGCATGGATACATTTTCTTATCTAGAAACCTCTGCATGGAAACCGTTTCTTATCTAAATACCTCTGCATGGATACCTATTCTTATCTAGATACCTCAGCATGGATACCTGTTCTTATCTAGATACCTCTGCACAGATACCCTTTCTTATTTGGATACCTCTGCATGGATACATATTCGTATCTGGATACCTCTGCATTGATACATATTCTTATCTAGATACCTCTGCATGGATACCTATTCTTATCTAGATACCTCTGCATGGATACCTATTATTATCTAGATACCTCTGCATGGATACCTTTTCTTATCTAGATACCTTTGCATGGATACATATTCTTATCTAGATACCTCTGCATGGATACCCTTTCTTATCTGGATACCTCTACTTGGATACCGTTTCTTATCTAGATACCTCTGCATGGATACCTATTCTTATCTAGATGCTTCTGCATGGATACCGTTTCTTATCTGGATACCTCTACATGGATACCGTTTCTTATCTGGATACCTGTTCTACTAATGATACTCCACGTATTGCGGATACCGCGTTTACTCTAGACGCCTGTCTTGCTATCTGGAAATAACAACCAAGACTAGCATGTTTGTAAAGCAAGTTTGTTATTTCTTTCTTGACATACTGTTGATATGCCAGCTTCCCTTGACATACTGTTGATATGCCAGCTTCCCTTGACATACTGTTGATATGCCAGCTTCCCTTGACATACTGTTGATATTCCAGCTTCCCGTGACATACTGTTGATATGCCAGCTTCCCTTGACATACTGTTGATATGCCAGCTTCCCTTGACATACTGTTGATATGCCAGCTTCCCTTGACATACTGTTGATATGCCAGCTTCCCTTGACATACTGTTGATATTCAAGCTTCCCGTGACATACTGTTGATATTCCAGCTTCCCTTGACATACTGTTGATATGCCAGCTTCCCTTGACATACTGTTGATATGCAAGCTTCCCTTGACATACTGTTGATATGCCAGCTTCTTGTGACATACTGTTGATATGCCAGCTTCCCTTGACATACTGTTGATATGCCAGCTTCCCTTGACATACTGTTGATATTCCAGCTTCCCGTGACATACTGTTGATATGCCAGTTTCCCTTGACATACTGTTGATATGCCAGCTTCCCGTGACATACTGTTGATATGCAAGCTTTCCTTGACATACTGTTGATATGCCAGTTTCCCTTGACATACTGTTTATATGCCAGTTTCCCTTCATTTACTGTTGATATGCCAGCTTCCCTTCATATACTGTTGATATGCCAGCTTCCCTTGACATACTGTTTATATGCCAGCTTCTTATGACATACTGTTTATATGCCAGCTTCCCTTGACATACTGTGGATATGCCAGCATCCCTTTGGTATATTGTTGATATGCCAGCTTCCCTTCAAATACTGTTGATGTGCCGGCTTCCCTTCACAATGTCATACTGTTGATATGCCAGCTGCCCTTGACATACTGTTGATATGTCAGCTTCCCTTGACATACTGTGGATATGTCAGCTTCCCTTTACATACTGCGGATATGCCAGTTTCCCTTGACATACTGTTGATATACCAGCTTCCCGTGACATACTGTTGATATGCCAGCTTCCCTTGACATACTGTGTATATGCCAGCTTCCCTTCATATACTGCTGATATGCCAGCTTCCCTTCATATACTGTTGATATGCCAGCTTCCCTTGACATACTGTTTATATGCCAGCTTCTTATGACATACTGTTTATATGCCAACTTCTTATGACATACTGTTGATATGCCAACTTCCCTTCATATACTGTTGATATGCCAGTTTCCCTTGACATACTGTTGATATGCCAGCTTCTCGTGACATACTGTTGATATGTCAGCTTCCCTTGACATACTGTAGATATGTCAACTTCCCTTGACATACTGTGGATATGCCAGCTTCCATTGACATACTTCGGATATGCTAGTTTCTTTGACATACTGATTATATGCCAGCTTCCTTTGACATACTGTTTATATGCCAGCTTCCCTTGACACGCTTCAGATATGCCAGCTTCCCTTGACATACTTCGGATATGCCACTTCCCTTGACATACTGTTTATATGCCAGCTTCCCTTGACATACTGTTGATATGCCAGCTTCCCTTGACATATTGTTGATATTCCAGCTTCCCGTGACATACTGATGATATGCCAGCTTCCCTTGACATACTGTTGATATTCCAGCTTTCCGTGACATACTGTTGATATTCCAGCTTCCTTTGACATACTATTGATATTCCAGCTTCCCGTGACATACTGTTGATATGCCAGCTTCCCGTGACATACTGTTGATATTTCCGCTTCCCGTGACATACTATTGATACCAGCCTCCCGTAACATACTGATGATATGCCAGCTTCCTTTGACATACTGTTGATATTCCAGCTTCCCTTGACATACTGTTGATATTCCAGCTTCCCATGACATACTGTTGATATTTCAGCTTCCCGTAACACTGTTAATATTCCAGCTTCCTGTGACATACTGTTGATATGCCAGCTGCCCTTGACAGTCTGTTGATATATCGGCTTCCCTTGACATACTGTTGATATTCCAGCTTCCCTTGACATACAGTTGATATGCCAGCTTCCCTTGACATACTGTTGATATTCCAGCTTCCCTTGACATACAGTTGATATGCCAATTTCCCTTGACATACTGTTGATATGTCAGCTTCCCTTGACGTACTGTTGATATGTCAGCTTCCCTTGACATACTGTGGATATGTCAGCTTCCCTGGGCATACTGTGGATATGCCAGCTTCCCTTGACATACTGTTGATATCCCAGCTTCCCTACAGTTTATAATCTGTTTTAGCTGTTCACACAGAAGCTATAACCCGAGTCGATAATTAGTTCCTGAGTGCGTGTACGTGACGAAGCACAATCTTTTCATATGTTTAACTTTGCTCTAAACAACAACAAAACGAATAATAAGAAGAACGCACTTAGATACCTATATGTCTTTCTGTCACTATAGTTTTCACAACCGCCAGCTGAATAGTTCATGTGTTTAACATTTCAATCACTGTTTTTTTTTTTTGGTATTTGTATTGATATGTAAAGTGATTTGATAGATCGTTTAGGACTATGACGAACATGGCTTTATTTACACTTCACATTATTCTATGAAAGCCCGAGCAATTTTCTTTTTTCTCCAAATGAAAGAAGACCTTGAAGGCTAATAGTCCGACCAGGTTTGATATTTCTATAAAATTATATTTTAATTCATTTACCGTTTCGCATAAGTATAGCATATAAAATAAACTTTTGCCTTAAGTGTATTGATATAATAAAACTGATATTTGGTCTGAAAGGAGGGTATTACTTAATAACTATCATACGTTGAATGAAAACATGATTAAATGTATGTAATGTGCAGTACAATGATAAAAATAGGCTTAAGTTTAAATGAAATGGCATTAGATTTGCTTGCTTATAGAAGAAGCATTGATATACGTAATTATAGTTTGGGAGATTGGAGACAGGTATGGGTATAAATTTTAATTTTATTATTAGAAATATATAACAAAATAGTGGTTTATTATACATATATTTTGGCGAAGTATAAAGTAATAAGAAGGGAAGTGTTATATCTACATTTTTAAACAAGCATATTATATACATATAGTATAATACGCGCGCGTTGCATGATGTATTGGATTTGTTTAATATCGCCATATCAGGTTTGGGATTTGTTTAATATCGCCATACAGTTATACATGTTTGTCGGTTTTGGAATTTGTTCAATATCGCCATATCAGGTTTGGAATTTGTTTAATATCGCCATACAGTTATACATGTTTATCGGTTTTGGAATTTGTTCAATATCGCCATATCAGGATTGGGATTTGTTCAATATCGCCATACAGTTATACATATTTATCGGGTTTAGAATTTGTTCAATATCGCCATATCAGGTTTGGAATTTGTTCAAATCGCCATACAGTTATACATATTTATCGGGTTTGGAATTTGTTCAATATCGCCATATCAGGTTTGGAATTTGTTTAATATCGCCATACAGTTATACATGTTTATCGGGTTTGGGATTTGTTTAATATCGCCATATCAGGTTTTGGATATGTTTAATATCGCCATACAGTTATACATGTTTATTGGGTTTGGGATTTGTTTAATATCGCCATACAGTTATACATGTTTATAGGGTTTGGAATTTGTTCAATATCGCAATACCAGAGTTGGGATTTGTTTAATATCGCCATATCAGGTTTGGGATTGTTTAATATCGCCATATCAGGTTTGGGATTTGTTTAATATCGCCATACCAGGTTTGGGATTTGTTCAATATCGCCATATCAGGTTTGGGATTTGTTTAATATCGCCATACCAGGTTTGGGATTTGTTCAATATCGCCATATCAGGTTTGGGATTTGTTTAATATCGCCATACAGTTATACATATTTATCGGGATTGGAATTTGTTCAATATCGCCATATCAGGTTTGAGATTTGTTCAATACTGCCAAACAGCTATATAATTTATATATATATATCGAGATTGAAAACAATTTGATATCTCGATACAGTTATATGTATCGGGAAATATCACAATACGGTTAAATGTATCGGAATTGAGAATTGTTAACTATCGACATATATCGGGATTAAAAATTGATTAATACCGCCATATAGTTACATAATATCGCCATTCAGTTAGGTATCGGGTTCGGGATTTGTTTAATATCGCCATTCAGTTATGTATCAGTTTTGGGATTTGTTTAATATCGCCATTCAGTTATGTATCCGTTTTGGGATTTGTTTAATATCGCCATTCAGTTATGTATCCGTTTTGGGATTTGTTTAACATCGCCATTCAGTTATGTATCAGGTTTGGGATTTGTTTAATATCGCCATTTAGTTATATCCCACTGTTCTGTTTCATTAATAATGTAATAGTACGCTGTGTTATTATAATAGGTTTACTATATCCCACTGTTCTATGAAACACATTTTTTTAAAAAGTCAGTTACTTAGTATTCTTAATTCTAAACGGTTTATTTATTTTTCTTCATATTATTATAACTTTTATTATATTTGTATAGCCTATCTCTTTCATTTATCTATTGATAAAAAGTGTTAACTACATTTTAACATCGTTTTATGGACTTTTTCTTACATGTATTATAATCACACATTCATTAGAATTTTGCTCACAAAAACACCTTTCATGTGCCGAAGTGCTGAAAACATCATTCATTCCTGGAGGGTTGTGAAGAAGGTCCAATAATCATTGTTCTAAGGTTTATTGTTACATACATTTTGTCACTTCATGTCTGCACAGAAGCGTAAATTGTGAGTCATTTAATTCGGTTCTGATGACCATAAAGTTGTATAGGAAGGTGTTTTTTAATATCACTCTTGTTTTGTTCCTCTCTGTAATTCCTTATCTGTCAATTAACTGTCCTTAGTTTCCAGGCGAATGTCTTTATAACTAGAACCCGAGTTTATAAAAGTCTAGAGTTTATGCCCAACTAAGTTCGGCTCAAATAGAAGTAAAGTGTTAAATTAAAAAAATCATGCTGCCATTGTTTGGCTGGCTCTGGCCGAACTCAGTCGTGTACGGATTCAAATAATTGTATAATCTTGCAACCACTGCAAATGATTTAGTCTCAATTAGGAAAATAATTAACTATCATATAGTATTTTGTATATCATTACTTTACATTCGTTCTGTATGCTAGAGAAAAACGTTTAACCGACCCCAGAAACTAAAACCTGAGATCAACATTTAACGCTTAATAGAACAGGCCTGCATCTGTTTCATATTAAAATTTATTCAAAGTAAATAAATAAAAGAATAATAATCATATATTACAGACTTGATCGTGGGATTGAAATGCCATGCACTTGACTGAGTGTTTACAATAAACTTCAGTTAAATGATGGAATAAATTACAAATCACTTATAAAATAAATATTTGTAATTTAATTCAATTACACTTGTAATGTAAATATTTGATATTTAACTACTTTGACATAACAGAGTGTCTGTTAACATTTATAGCACCATGGATCTGTTTAATAATTTATTTACATGCTTCTCTTGTCTGGACATTAATTTTAAATTCGTTTGCTTATTGTCGACTTTATTGTTGATCAATATTAACGTTGATGAGGTCGTTGTTGTTGTTCTTGTTGTAACATGATTCTAAAGGTAGCCCATCTAATATATTGCAATGTTTATTTGTGATGCTGGTGCGAGGTCATGCTATGCGAGGTCTTACTATTGATGCGACGTATTGCTGTTGATGCGAGGTCTTACTGTTGGTACGAGGTTTTCTGTTTATGTGTAATGTTTGCTGTTTTGGTTGATCCTTGCTATTGGCGCGAGGTCTTGCTATTGGCGCGAGGTCTTGCTATTGGTGCGAGGTCTTGCTATTGGTTCCAGGTCTTGCTATTGGCGCGAAGTCTTGTTATTGGTGCGAGGTCTTGCTATGCGAGGTCTTGCTATGCGAGGTCTTGCTATTGATGCTAGGTCTTGCTATGCGATATCTTCCAATTGATTCGAATTCTTGCTATGCGAGGTTTTGCTATTGGTGTGAGGTTCCTGTTTTTGTGTGGTATTTGCTGTTGTTGATGTTGAGCCTTACTGTTGGGGTGATGCCTTGATGTTGGGTGTGTTGTATTTTTGTTGATATTATACATTGCTTTGAATGTGAGTATTACTGTTGGTGTGAGACAATACTGTTT
Source organism: Panopea generosa (assembly GCA_029582155.1). NCBI lineage: Eukaryota > Metazoa > Mollusca > Bivalvia > Adapedonta > Hiatellidae > Panopea > Panopea generosa. The sequence goes on from CM055897.1 coordinate 57,092,329, forward strand.
GTGAGAGAATTGCTATTGGTTCAATGTTTGCTTGTTGGTATGAAACTTGCTGTTGATGTTAGACTTGTTATTTGTTCAAGTTCTGAATGTTGATGTGAAGCGTGTTGTTTGTGCACGGTCTTGGTGTTGATTTGAAGTGTGTTGTTTGTGCACGGTCTTGGTGTTGATGTGAAGCGTGCTGCCTGTGCATGGTTTTGATGTTGATGTTGATGTGAAGCGTGTTGTTTGTGCAAGGTCTATGTGTTGATGTGAAGCGTATTGCGTGTGCAAGGTCTTGGTGTTGATTTTAACAGCGTTACTTGTGCATGGTTTTGGTATTGATGTAAAGCGTGTTGTTTTTGCGAGGTGCACGGTCTTGGTGTTGATGTGAAGCGTGTTGTTTGTGCACGGTCTTGGTGTTGATGAAAGGCGCGTTGTTTTTTGTGCACGGTCTTGGTGTTGATGTGAATCGTGTTGTTTGTGCACGGTTGTGGTGTTGATGTGAAATGTGTTGTTTGTGCAAGGTCTTGGTGTTGATGTGAATTGTGTTGTTTGTGCAAGGTTGTTTGTGCAAGGTCTTGGTGTTGATGTAAAGTGTGTTGTTTGTGCTCGCTCTTGGTGTTGATGTGAATCGTGATGTTTGTGCACGGTCTTGGTGTTGATGTGAAGTGTGTTGTTTGTGCAAGGTCTTGGTGTTGATGTATAGTATTTTGTTTGTGCACGCTCTTGGTGTTGATGTGAAGCATGTTGTTTGTGCACAGTCTTGGTGTTGATGTGAAGCGTGTTGTTTGTGTACGGTCTCAGTGTTGATGTAAAGTGTTTTGTTTGTGCACGGTCTTGGTGTTGATGTGAAGTGTGTTGTTTGTACACGGTCTTGGTGTTGATGTAAAGTGTGTTGTTTGTGCACGGTCTTGGTGTTGATGTGAAGTGTGTTGTTTGTACACGGTCTTTGTGATGATGTGAAGCGTGTTGTTTGCGCAAGGCATTGGTGTTGATGTAAAGCGTGTTATTTGTGCAAGGTTTTGTGGTTAATGTGAAGTGTGTTGTTCGTGCACTGTCTTGGTGTTGATTTGAAGTGTGTTGTTTGTGCACAGTCTTAGTGTTGATGTGAAGCGTGCTGCTTGTGCATGGTTTTGATGTTGATGTTGATGTGAAGCGTGTTGTTTGTGCAAGGTCTAGGTGTTGATGTGAAGCGTATTGCGTGTGCACGGTCTTGGTGTTGATGTGAAGCGTGTTGTTTGTGCAAGGTCTTGGTGTTGATTTGAATAGTGTTACTTGTGCATGGTTTTGGTATTGATGTAAAGCGTGTTGTTTTTGCAAGGTGCACGGTCTTGGTGTTGATGTGAAGCGTGTTGTTTGTGCAAGGTCTTGGTGTTGATTTGAAGAGTGTTACTTGTGCATGGTTTTGGTATTGATGTAAAGCGTGTTGTTTTTGCAAGGTGCACGGTCTTGGTGTTGATGTGAAGCGTGTTGTTTTTGTGCACGGTCTTGGTGTGGATGTGAAGCGTGTTGTTTGCGCACGGTTTTGGTGTTGATGTGAAGTGTGTTGTTTGTGCAAGGTCTTGGTGTTGGTGTGAAGCGTGTTGTTTGTGCAAGGTCTTGGTGTTGATGTAAAGCGTGTTGTTTTTGTGCACGGTCTTGGTGTGGATGTGAAGCGTGTTGTTTGCGCACGGTTTTGGTGTTGATGTGAAGTGTGTTGTTTGTGCAAGGTCTTGGTGTTGGTGTGAAGCGTGTTGTTTGTGCAAGGTCTTGGTGTTGATGTAAAGTGTGTTGTTTGTGCTCGCTCTTAGTGTTGATGTGAATTGTGTTGTTTGTGCACGGTCTTGGTGTTGATGTGAAGCGTGTTGTTTGTGCACGGTTTTGGTGTTGATGTGAAAAGTGTTGTTTGTGCAAAGTCTTGGTGTTGATGTAAAGTGTGTTGTTTGTGCTCGCTCTTGGTGTTGATGTGAATCGTGATGTTTGTGCACGGTCTTGGTGTTGATGTGAATTGTGTTGTTTGTGCAAGGTCTTGGTGTTGATGTAAATTATTTTGTTTGTGCACGCTCTTGGTGTTGATGTGAAGCGTGTTGTTTGTGCACAGTCTTGGTGTAGATGTGAAGCGTGTTGTTTGTGTTCGGTCTTAGTGTTGATGTAAAGTGTTTTGTTTGTGCACGGTCTTGGTGTTGATGTGAAGTGTGTTGATTGTGCACGGTCTTGGTGTTGATATGAAGCGTGTTGTTTGTGCACGGTCTTGGTGTTGATGTAAAGTGTGTTGTTTGTGCACGGTCTTGGTGTTGATGTGAAGTGTGTTTATTGTGCACGGTATTTGTGTTGATGTGAAGCGTGTTGTTTGCGCAAGGTATTGGTGTTGATGTGAAGCGTGTTATTTGTGCAAGGTTTTGGATTAATGTGAAGTGTGTTGTTCGTGCACGGTCTTGGTGTTGTTGTAAAGTGTGTTGTTTGTGCACGGTCTTTGTGTTGATGTGAAGCGTGTTGTTTGCGCAATGTATTGGTGTTGATGTAAAGCGTGTTATTTGTGCAAGGTTTCGGTGTTGATGTGAAGCGTGTTATTTGTGCAAGATCTTGGAGTTGATGTGAAGTGTGTTGTTTGTGCACGGTCTTGGTGTTGATGTAAAGTGTGTTGTTTGTGAACGGTCTTGGTGTTGATGTAAAGTGTGTTTTTTGTGCACGGTCTTGGTGTTGATGTAAAGCATGTTGTTTGTGCAAGGTTTTGGTGTTGATGTAAAGTGTGTTGTTTGTGCAAGGTCTTTGTGTTGATGTGAAGCGTGTTGTTTGTGCACGGTCTTGATGTTAATGTATCGTGTGTTGTTTGTGCAAGGTCTCGGTGTTGAAGTAAAGCGTGTTGTTTGTGCAAGGTCTTAGTGTTGATATTGGTGTGAGGTCTTGTTTTGGTACGAGGTTATGATATTAGTGTGAGGTCTTGTTTTGGTACGATGTTATGATATTGGTGTGACCAAAACGATGTTATGATATTGGTTTTGGGTCTTGTTTTGGTACGAGGTTATGATATTAGTGCGAGGTCTTGTTTTGGTACGATATTATGATATTGGTGTGAGGTCTTGTTTTGGTACGAGGTTATGATATTAGTGTGAGGTCTTGTTTTGATAGGAGGTTATGATATTAATGTGAGGTCTTGTGTTGGTACGAGGTTATGATATTGGTGTGAGGTCTTGTTTTGGTACGAGGTTATGATATTGGTGTGAGGTATTGTGTTGGTACGAGGTTATGATATTGGTGTGAGGTCTTGTTTTAGTACGAGGTTATGATATTGGTTGGAAGTCTTGTTTTGATACGAGGTTATGATATTAGTGTGAGGTCTTATTTTGGTACGATGTTATGATATTGGTGTGAGGTCTTGTTTTGGTACGAGGTTATGATATTAGTGTGAGGTCTTGTGTTGGTACGAGGTTATGATATTGGTGTGAGGTCTTGTTTTGGTACGAGGTTATGATATTGGTGTGAGTTCTTGTTTTGGTACGAGGTTATGATATTGGTGTGAGGTCTTGTGTTGGTACGAAGTTATGATATTGGTGTGAGGTCTTGTTTTGGTACGAGGTTATGATATTGGTTGGAAGTCTTGTTTTGGTACGATGTTATGATATTGGTTGGAAGTATTGTTTTGATACGAGGTTATGATATTAGTGTGAGGTCTTGTTTTGATACGAGGTTATGATATTGGTGTTAAGTCTTGTTTAGGTACGATGTTATGATATTAGTGTGAGGTCTTGTGTTGGTACGAGGTTATGATATTAGTGTGAGGTCTTATTTTGGTACGAGGTTATGATATTGGTGTGAGGTCTTGTTTTGGTACGAAGTTATGATATTGGTGTGAGGTCTTGTTTTGGTACAAGTTATGATATTGGTGTGAGGTCTTGTGTTGGTACGAGGTTATGATATTGGTATGAGGTCTTGTTTTGGTACAAGTTATGATATTGGTATGAGGTCTTGTTTTGGTACAAGTTATGATATTGGTGTGAGGTCTTGTGTTGGTACGATGTTATGATATTGGTATGAGGTCTTGTTTTGGTACAAGTTATGATATTGGTGTGAGGTCTTCTGTTGGTACGAGGTTATGATATTGGTGTGAGGTCTTGTGTTGGTACGAGGTTATGATATTAGTGTGAGGTCTTGAGTTGGTACGAGGTTATGATATTAGTGTGAGGTCTTGTTTTGGAACGAGGTTATGATATTGGTGTGAGGTCTTATTTTGGTACGAGGTTATGATATTGGTGTGAGGTCTTGTTTTGGTACGAAGTTATAATATTGGTGTGAGGTTTTGTGTTGGTACGAGGTTATGATATTGGTGTGAGGTCTTGTTTTGGTACGAGGTTATGATATTGGTGTGAGGTCTTGTGTTGGTACGAGGTTATGATATTGGTGTGAGGTCTTGTTTTAGTACGAGGTTATGATATTGGTGCGAGGTCATGTTTTGGTACGAGGTTATGATATTGGTGCGAGGTCTTGTACGATGTTATGTGTTGATGCGAGGTCTTGTGTTGGTATGATGTTATGATATTGGTGCGAGGTCTTGTTTTGGTACGAAGTTATAATATTGGTGTGAGGTTTTGTGTTGGTACGAGGTTATGATATTGGTGTGAGGTCTTGTTTTGGTACGAGGTTATGATATTGGTGTGAGGTCTTGTGTTGGTACGAGGTTATGATATTGGTGTGAGGTCTTGTTTTAGTACGAGGTTATGATATTGGTGCGAGGTCATGTTTTGGTACGAGGTTATGATATTGGTGCGAGGTCTTGTACGATGTTATGTGTTGATGCGAGGTCTTGTGTTGGTATGATGTTATGATATTGGTGCGAGGTCTTGTTTTGGTACGAGGTTATGATATTGGTGTGAGGTCTTGTTTTGGTACGAGGTTATGATATTGGTGTGAGGTCTTGTGTTGGTACGAGGTTATGATATTGGTGTGAAGTCTTGTTTTGGTACGAGGTTATGATATTGGTGTGAAGTCTTGTTTTGGTACGAGGTTATGATATTGGTGTGAGGTCTTGTTTTGATACGAGGTCTTATTTTGGTACGAGGTTATGATATTGGTGTGAGGTCTTGTTTTGGTACGAGGTTATGATATTGGTTGAAGTTCTTGCTGCTGGTGTTTTTTACGTTATGATATTGGTTGGAAGTCTTGTTTTGGTACGATGTTATGATATTGGTTGGAAGTATTGTTTTGATACGAGGTTATGATATTAGTGTGAGGTTTTGTGTTGGTACGAGGTTATGATATTAGTGTGAGGTCTTGTTTTGATACGAGGTTATGATATTGGTGTGAGGTCTTGTGTTGGTACGAGGTTATGATATTGGTGTGAAGTCTTGTTTTGGTACGAGGTTATGATATTGGTGTGAAGTCTTGTTTTGATACGAGGTTATGATATTAGTGTGAGGTCTTGTTTTGGTACGAGGTTATGATATTAATGTGAGGTCTTGTTTTGGTACGAGGTTATGATATTGGTGTGAGGTTTTGTTTTGGTACGAGGTTTTGATATTGGTGTGAGGTCTTGTGTTGGTACGAGGTTATGATATTGATGTGAGGTCTTGTATTGGTAGGAGGTTGTGATATTGGTGTGAGGTCTTGTTTTGGTACGAGGTTATGATATTGGTGTGAGGTCTTGTTTTGGTACGAGGTTATGATATTGGTGCGAGGTCTTGTTTTGGTACGAGGTTATGATATTGGTGTGAGGTCTTGTGTTGGTACGATGTTATGATATTGGTGTGAGGTCTTGTGTTGGTACGAGGTTATGATATTGTTGCGAGGTCTTGTTTTAGTTCGAGGTTATGATATTAGTGTGAGGTCTTGTTTTGGTACGAGGTTATGATATTGGTTGAAGTTTTTGCTGCTGGTGTTTTTTACGTTTTGGTATACAGGTTTTAATTGAATTGTTCAACCTCTAATAAAGTTGTTAACGTATTGCGTCTTTGGTCCAAATTAAAGATACTAAATGATATACCTTTAAAGATAGTAGTTGTTCCAGACAATATTGACTTGTAGATCTGGGTGATTATACCCAGACCTCGTCATAGTCAAAACCGCAATTAACCGCCCGATAATATCCAATAACGGCAAATATCGAGTAGCTTGATGACTGCACGAGCATCATATGAACCCGGAAACCTGTATACACAATAAACTGTAATGGTATACGTCTATGCTGACTTGGGCGAGTAGAAACATAATTTGGCGGAAAGATTAACATTTATTTCAATGAAGAAAATACGTGTATTTAGTTATCACTTGATGGTTATTTTTGGATAGTTAGCGGAATATGTTTAGTAAGGAAGATTTCTCTAAAGGTATGATCATATATTATATTTTACTGACGACACACTTCCATTCATAAAAATGTGAATATGCAATAAATATACAAAACACATGACAAGGAAAGTAATGTATTGCCTACACAGGGACACATGACAATGAAAGTAGTGTATTGCCTACACAGGGACACATGACAAGAAAAGTAGTGTATTGCCTGCACAGGGAAACATGACAAGGAAAGTAGTGAATTGCTTACACAGGAAACATGACAAGGATAGTAGTGTATTGCCTACACAGGGTCACATGACAATGAAAGTAGTGTATTGCTTATACAGAGACACATGACAAGGAAAGTAGTGAATTCCTTACATAGTGACATATGACAAGGAAAGTAGTGTATTGCCTGCACAGGGAAACATGACAAGGAAAGTAATGAATTGCTTACACAGGAAACATGGCAAGGATAGTAGTGTATTGCCTACACAGGGACTAATGACAATGAAAGTAGTGTATTGCTTACACAAAGACACATGACAAGGAAAGTAATGAATACCTTACATAGTGACATATGACAAGGAAAGTAGTGTATTGCCTACACAGAGACACATGACAAGGAAAGTAGTGTATTGCCTACACAGGTCACATGACAAAGAAAGTAGTGTATTGCCTACACAGAGACACATGACAAGGAAAGTAGTGTATTGCCTACACAGAGATACATGACAAGGAAAGCAGTGTATTGCCTACACAGGGCATCACATTCAAATAGTTATTATCAAACAAATGCCTTATAACCAGAATACTATAGCACTATAACAGTGTACACTATTTAGAAAAAACAAACAATGTCCTTATTTTTTATCTTATATCTCATAAATATATATATATATATCTTATATATATATGGAGATAATTATTTGTGAATAACCAAGACATAAATGTACAGACTAGACTATGGCGAACGCGACTAGCTACAACGTAAACCATAGACACAATATCAAGGCCTGCCTCTGCCAAACCGATAAATTTGGTGCCGACGATGACTTATATACTATGGATTTACAGGCAACACATCTGGACTGGACGGACAATTTACATACATGAACTGATAGCTTTATATGAGTAGGATCCAGTTAAGGATTCATGACTACTCACATGCTATATAAAGGACAGAATTATAAACCCGTTGGGTCATAGAGATACTGTGAATTTATATATATTTAATTTCATAAAGGGAGGTATTTAAATTCACAACAACGGAATTTACGACTTTTGGGATCTTTTCAGATGCTCATTCACAATGCATGATATATATATGGAGATAATTATTTGTGAATAACCAAGACATAAATGTACTGACCAGACTACGGCGAGCGCGTCTAGCTACAATGCAAACCATAGACACAATATCAAGGCCTTTGCAAAACCAATGAATTTGGTGACGACTATGACTTTTTGTGTGAGAAACCACTTTATCTGGTGACAGAAAGTATGTATTCTGGTAATTCGATCAACTGATGTGGGAACTACAAAAGAGCATACCAAGACAAAATAAATAAGTTCTAACTAACAATGGCACTAGCTGCTCAAATGGAATCCTCGAGTTAAAACTTGTTCTAATCCTGGAGTTGAAACATGCTCGAACCTGGAGTTAGAGATGTTCCAATCTTGGCGTTAGAACATGTTCCAATCCTGGAGTAAGAACATGTTCCAATCTTGAAGTAAGGACATGTTCCAATCCTGGAGTTATAACATGTTGCAATCCTGAAGTAAGGACATGTTTCAGTCTTGAAGTAAGGACATGTTCCAATTCTTGAGTAAGAACATGTTCCAATCCTATAGTTAGAACATATTCCAATCCTGGAGTAAGGACATGTTTCAATCCTGAAGCTATAACATGTTCCAATCCTGGAGTAAGTATATATTCCGATCCTAGAGTAATGACATGTTCCAATCCTGGAGTAAAGACATGTTCCAATCCTTGAGTAATGACATGTTCCAATCCTGGAATAAGGACATGTTTCAATCCTGAAGTAAGGACATGTGTCAATCCTGAACCTATAACATGTTCCAATCCTGGAGTAAGGACATATTGCGATCCTAGAGTAATGACATGTTCCAATCCTGGAGTAAAGACATGTTCCAATCCTTGAGTAAGGACATGTTTTAATCTTGGAGTAAGAACATGATTCAATCCTGGAGCTATAATATGTGTAAGAACATGTTTCAATCCTGGAGTAAAGACATGTTCCAATCCTGGAGTTAGAACATGTTCCAACCATGGATATGTTCCAGTCATGTAGTTATAACATGTTTCACTCCTTTGGTAAGGACATGTTTCAATCCTTGAATTAGAACACATTTCAAACCTTTCCCCTACCTCATAGTTTTTGTTGTGAAAAGATTACTTTTATTTTATAATGACAAGCAAGCTGAAAAACAGTCATCAAAATAAAATCTTCAAATTTGGATTAACCTTGCTTTCCATTAATAATTATGTTCATTAGATAGGTACAACTAGGTTTGCTTTGAAAATTTGAAACCCCCACATCGGCCACAAACACTAGTGTTTAAAAAGTCCATTATCGCTAACGCAAAGTAGTCTTTACTTCATGACAACACGTGAATAGATTTTTAATTGTTGTTACTGTCACCACACAAATGGCAAGTTTCTTATTTTGAATTTATTAAAAGATAATTTATTCCATGCTCATGCGCTTATAAATTGTTGACTGATATCTAACGTATATATTGGGTCAAAAGCATTGAGGAAATATAGTTATTAAATTGTACAATCTCAGGGGCGGATTCAAGAGTTCATGTAACGCAAATTTCCAATACGTGTGTGGGTTAGGGGAGGACAGTCATTGGGGTGACGTACATGCAGTTTTGTGATACACATGTCGTTTTGTGATACACATGCCGTTCATTAACAAGTAATAGCAGGCATGTGAAAAGCAGATAATAGGTCAAATTAACATTAAAACTATGTTTTTCGAAAAATAATTGCGCATTGATGTTCAAAATGCCAAGTTTGTTCCAGTTCCATATTATCGTATAAATAAGCTGGTAAAACAGTAAAATGTTGGTTTTCGTTTTACTTGGTCGAGTTCAATATTGGTTATATGCGATGGATAATCCCAACAGAAGAACACTCGTGTAACATTGGAGTCGCTGGGGAGTTAAAACCTGAGGCACTTTATTAGCAGCCAATAAATATAATAAAACTTCACTGTGCTCTGGTTAATCTATCATTAATTAAACATTGCATTGCTTTTTAAATTCAACACACGCACTGTTGTTACCGGCGTTTCGGTTAAATATTTAATTATATATTAAATTACAGCGAGTGTAATGTTTCAGAATATTGTATACGCTATTAATTTGTTATTTAGAATATCTTAGGTTACAGTCGTCGACATTATGAATAAATAAAAAGCTAATAAAACACGTGAACAGTTATAAATGCCATATAGAAGTTTAATTATTTTTCTGGTACTTTCGCTCACAAAGGGTGCGTGTATTTTATTTCTATTTAGTGGAAATCAGCTCTAGTTTCATAACTGTCAATGTGAGACTTGACAACGCAGCGATCGTATTGTTTCATTTTCGATTTGATGGATACAATAATAGATAAAATGTCACGAAGTTATCATGCAAAGCAATTGTGTGAAACATATCAATACATCTAGCCATGATAACAAACATTGATTGAATATGAGACATTCGGCAATAATAATTGAATTGAGACTGAAATGTGTAATTTAAAGTTAGTATATGCGATTGGTGCTTCGTATACAGCAACACGATTAACAATTAAGCAAATATTGTAGATTGTGGTGTGCACGTGTTCCGGATAATGCATCGACGGGAATAAGTTTAAACTAATTTATTTTAGATAGACTGCGAAGAAGAAAACAACAGCAACATTTAAACATTTTATGTGTGTGTGTGTGTATATATACTAGTATTTAGTTGGAAATTACTAGTTAAAATGTGTGTATGTATATTAAGTTGGTCACGAATCTATCATTATTTAACGTGCTCAGATGGTACACTAGCTACACTAAGACTTGTGCTACGCCATGTTACAGACACTTTGGCACAAATCTGAGAGGAGACTTATTTGAACAACTATCGAGACCGCTTCCTTGGTAAATTGAGTGCTGTTTTATAGAAACCATCGGTCAAGCTGGGAATCAAACCCGCAATCTCTAGCGTAAGCGGGCAGCACTTTATCCTTTGCATTACCACCGAAAGGGAATTAACCAAGTTTTAATAACCATTTCTATGAATAATACCTTAGTCAAATACTCACCGGCTCGAGTCAATTTAAATATCAAATGTTTTCATGGTAATTTACTTCATTTGTTTATTTGTCCACCCTGGTGTCATCGTCGTCTAATTCACGTTATAGGGTGCCGGTGTTCATAGGATGTGCCCGCAGCACATTAAGTTGGTCATGTATCTATCATTATTTAACGAGCTGAGATAGTACACTAGCTACACTAAAACTTGTACTACGACATATTACACACATTTTGGCACAAATCTGAGAGGAGACCGGGGGACCGGACCTCGTTCCTGAGATTGCCTGAATGTTAAAAGAGGCATATATTGCAGAAACTGGTGAACAAGTACCCTTGGACCCCACCTGGTATTTGAAAATCACCTTTAAATTTACTCAACGCATTAGACCTCTATCCGACGCATCCCGATATATCAATAATTTATTTATACAATTCCCCAAAAATAAATAGCAAGGCGCGCTGGTCCACTTATACTGATTATGTCTCTGCGGCGTATATGACGGTTTATCCCATTTTTATCATTAAACTGTTCCTATCTTGTTTATCTCAAGCAGAAGACGATAAAGGATAAAAACGGACTGATAATAGATGTAACGAGCATGATTTAATACACAGATTCTGTATTTAAGACAGATTATACGTGATCTCAATTATATTTTCAGATACATTAGGTTGTCGCAATCTTTGACAGACCAGCTGAAGGATAGAGACATATACAAAACCGGATGTAAGTAATTTAATTTGTAGAGCTTTTTCATAAAACCGGGGCTATTTTGTTTTTGTCGCCGTCTGGTGTTGCTGCTCGTTTGTTATGTTTCTGTCTTGTTTCTTTACCGGGATATAACGCCGTTGTCAACACATCACATGTTATGTTTTATTGATAGAGGAAACTTACAAAACATATCTGAGTAAAGTCCGAGTAGTCTCCGTCCTCACGCATTAACTAACATACCGTTTTTAGAACAAGCTGGGCTCAAGCATGGTAAATATACGCGACATAAAACAAATACAAGATCATTATTAACTAAATTACATGTTTACCGCGCGTTAAATACTCATGTTATTATATTTTAAATCAACTAAATTACTGCACATGGTAGATTATTGATAAACATACTAGTTGTCTGTATGAAAGTTGTATAAAATGTAGGACATTTAAATACAGTAAATATTAAAAAAAAACAACGTAATAGTTGTATCTACGTAAAAAGGTTGAAGGTAAACGTTATTGTTTAAAGATTATAAAACACAAATGCCTATATTTGTATTAGAGCTAAGAAACAATATGTCCAAAATATATAATGTGACACATACATACAGAAGTTACACGCTGGTAATCTTCTGAACGGCCAGTAGCAATATTACCATTTCGGACCTTAAACTTTACTTTTTTAAATTACAACCACCACTATGGTGGTCCATTTAATTGCCCTTGATTGGTGTAAAAGGGTCGGGTGGGCCACTTATCTATACACCTTTAAACATTATTAACATTGACAACTCAGTTGGGTTAAGTCCAATCTTCCCTTGGGTCCTCAACAATAAAATTAAACAAGAACAGTGTTAAACATTAGTTAAATAACAAGTGAACATCAAATATACCGATTCCCAAAGACTATATAGAACAATAGTGTGTATATGTAGGACTGATATGCTATGGTCTGCTCCATGAAAAATATTTTTAATAAAATCAGGGATGAAATTCCAATTTACAGCTTCTAAAAATTACAAATATTTTCTAAATTATTCACAGTTTGGCTTTGAGATATACAACAACTTTTCTGAAGTGGTTCTTGAGTTTTGGAAATGTATTTCATGTATGTACGTAAATGACTCGAAGACACAGAGGGTAAATTCCATTAATTATTATGTACCTTAGTATTGCTTTTTGATATTCAACTCTTGAAAGAAAAAAATACTAATAGTGAAAAAAAAGATTCCGACATTATTGAAAACCTTATCGAAACGAAATATAAGGTGCACAGATGGAATCTGAATATATATTAGCTAAACAAAAGCATATTACAATCATATGTGCGCTATATATTTCGTTTCGATAAGTTTTTTCAATAATGTCAGAATTTTTTTTTTCACTATTAGTATTATTTTCTTTGTGTTATTTTGCATAAACATTATGGTGCATAAACTCAACAGGTATTAAAGATTAACATTATGGTAAATAAACTCAACAGGTATTAAGATAAACATTATGGTGCATGAACTCAACAGGTATTAAAGATTAATAGTATGGTGCATAAACTCAACAGGTATTAAAGATTAATACTATAGTGCATAAACTCAACAGGTATTAAAGTTATCCTGATGTAATTATTGAAGTTTTAGGCAATGAACTAGAAAATTGTAATAAATGGTTAATAGACAACAAACTGTCATTGCATCTTTGAAAGACAGAATGTATATTATTTGGGTCAATAAACTTTAAACTTGAAACTTAATAAAGTGAAACAGTTTTCAGTGCTTAGTAATGGTCACAGCATACAAGCACAAACATCAGTCAAATATCTCGGTGCAATGTTAGATAATGATTTGTCTGCTACATCCATTGTGAACAATATTGTTAAAAAGGTAAATTCTAGAATAAAATTTTTGTATAGACACAAACACTACTTAAATTTATCCCTTAGAAAGACTTTTTGTAATTCTTTGATACAGTGTCATTTTGATTATGCATATTCTTAATGGTATAGTACAAAAACGTTTAAGAAAAAGCTACAAGTTGCTCAAAATAAAATGATTAGATTTATTCTCAGCTACGATAGTAAAGCTACTTTGTCTGCGTCAAAATTTAAAGATCTTGGAATACTTAACATTGAAAATAGAAATAGACAATTAAGATTGAATCAAGTTCATAAGATTTTGAATAATTCATGTCCATCTTATCTTTAAGAAAATTTTACAACGGTGTCTAATTCACACCATCATGCAACTAGAGGAAGTACTTTTAATTTTATTGTGCCATGTGTTAATAGTTTTACAGCATCAACTTTCTTTTATAATGGCATTTTGGAATAGAATCAATTACCCCATACTATTAAGGAAATTAGAAAAAAACATAAATTTTAAAAAAAAGTGAAGAAATATCTATTCGTGCAAATGGAAAATGTAGAGAACATGACATTATTTTTAAAAAGGACCCCATTTGAAATAAGTTGTAAAACTTTATGGGTTATCCTGTGAAATAGATATGTTCTCAAAATTATTATTATGTAACAAGATAATATATTAATCTGTGATATCTGATATATATTATATTAGATAGTTAACTAGTTTAATATATTATTTAAAATACATGTTATTGCTTCTGTATTATCGTATGTTAATGTGTTTGATGTATCTTTGTATTTATGACGTATATATCATCACAAATAATAAATTAAAAAAAATTAAAAAAAATAAAAAATATTAAAATTATGATGCATAAAATCAACAGGTATTAAAGATAAACATTATGGTGCGTAAATTCAACAGGTATTAAAAATAATCATTATGGTGCATAGATATTAACTGCAGTGTTTCTCATTCATTATTAAAGATATTACAAGTTTGTTTATCCTTCTTGACAAAACGAAACTCAAGAAGTATTGAAGGAGAGTTTATATTAATATGTATTATTAATCTAAAAATCTACCATTACTCACAACCAGTAGCACTGTTAGGTTCAATACAACTGTATGGGCTGAATTCAGTCTAGTCAAATGGCAACTGTTCCACAAAAAACTATGCATCTGTATTAGGCCTAATTATATACAAAGTTGAAAAACAACAACAAACATTAGATTAAATGTAGTAATAAAAACAAGCATTATTTATGTATATCATTTCATGTATTTAAATTGTTCTAACAGTTCATATGTGCATGTAAAATTATCGTATATAAGTCATAGTTGACACCAGTTCTGTTGAGTTGGTTGATTCTATAGTTAGTATTTTGTCCTAGGTTTGCATTGTTGTCGTAGTCTGGTCGGTACATTTATGTCTTGTTGTTCACAAACAATTGTCTCGCACCATTAAACGAAACCGTGTGCATTTTCTGCAAAGCTATACTGTGTATACATGTACATAATTTTACTAAGATAAAGATATGGCGTTTTCTTCTTTTCAGATCAATTGAGGTGGCTTGAGAGCGCAGCATGGATGAAAATGAAATAGACAAGGCCTCCCAAAGAGCCAATTTAATTGAGCAGAGGATGTTTGAAATCACTTTGACGTCGATAGATACATTGAAGCACAGCACAGCCATAGAAATACGGAAATCTCAGAACGAGATGAAGAAACGCCTGAGAAGATATAGAGACCGGCAACGAGAGATTGTCAAAAGTCGCCCCGGTTCTGATAAAGACCCGATTGAGGAGTTGATCACACGACAGATGAAAAACAAAGCGAAGGCGAGGCAGAAAACACGACCAAAAACATGTCCGGGAAAGCTGCGAGAGTCTAAAGATCACATTATTAAATCGGGAGGTTTTGATTCGGATTCCGAGTCAGATGTAGAAATTGACGGAACTTTCATGATAGATCAACAAAAATCCAAGATTGATTTGCGACCCAAGACGGCGATGGATATCGGGAGAAGTGGCAGTTCGCTGGATAGGTATGTGAACTTGGGACGACTGGGACCACCAGTAAGACAAACACGTTATTTCGACGAAGATGAGTTGAAGGACAGGGGTCATTTTTACAGACACCTTGTTGATAAGAGAATATCAGATGAGAAAAACAAACTCAATAACTTGGACGATAAAGTGGCAGAGTTCTGTGGCAAAGAAACAATACAAACTATGACAAAGAAAATGCAATCAAAGAGGAAATTCTTTGCAAAGAATCCTGAGTGGGCTGAAAATGTAAACACCAAAACAAATACTGCGTATAATGGGAAAAAGGGTTCAGGGAATAAAACCATGAAACACATGTCTGTGGAAAAGAGACATGTTTTAAGACCACAAACATCTCACGGAAGTATTAGTGTAAATTCCTTTAAGGAACCATCCTACATCTCCACGCCTAGTTAAAGTAACGATAAGTTCGATTCTGTGGGTGCAGGTAGAAATAAAACGATTTAATGTATTGTTTACCGGTTCATGAGAAGGAGGGAAAATGTTTGTACATTACGTCACACATCATACCAGGAGTTTTATCCTAAAGACAGTGATTCTTAACTTACGTGCAATTACATTCCCAGCATTGAACTGAATACATTCTTCAAATGTTCAATTCAGTTGCAAGTGTGTAACTCAAATTTCTGTCCATTTACATTGAACGTTGTTTTACACTAAGCTCATGTTTCAATTTTATCAAGATTTTATTTCTTATTTGTTAATAAAATGCACTTAATAAATAATTCATATCAATAAAACTTTACAACGAGGGTCGGATTTCCATTTATTTCAACTAGACATTATTTTCGATATAATTTCTATCGTGTTACATTTATTATTAGTCTGGCAGATAGCGCACCGAACCTTACATGGAAGTGTTTAGTAATTTCTTTGGTGATAATGCTAGTTTAGGCATTGCTTATGAAAATAAACTTAATGACATCTTGTCATTATTGAGCATTTTGAAACAATCAAGATGGCCGCTAATATGGCGGCAAATTAATTGAAAATTATGTTTTCTGCACATTTTGGTTTTAAAATTGCAAATCAATGTTTTAAATTCGTTGATTTTATTAAGTAAGTATGGCACTACCATCTAAAACATTAAACTTACACAATTGACAATATATGCAAATAAAAAAGTCTTACGTAATGTCGGAAAATGTCCACATTTCCCACTATAATGGTATAGGCATCTACTAGTATACAGCTGTTGTAATATCTTGGTGTAGTCAATATCTGTTTATAGGCATCTACTAGTATACAGCTGTTGTAATATCTTCGTGTAGTCAATATCTGTTTATAGGCATCTACTAGTATACAGCTGTTATACAGCTGTATACAGCTAGTATACAGTCAATATCTGTTTTGTTTTAATACTCCCTCTTGTAACAATACATAATTTGTAATTAACATTCACGTGGAATAGAAAAATGGTAAACGTAATGTTCATGTTAATGATAAGTAGACATTTGTCGTCTTAATGACCAACATGCTATTACTTGATGGGGTAGCGAACATGTTGGATGGAAAGAAGTTCCCTGATAATGCAAGGTCATTATTTAAGCAGTGTTGTTTATGCTGAACATTTTAATTTTAACAGTTGGAAACTGATCTAAGCTAGTTTGCTGAGAAAAGTAGAACAACGAAGTAAAGGTCAGATGGTGTAATAAAACCTGTGTTTATACAGAGCTGAGAGAAAAGCTGACTGGCCTTTGTATTTGGTAGCAGTTAAGCTTACAATGCCACATTTTTTCGCAGCTGACCATATACATTACTTATGGTATGGAATCTACAATCACAGGTCCATGGAAAGTATGCTAACCCCAGTCTTTCATAAGTTTATGAAGAGTGGTATGCTTATTGAAACCACGTTCGTGAGTTATAAGCATCACAAGAGAGGAATATTTGGGATTATTCTGAAGCCAGAATGACTGAAATATGGGAATTGAGTTTGCATGTTTGCAGTTAAGTTGAAGATATTTTGTCATGTGTGATAACAAATGATTATTCAGTGATGCAAAGACATATTCAAGCACAATTATAAACATGTATCGAACAACGCGACTAAACTAAACACATAAATAGTAGCCCATGGTAGCAAGCAAATATGAAAGAAATTTGCCTGACAGTTTCCATCAAAAGACTTCGTAACCTGTTGAGACATAGGCAAGCTCAAAGAGACAAATAAAGATAGGATATGAATATTTGATACGATTCTGGTATACTCAAAAAGTTATAGGGTTGATCAACTAGCTCTAGTTCCGACATCATTGTTGACTGATACAGGATATTTCAGCATCGCGAAATCAACGACATTATTGCAGTAAGATGGATTGGTGCAACATTACTCAGATCAACTAACAGACTACTAAGCATATTCATAGACAAGTCTGCTGTTCTGTAATGACCAAAACATAGTATTTGGAAAGAGTATTTTGAGCACTGTAAGGTATACTACATAGTAACTAAGACGTGTACTTAGTTTTCGACAGATATTCACCATTCAGCACAAAAACTATCAGTATATAAATAACAGCATAAATATAAATGACAGCCGTATATATAAATTACAGCCGTATATATAAATGACAGCATAAATATAAATGACAGTCATATATATAAATGACAGCCGTATATATAAATGACAGCCGTATATATAATGAAAGCCGTATATATAGATGACAGCATAAATATAAATGACAGCCGTATATATAAATGACAGTATAAATATAAATGACAACATAAATATAAATGACAGCCGTATATATAAATGACAGCATAAATTTAAATGACAGTCCTATACATAAATTACAGCAGTATATTTAAATGACAGCATAAATAGAAATGACAGCATAAATATAAACGACAACAGTATATATAAATGACAGCAGTATATATAAATGACAGCCTCATATACAAATGATAGCCGTATATATAGACGACAGCCTCATATATAAATTACAGCCGTATATATAAATGACAGCCGTATATATAATGACAGCATAAATATAAATGACAGCAGTATATAAAGATGTCATCCAACTGACATTTCAAAGAAATAACTGTATAATATTATATAAAGGACAGCCGTATATATAAATGACAGCAGTATATATAAATGACAGCCTTATATACAAATGATAGCCGTATATATAGACGACAGCCTCATATATAAATTACAGCCGTATATATAAATGACAGTCGTATATATAATGACAGCATAAATATAAATGACAGCAGTATATATAGATGTCATCCAACTGACATTTCAAAGAAATAACTGTATATTATTATATAAAGGACAGCCGTATATATAACTGACAGCCTAAATGCGTCGCCCGAGAAATATTCCACCGTCCCCGTTCAAATGCGCATAATTAGAAGAACAACAATTGTGCCGGGGCGTTATATGTGTACAGTGGACAGTGGATTGCAGCGGTACAAAATCCGCCGAGATTGGGTGACGACTGTTTATGATGTCTTATTTATTTTAACCTTTGATGCAATTTTGTGGATAGATAATAGGAAGTCGAACATTTGCCTTTCAACATAACAAACGTCTTGTAGAGTTATGCAAAGTTTGAATCTGGAAGTAAGATCTGGGCCCAGTTGTTTAAAAACACCATTAGCTTAACGCCACGTTAGATGTGTTTTCCAGTCATGCTATTTTGAGCTTTAATACTTTCATTGTACTGGCAGTCTTACCAAAATGTCGGTATATGGCTGTAACACATTGTACTGGCAGATGTCGGTATATTACTGTAACACATTGTACTGGCAGTCTTACCAAAATGTCCGTATATGGCTGTAACACATTGTACTGGCAGATGTCGGTATATTACTGTAACACATTGTACTGGCAGTCTTACCAAAATGTCCGTATATGGCTGTAACACATTGTACTGGCAGTCATACCAAAATGTCGGTATATGGCTGTCACACATTGTACTGGCAGTCTTACCAAAATGTCGGTATATTGCTGTAACACATTGTACTGGCAGTCTTACCAAAATGTCGGTATATGGCTGTACCACATTGTACTGGCAGTCTTACCAAAATGTCGGTATATGGCTGTAGCACATTGTACTGGCAGTCTTACCAAAATGTCGGTATATGGCTGTAACACATTGTACTGGCAGTCTTACCAAAATGTCGGTATATGGCTGTAACACATTGTACTGGCATTCTTACCAAAATGTCGGTATATGGCTGTAACACATTGTACTGGCAGTCTTACCAAAATGTCGGTATATGGCTGTAACACATTGTACTGGCAGTCTTACCAAAATGTCGGTATATTGCTGTAACACATTGTACTGGAAGTCTTACCAAAATGTCGGTATATGGCTGTAACACATTGTACTGGCAGTCTTACCAAAATGTCGGTATATTGCTGTAACACATTGTACTGGCAGTCTTACCAAAATGTCGGTATATGGCTGTACCACATTGTACTGGCAGTCTTACCAAAATGTCCGTATATTGCTGTAACACATTGTATTTGATATGAAAGCTTGGAATTTTAAAGAAATTGCAGATACAATATTTCACATAACGTAGTGTGTAGCTACCGTAGCTTTGAAGATACAATATTTCACAAAACGAAGTAAGAAACTACCGTAACTTTGAACATACAATATTTCACATAACGTAGTGTGTAGCTACCGTAGCATTTGAAGACACAATATTTTACCTTACGTAGTGTGTAGCTACCGTAGCTTTGCAGACACAATATTTCACATAACGCAGGGGCAGATCCAGGATTTCAGTTTAGAGAGGGCGCGCAGGTGCGGATAAAGGAATTGATGTAAGGGGGTGTGTGTCGGGGGGGGGGGGGGGGGGGGGCGGGGGGGAGGCAAATATACTTAAGTGAATGTATATATATTTATAACTTAATTCTTTATAAAGATAAACATAATAACAAGTATGCCTTGAATTTTTTTTATAAATATTTGTTTTTACAAAAAAAAATGTCGCTTGGCAGGCTCGAACGTTAGACCTCTAGATTGACAAGCACAATCCTTACCTATTACGCTACAGCAGCCCTTAGAACTAGTCTTAGACACAATCATAGCACATTCCTATGTTGTTAGGAGCAGGCCGATGGCATATTGTTTTTCTGGCTAAATCTTTTTTTTTAATATAACATTGAATGAAAATAGATGCAACATAGATTTTCAGTGTTGTATTGATTATTTGTTTGCCTCAGTTTGTCCACCAGTTTGGTTGTTTCTGTCTCGGTGCACTGCTTTTGAAAGTTTGGTCTACGAAGTGTAGATATTTTAATTGTATACATGTTTTAGCAGACTGGTCCATTTAAAATCATTTACACATGTCATGACATGCAAATATACATACATTTTATTCTGCGTTTGACTTTCTGCAGATGATGATCTACATGTAAAAAAGGCTATTCAGCTTTTTTTTTATTTTTGCTCGCGTTGATGGTGCCGCCATAACAAACTTTTTCGCGTAAAATTACCCGTCACGTTAAAGATTTAACAACAAGGGAAAAAAAACTTAAAACAACACTGGACGACAGTAGAATATACTCAAGCATCATGCTAGAAGTAGTAAGTTTGTACATATTTAAGGTACATCAAATACGTGCTTAATTTGTTTTAACACAAATCGTTTAGATGGTTACTTGAACTCAGGGTAAATGTGCAGAAGAAAAACCTATGCTTGCCAAATTTTAGGGGGGGGGGGGGGGGGGGGCGCCAAGTGCGCCCCCCCCCCCCCCCCTGAATCCGCCCTTGTGACGTAACAGCTTAGAAGACACACTATTTCACCTAAAGTAGCGTGAAGCTACCGTAGCTTTGAAGACACAATATTTTACCTTACGTGAAGCTATCGTTGCTTTAAAATGTAATATTTCGCATAACGAAGTGTGAAGCTACCGTAGCTTTGAAGACACAATAGTTCCCATACCGTAGCTTTGAAGACACAATATTTCACCTAACGTAGCGTGAAGCTACCGTAGCTTTGAAGACACAATATTTTACCTTACGTAGTGTGAAGTTACCGTAGCTTTGAAGAATCAATATTTCACATAACGTAGTGTGAAGCTACCGTAGCTTTGAAGACACAATAGTTCCCATACCGTAGCTTTGAAGACACAATATTTCACCTAACGTAGCGTGAAGCTACCGTAGCTTTGAAGACACAATAGTTTACCTTACGTAGTGTGAAGCTACCGTAGCTTTGAAGACACAATATTTCACATAACGTAGTGTGAAGCTTTCGTAGCTTAGAAGACACAATAATTCACTTAACGAAGCGTGAAGCTACCGTAGCTTTGAAGAAACAATATTATACTTTATGTAGTGTGAAGCTACCGTAGCTTTGAAAACAATATTTCACCTAACGTAGTGTGAAGTTACCGTAGCTTTGAAGAAACAATATTTCACATAACGTAGCGTGAAGCTACCGTAGCTTTAAAGACACAATATTTCATCGTACGTAGCGTGAAGCTACGTAGCTTTGAAGACACAATATTTTACCTTACGTAGTGTGAAGCTACCGTAGCTTTGAAGACACAATAGTTCACATAACGTAGTGTGAAGCTACCATAGCTTTAAAGATATAATATTTCACATAACGTAGTGTGAAGCAAACGTAGCTCTGGAGATACAATATTTCACCTAACGTAGTGTGAATCTACCGTAACTTTGAAGACACAATATTTCACATAACGTAGCGTGAAGCTACCGTAGCTTTGAACATACAATATTTCACCTAACGTAGCGTGAAGCTACGTAGCTTTGAAGACACAATATTTTACCTTACGTAGTGTGAAGCTACCGTAGCTTTGAAGACACAATATTTCACTTAACGTAGTGTGAAGCTACCATAGCTTTAAAGATATAATATTTCACCTAACGTAGTGTGAAGCAAACGTAGCTCTGGAGATACAATATTTCACCTAACGTGGTGTGAAGCTAACGTAGCTCTGAAGACACAATATTTCATCTAACGTAGTGTTAAGCTACCGTAGATTTAAAGACACAATAGTTCACCTAACGTAGCGCTAAGCTAACGTAATTTTGAAGATACAATATTTCACCTAACGTAGTGTGAAGCTACTGAAGCTTTGAATACACAATATTTCACCTAACGTAGTGTGAAGCTACCGTAGCTTTGAACATACAATATTTCACCTAACGTAATGTGAAGCTACCGTAGCTTTGAACATACAATATTTCACCTAACGTAGCGTGATGCTACCATAGCTTTGAAGACACAGTATTTCACCTAATGTAGCGTAAAACTACCGTAGCTTTGAAGATACAATATTTCACATAATGTAGTGTGAAGCTAACGTAGCTTTGAAGATTAATATTTCACCTAACGTAATGTGAAGCTACCGTAGCTTTGAACATACATTATTTCACCTAACGTAGCGTGAAGCTACCGTAGCTTTGAAGACACAATATTACACCTAAAGTTGTGCGAAGCTAACGTAGCTCTGAAGACACAACATTTCATCTAACGTTGTGTGAAGCTACTGAAGCTTTAAATACACAATATTTCACCTAACGAAGTGTGAAGCTACCGTAGCTTTGAACATACAATTTTTCACCTAACGTAATGTGAAACTACCGTAGCTTTGAACATACAATATTTCACCTAACGTAGCGTGATGCTACCGTAGCTTTGAAGACACAATATTTCACCTAACGTAGCGTGAAACTACCGTAGCTTTAAAGATACAATATTTCACATAACGTAGTGTGAAGCTACCGTAGCTTTGAAGATTAATATTTCACCTAACGTAATGTGAAGCTACCGTAACTTTGAAGATATAATATTTCACATAACGTAGTGTGCAGCAACCGTAGCTTTAAAAATACAATATTTCACCTAACGTAGTGTAAAGCTACCGTAGCTTTGAGGTACAATATTTCACCTTACGTAGTGTGAAACTACCGTAGCTTTGAAGATACAATATGTCACCTAACGTAGTGTGTAGCTACCGTAGTTTTGAATACACAATATTTCACCTGACGTAGCATGAAGCTAACGTTGCTCTGAAGATACAATATTTCACCTCACGTAGCGTGAAGCTACCGTAACTCTGAAGATACAATATTTCACATAACGTAGTGCGAAGCTAACGTAGCTCTAAAGATACAATATTTCACCTAACGTAGTGGGAAGCTAATGTAGCTCTGAAGATACAATATTTCACCAACGTAGTGGGAAGCTAACGTAGCTCTGAAGAAACGATATTTCACTTAACGTAGTTGGAAGCTAACGTAGCTCTGAAGATGCAATATTTCACTCAACATAGTGTGTAGCTAAAAAGCTTTGAAGATACAATATTTCACATAACGTAGCGTGAATCTAGCGTAGCTCTGAAGATACAATATTTCACCTAACTTAGTGGGAATGTAACGTAGCTCTGAAGACTCAATATTTGACCTAACGTAGTGGGAACCTAACGTAGCTGTGAAGATAAATTTATTTCACCTAACGTAGCGTGAAGCTAGCGTAGCTCTGAAGACATTTCACATAACGTATCGTGAAGCTAGCGTAGCTCTGAAGACACAATAGTTCACCTAACGTAGCGTGAAGCTACCGTAGCTCTGAAGACACAATATTTCACATAACGTAGCGTGAAGCTACCGTAGCTTTAAAAACACACTTTTTCACCCAACGTAACGTGAAGTGTGAAGCTACCGTTGCTTTCAAGACACAACATAACACCTAACGTATTATCCAGCTACCGTAGCTTTGATGATACAATAGTTCACGTAACGTAGTGTGAAGCTACCGTAGCTTTGAAGACACAATATTTCACCTAACGTAGCGTGAAGCTAGCGTAGCTCTGAAGATACAATAGTTCACCTACCGTAGTGGGAAGCTAACGTATTTCTGAAGACACAATGATTCACCTAACGCAGTGGGAAGCTAACGTAGCTCTGAAGACTCAATATTTGACCTAACGCGGTGGGAAGCTAACGTAGCTGTGAAGATAAAAAATTTTACCTAACGAAGCGTGAAGCTAGCGTAGCTCTGAAGACATTTCACATTACGTATCGTGAAGCTAGCGTAGCTCTGAAGACACAATAGTTCATCTAATGTAGCGTGAAGCTAGCGTAGCTCTGAAGACATGTAATATTTCACATAACGTAGCGTGAAGCTACCGTAGCTTTGAAAACACACTATTTCACCCAACGTAGCGTGAACCTTTCAAGACACAACATAACACCTAACGTATTGTCCAGCTACCGTAGCTTTGATGATACAATAGTTCACGTAACGTAGTGTGAAGCTACCGTAGCTCTGAATATACAATACTTCACCTAACGTAGTGAAGCAACCATAGCTCTGAAGACACAATAGTTCACCTAACGTAGTGTAAAGCTACGTAGCTTTGAAGATATGCAATATTTTACCTAACGTACGAGGCGTGTTAGATTACATGGACTTTTGTAATATTTTCAACATTTAATTTAGTACAAAATTAAAATTAGTTTGCCATTTAAAGTAAAAGTAAACGTAGCTTTGAAGATACAATATTTCACCTGACGTTTAGTGAAGCTAACGTAGCTTTGAAGATACAATATTTCACCTAATGTAGTGTGAAGCTACCGTAGCTTTGATAGTTTAATAGTATACAACTAAAAAATATTCTATCATCATATATCAGCATGAATGATTCAATCTGATAGGTTGAAACCCGAACTTATCATCAAATAAAATGAACTATTGACCATTTATTCCTTCAAAAATGAACTATTGACCACTTATTCTGTCGAAACCGGTTTCACCCGGTTACCGAGTCAATAGTTCAAACGAAATGTTCTTCCTTTCTCATGCTGATAGGCCATTCAAATTCCATTTGCTCTACTCGATCAAACAACAGTTAAACTGAACTGTTTATTATATTCCGTCAATTAAAACTGACACAGAAGTGCCACTTTTTTAACGCTAAAATACAATTAAACCATTTTCCACATATAATGACGTCAGTTGTATACGTATTGGCGTTGATGACGCTATTTTGATCAAGAGCGGATCCAGCTTGTAGCTAAATACTGGTGACATTGTACTTTGAATAGTTGGAAATATTTTAAGTCAGAGAATATAAATTAATTATGACGGTTAGGAATGTAACCTTAATAGCTGCATTTGTTAATGGAGAACAGACATACAAAGGCTACGAAAACATGAAAAAATATGCTTTTCACATCTCTGTTAAAAAAAGTTGCGTGAAGTTGGCTATGAGATCGGCAATCGTACATCGACATTCAATGCAGATCCAGGTCTGAGATCGTAGATCAACATTCAAAAATAAAGTCGGAATTTGAATAATGACCCTGATCTGCAATCGTAGATCGACATTCAATGCAGACCCAGATCTGAGAACGTAGATCAACATTCAAAAATAAAGTCGGAATTTGAATAACGACCCAGATCTGCAATCGAAGATCGACATTCAATGCAGACCCAGATCTGAGAACGTAGATCAACATTCAAAAATAAAGTCGGAATTTGAATAACGACCCAGATCTGCAATCGTAGATCGACATTCAATGCAAATCCAGGTCTGAGATCGTAGATCAACATTCAAAATAAAGTCTGAATTTGAATAACGACACAGGTCTGCAACCGTAGATCGACATTCAATGCAGACCCAGGTCTGAGATCGTAGATCAACATTCAAAATAAAGTCTGAATTTGAATAACGACCCAGGTCTGCAATCATAGATCGACATTCAATGTAGACCCAGGTCTGAGATCGTAAATAAACATTTAAAATAAAAGTTATAATACGGACTGAACTTGAATAACAACCCAGGTCTGAGATCGTAGATTTACATTCAAAATTAAAGTTAAAAGACGGACAAAACTTGAATCTGACAGCGTCTCGGTCAATAGTTTCCTGCTTTGGGTCAATAGTCATTTTCCTTGGATAAATAATGTTAACCATTGACCGCTAAAAAGGTAGATAGTTGTATATTAGAATTTATACATAACGTCAATATTTGTTTGTTTATAATGTTTACAAATATAGTATTCAATGTTTCTGCGGGCACATATTTACACTCTTCTTTGCCGATTGGTCTAAGGCGACGTCTCAATGTCACTTACCTCTCACCGCTGAAGTCGTATGTTGCTGAAGTCGTAGGTTCGAATCCCGCTCGGTTAAAAAACTAAACTGTATGTGAGTAGGTTTGGCAGTTACTTGCGGAAGGACGGTGATTCTATTCAGATTCATTGAGATATCACTCAATCAATAAAACCGGCTATGACATATATGACATGAAATGAGTTAAAAATAAACCCAGTCTTTGCATCGGTCATAAATTACTGTGGTGATTTCACGTAGTGGGGATATCGTCTGGTAACTGTTGAAAACCAAATACTAGTGAACAGTTGTATAAGCAAGATTGTCTGTGTATTACATAGTCTGTGACCGTTTTATATTACATGAACTAATGAAGAAATTATCAAGACACAAACATACAAAGACACTTTTTTTCATAAATCAAGGACTTGTATATCTCTATACAATAATTCCTTGAATATATGCAGGCCACCGGCCCATAATTCAGATACATGACACACATACGCAACATGAGTGAAATTATATTACATAATTTTAGCAGAATACAATTAGTATTACGTCGGTTGAGTTTACAAATGATGTTCTTTAATCTGAAATCATGGTACAGATACTTAGCAACATTAGGGCCTAGCTAATACTAATTAGTATTCTGGCAGTGACGCATGTGTAGGTATAGTATTACGTCTTTTGGTGATATACTTATTAAGTAAACAAATGTATATATTTTCACATTTTACCTATAACCACGTGGTATTAAAAGGCATTTAAACTTGTTTTTTAATTTCCTAATTGTTCCTTATTGGTTACGTCGAATGAGCGACCGAACCCTATATAAGGGCCAGTTAAGAAATTGACACTGGGCGCTGCCATATTGAAACGTCACGATCACGTGTTAAAAACACGGCATTCGCCACATGGAGGTCGCCATTGTTTTTCTAAACAGTGCATCATTGGAATGTACAAACCGCTATTGATATTAAAACCTGGTTATGTTCCGACCACTTTCCGACTAAAAGGAAAATTCAAATGCGGTGTGTGTGTAAAAATTGATTGTGGCGTTTTAATGCACTTATTGAGATCACTATGAATTGTTCTTTGCATATTTAATCAGGAAAAAAAATGATAATGTCTTAAAGCAACACATCCACGTTTAAACTTTTTTAAAAAGTTTTTCAATTAGGTTGTGAGCACATTTCCCATACATAAATATATGGTCAGTGAGCTGTATATGTGCTAACAAACACTATCCAGAACGCTTTAGAATTATAAAAAAAGATGTCCAAATTATAAAGCCTGACAAACGCTTTATAAATTATTTTTAAATGGCTGAGGATTCCAACTTGGCTTCAAATTGAATTGTGCGAGTCGTATTAAAAAACTTTACGCTTTAGTGCGTAGTGTACTTTATCTGCCTTGAAAGTCATTTTGACAATTTTTTTTGACTCGGGTGAGTTACACGCTTGTTTTATAAAGTGTTAGTCATGCATTATAAGTTGGGCATCATTTTGTACGGGATTGTGTTTATATGCTCATATACAGCTAATTGATCATATGTTTGTATGGGAAACGTGCTCATAACTAAATTAAAAATTTATTTTTAAAATTTCAAACGTGGATGTGTTGCTTTAAATCAAGGAATTTTCTAAAACTCCTTGCTTAAATGAGGTATTCAAACTTATCTTTTTTGACAATTTATCGCCGTTTCTGACAGATTCCTACCGAGTTAATGTAAATAATTTTCAAATAACAATGTATCTATTCAATTATTATATTTTGCTGAACCCATAACAATGGAAATAATAACAAAATCAAACAGCTACAGTTGTTTATTTCACTCGATACAACAGAAATACCGGTGTGACATTTTTTCAGCTAGTCATCAGAATCAGATATATCGTCGAACAAGCACAAGTTTCGGAAAAACAGTAATTTTAACTGTTGTTCTTAAAAATAATATATCCACAAATTAATTTAAAATATGGATACGAATTATCTTAAAATATGTAATGATCACAGTAGTAAATTGTATAGAACATAGCAGTAAGTACGTTAGACAATATATAAGGTAAGTTTCTTTTTAAATATGCTAATGGCAATACATATTGATTGAGATCATTACATTTAAACATCAAAGTTACTATCAGGCACACTTGCAGCCGGGAATTCGTTGTGTCAGCCGGAACCTTGTCAGGATTTGGTATCTTCCGTGTATTTAGTACCCTGTACAAGGAACCAAACTTACACATTCATTCACTTTAATTGCCACATCGTTTATAAGACCTAACCATTTGGATGCTTTTTAAAAGCAGCCAACTTGTTTTTACCGACTAACATATTAACATACGTGTGAATCTAACGTGACACCGGTAAAAATATAGAAGTGTGCAAAAAACGCTACACCGTTTAAATTTCGGTTTGCAGAAAAATGTAAACAAAGATAAATTTGAACTTGTGAAACGTTTGTTTCAATAGACAGAAGGAAATATCAGAGATGAAGTAATACTTTAATTTCTATTTGTCAAAAGTAAATGTATCATTTATGATTACCACGTCTGCTACTAAACATTTGGTTTTTGCTACAATTCATCGTATTTTCGGATGGTTGTCGAATTCGGATAAGTTTGTTTACAGTAGTGTGACAACTAACAATCACGCTGTCGACATGAAGTAACTACACCGATATGCAATAAAAACGTGAACAACATTTTGTTTAGACAGGCATAAAATAGCTAATTTATTTAAACGGACATGTCTAATTTGTTAAAAGAACATACAAATCATTGCTTTGATTATTTTTTAAATTAAAATTTATCAAATGTATGGTGGTGTTTCTGGTTTTCAATCACTTAAGAATGGATATTAAGTATTTCAATTTGAAATGGACGTGACGCTTAATGCTTGTATATAACATTTAAATAACTATAAAATAATCATTTTCTATCAAAAATAAAACAAATACATGCCCATTGACTTCACTAATCAAAGTAGATCAATGTGACCCAAATATCCTTCAAACAAAGTGAGTATGGCAATTCGGTCATATGACTGGATGACATAATGTGTCAAACTAAAGACATGAGACTGGAGAAGTGCAAATAAATAAAATTAGATAAAACTGCACTGATACCTTTCACATGTGTGAATATTTCTCAGTGGAGTTATTCCATAAGGCCCCCCAAAAATATGTTGTACTGTTCTGAATAGCAAAAATAGAAATGTTTGGTCATATCAGGACGTTGTCTACTTGGGGCAGTATTCTGTCACTCAGGGTGGCAATGTCGGATATTATGCAGCAAACAAATTAGTGTATTTAAAACTCAACATTTTGTTAGGCATAATGTAATGACATCACTTTCTTGAAAAATTTTATTTAAGTTTGAAAAAAAATAGAAACGGTCAGCTAACCAGAAACAAAGGTTTGTTTTAATTTTTTGCAAAACAATTGTCAATTCACTGCACAGCATGAGGTTGTTAATTTTATTTAAAAAAATTGATATAGTAACCAATTAAAACACTGATTTAAAAAAAAATGTAATTTTTATTGATGCATTCATTTGTATCCACTTTTTATAACAAACTTATTTTCATCCTACATTTAATATGTGGTCTTGTGATAATTTCTTATTCATTTTTAAACAAAATAGGAAGGTACTCCTCTGGAACCTCCTTAGACTATAATTTTTGACATGAGTTTATGACTTTTTGACATTGACCTGTTGTGCGTCAGTTTTAAGCAGACGTGGTTGGAATTGATATAAATTTTTAAACAATCCTAGCTTTTGTCATGGTTTAAGTAAACTGAAAAGGGGACATAGTGAGAAATACATTTTTCAGGTCTATATCATAAAGTGACTTTCTTACTTGGATCAGAAGCATTATTTTATATATTTTTTATTGCATTCAATGACCACATGAATACTGATTGAAAATATTGACATTTGTGCTGGAAGTTGAAATAAGCATGCACAATTTATATTCGTAATTCTTGGAAGTGATCAAATTCAGGTTGTGACCAAAACCAGGGTATAGGTGCCAATATCACACCAAGTACCTGCAGTATCTAGTGTGCATTATACTACGTTATGTCAACACATGTTGTTTATACTAATTTATTCATAAGTCGACTCTGAAGGAAGTTCAGAGCTTATATGAATCACACTTGAACCTGTACTGACAGCTGTTTTGAGAGGTTACCCAGTCGAATCTGGTATGTGCGGCCAACACTGTCCACTACCAGCCGGCCTTGCCAAATAAGTTATTGACAAATGACATTATTTCTGAATTTTTAACTAACCTGGTCTTTATTCAAATTAAGGTTGAATGTTGATGGACTGCTGGTGTACTTCCCCTATGACTACATATATCCAGAACAATACATGTACATGCTGGAGCTGAAAAAAACACTTGATGCCAAGGTTGGATGGTTATCATACTCTATATATCATATTGAATAAGTGTAACATTCTATTCAAATTGTTTTCATTAGTTTAATGCAATGACAGTTTTAGGGTAAAACAGGGTGAAGAGTTTGATAATCGGGTTTTAAAGTATTGAAAGAAGAACTGATTTTTCAATCTTTACAGATGCTGTCTTCATTATATAAGTAAATGGGGTCTTATCACTTACAAACACATTATAGGTTATATTACAATGACGCCAACAAGAATGAAGCTTCTGGTTAAAGAGACTAAAGAAACAAGCTGTTGGTTATGCTAACTGACCCTTCTAGTCCAACTTGTTATACATGTATCACATCAGTTTTTCTGCTTGTCTGCATAACCACTGATATATATTAGTAATGCAAGTAGTATAAAATATACATTTTACTACACTTATGAGTTTACTTTATTTGTTTAATTATCTTATAATTTCTCCTTCCAGGGGCACTGTGTGCTTGAGATGCCATCTGGGACTGGCAAGACAGTCTCTCTACTTTCTCTTATTGTGGCTTACATCAGGGTCTGTATATCAGTAAACCATCTCAGCCTGTAGAACACTGGCTGTTTACCACAAATACAACTTAATTAAAACTGAATATATGAATATTATGCTACTTGTAATTTTTGAGATAATAATAAATTCTTTATTTGTAGAAGCTTATAAATATATTAAGGTGAACTATTTACAATAATCAATGATATTTACAAGATTTAAAGGCCTTCTTGGAGAACATAATTTACTTTACAAAAATGAATATAAAACATGGCAACATACATAACTATTACATATCAGCTTATCATCTTGTCGTGAACATTTCTGATTAAACCAATATGATATACATACACCTTTATGTTTATCAAAATCTTTATGAGGTTTATTTGTGTTCCAGACACATCCTAATGAAGTGACAAAGTTGATATACTGCTCCAGAACAGTTCCCGAACTTGAAAAGGTATCCAATTAAGTTGTATGAAAACATAGTAAGACTGAGTTATTCATTTAAATAATGGAGTTCTAGTGACCACACTACTAAGCTGTGGTATTTTGCTTAAATTTAAACAATATGTCTAATTTTATGAAGGCCAGGAGCACACACCCATCCATTGATTGAGTGAGTTGTTAATGGTCTGTCTGTTTCAGTAAAATTATTCAAATTGTAAATGGTGGTTTCAAACATTCATTTTATTGATTTTGCCTGAATATTGACAATCTCAGAAGAGCACTTAACAGATTTGAGCCATCAGACATTTCAGGGCTAGAATTCAACTGTTTTTTGCACTCGCACATTTTTGCGAGTACAAGATATTCCAACTCGCAAAATATCAACTTTACTCGCAATTCCGATCAACCTTTTTTTATAGACATTTTATATACATGAATATCGGGTTATTTTTTTCGCCACCAATTTGCTGAGTCATGATAAATTGGATTGTGTATCAAAATATATAGATAAAATATCGCCACATGATTAAAATCGGCAAACCAGTCTACGGAGTATGTGCACTGTGTTAAAAAAATGTCATCAATCGATGCGTACTGTGTAAAACATCATCAGTTGATGCATGTTTACAGCAGATCGAAACTGAAAGTTGAATAAAGGAAAACCGCCGTCATTTCAATTTCATTTTTAGCACTCGCAAAAATTTCCGAGTGTATGGAAAAACCACTCACATTTTTTATTTTCCACTGTCAAAATGCGAGTGTTAAATTGGAGCTCTGCATTTTAGACAGATCATCTTTATTTACTGGAATAGCAAGCTCTATTGTGCTTCATCACTATAATAAAGTACCTTTGGGTGACAAAAACAACCCAGACTCATCTGTGACAGCTGCAGGAAGGTGATATTAGTGTGGTCATCCAGGTTATTGGCATTGATCATTGTAATCATGTACAGTATGTATACATTTGTTTGTCTTTAAGAAAAGCAAACATTGCATATGATCAAGACTATGCCAAATATTGTAGCGCAGTGCACCTTTGGATATTTATAATGAGATTCTGTGTAAATCACGGTTTCATCCCGTGGATCCCGGCAACTGCTTTATAACGGGACCCGAGTGTAGTTAGTATGTCTAATTTATGATTTAGTAGGAACACTTGTTTTTGTTCTAGGTTGTTGAGGAGCTTAAAAATTTGATAGAATTTTATGAGAAGGAATTGGGTGAAAAACAACAAATACTGGGTCTTGCTTTGTCTTCTAGGAAGAACCTTTGTATACATCCTGAGGTAAGTCTATTACATAGGTCATTTATTTGCTTTGGTGCTACCTGTCATCAATTTCCTGCTCAATGTTTGTGTTACTTTTTTTTTTTATAGCAAAGCTCAAGGTGAACTATTCTGATCCCCCTGTGTCAGTTAAATATTGTTGGACCCTTGGCCCTTGAATGTCAAAAATTGTGTTATTTTATGTTGTGTGCACTCTAGCACCTGCAGTTGTAATTGGATCTACACAAAGCATACACAATAGTTATATAACCATAATATCTCAAATGACCAAATTTATAACTATAATATCTCAAATGACCAAATTTAAGTCTTAGGTATGGCCCTTGCAATATAGAAAATTGTGTTCTTTGGCAAAATGTTGTAGATTAGCGATTTCGGGTTATTATTGCCCTCCTGTTTTATGTATAGAAAAAATTGTCTTCCATAAAAGGCTATAAACAAAAACATTTAAACAATGTTGTATCAAGTAAAATTGAATTATTACAATGATGAAATATTTTAAGGATGGAATATGTATATATAAGTAGAAATGCTTTAGAGGAAAACAAGTACTTATAAGTCAATCATTAACTTTATGTGATGTTTCCTACAGGCATCTGTTCCAAAAGAAGGATCGTCAGTAGATGCAGAATGTCACAAACGCACTGCAACCTATGTTAGGAACAAACATAAATACGACCAATCTATACCAAACTGTGACTTCTATGAGGTATGGTATAAAACATAATTTTAGCATATAAATACACTTCATTTATAAATTTTCTATTTTTGGTCAGTTGTAAAATATGCTCAGAGCTTTTGTGGATTACACCACCACCTCTAACATGAGCATTCAACACCACTACACCACTACCTCTAGCCTGATCTTCGAACACCACTACACCACCTCTAGCATGTGCATCAAACACCACTTCACCACCACCTCTAGCATGGTCTTCGAACACCACTACACCACCTCCTCTAGCATGAGCATTCAACACCACTACACCACCACCTCTAACATGGACATCCAACACCACTACACTACCACTTCTAGCAAGAGCATCCAACTCCACTACACCATCACCTTTATCATGAGCATCCAACACCTCTACAACACTATCTCTAGCATGAGCATTTAACACCACCACCTCTAGCATGGACATCCAACACCACTACACTACCATCTCTAGCATGAGCATCCAACACCACTATCTCTAGCATGAGCATCAAACACCACACAACCACTTTTAGCATGAACATCCAGCACTACACCACCACTTCTAGCATGGAAATCTAACACAGCTACACCACCTCTAGCATAAGCGTCTAACACCACTACACCAACACCTACACCACCACCTCTGGCATGGATATCCAACACCACCACACCACCTCTAACATGGACATCCAACACCACCGCACCCCTTCTAGCATGGACATCCAACACAGCTACACCACCTCTAGCATGTGCATCGAACACCACTACACCAACACCTCTAGCATGGATATCCAACACCACTACACCAACACCTCTAGCATTGACATCCAACACCACTACACCACCACTTCTAGCATGGACATCCAACACAGCTACAACACCTCTAGCATGTGCATCGAACACCACTACACCAACACCTCTAGCATGGGTATCCAACACCACTACACCAAAACCTCTAGCATTGACATCCAACACCACTACACCACCACCTCTAGCATTGACATCCAACACCACTTCACCACCACCTCTGGCATGGATATCCAACAGCACCATACTACCTCTAACATGGACATCCGCCAGCACCACACCGCCTCTAGCATGGATATCCATCACCACTACAACAACACCTCTAGCATGGATATCCAATAGCACCACACCATCTCTAACATGGACATCCAACACCACCACACCGTCTCTAGCATGGATAACCAACACCGCTAGAACAACACCTCTAGCATTGACATCCAACACCACCTCTAACATGGACATCCAACACCACCTCTAGCATGGATAACCAACACCACTACACCAACACCTCTAGCATGGATATCCAACACCACTTCACCACCACCTCTGGCATGGATATCCAACAGCATCACACCACCTCTAACATGGACATCCAACACCACCACTCCATCTCTAGCATGGATATCCAACACCACTACATCAACACCTCCAGCATTGACATCCAACATCCAACACCACCACACCACCTCTAACATGGACATCCAACACCACCAAACCACCTGTAGCATGGATATCCAACACCACTACACCACCACCTCTAGCATGGATATCCAACACCACTACACCAACAACTCTAGCATGGATATCCAACACCACTTCACCCCACCACCTCTGGCATGGATATCCAACACCACCACACCACCTCTAGCATGGATATCCAACACCAGTACACCACCTCTAGCATGGACATCCAGCACCACCACACCACCTCTAACATGGACATCAAACACCACCACACCACCTCTAACATGGACATCAAACACCACCACACCACCTCTAGCATGGATATCCAACACCACTACATCAACACCTACAGCATTGACATCCAACATCCAACACCACCACACCACCTCTAACATAGACATCCAACACTACCACACCACCTGTAGCATGGATATCCAACACCACTACACCAAGACCTGTAGCATGGATATGTAACACCACTACACCACCTCTAACATGGATATCCAACAGCACCACACCACCTCTAACATGGACATCCAACAGCACCACACCACCTCTAGCATGGATATCCAACACCTCTAGCATTGACATCCAACACCACTACACCACCACCTCTAGCATTGACATCCAACACCACTACACCACCACGTCTGGCATGGACATCCAACACCACCACACCACCTCTAACATGGATATCCAACAGCACCACACCATCTCTAACATGGACATCCAACACCACTACACCACCACGTCTGGCATGGACATCCAACACCACCACACCACCTCTAACATGGATATCCAACAGCACCACACCATCTCTAACATGGACATCCAACACCACTACACCACCACCTCTGGCATGGACATCCAACACCACCACACCATCTCTAACATGGATATCCAACAGCACCACACCACCTCTAACATGGACATCCAACACCACTACACCACCTCTAGCATGGACATCCAGCACCACCACACCACCTCTAACATGGACAAACTGATTCCCTTCCATTATAACAACTTGTCATGCCACAAACTGACTCCCTTCCATATAACACCATGTCATGCCACAAACTGACTCTGTTTGTTATATCACCATGTTATGCCACAAACTGTTTCCCTTCCATTATAACACCATGTTATGCCACAAACTGACTTCCTTCCATTATAACACCTTGTCATGCCACAAACTGACTCCCTTCATTATAACACCTTGTCCTGCCACAAACTGACTCCCTTCATTATGACACCTTGTCCTGCCACAAACTGACCGTCTTCATTACAACATCTTGTCATGCCACAAACTGACTCCCTTCATTATAACACCTTGTCCTGCCACAAACTGACCGTCTTCATTATAACACCTTGTCCTGCCACAGACTGACTCCCTTCATTATAATACCTTGTCCTGCCACAAACTGACTCCTTTCATTATAACACCTTGACCTGCCACAAACTGACTGTTTTCATTATAACACCTTGTCCTGCCACAAACCGACTGTCTTCATTATAACACCTTGTCCTGCCACAAACCGACTCTCTTCATTATAATACCTTGTCCTGCCACAAACTGACTCCCTTCATTATAACACCTTGTCCTGCCACAAACTGACTCTCTTCATTATAATACCTTGTCCTGCCACAAACTGACTCTCTTCATTATAACACCTTGTCCTGCCAAAA
Organism: Panopea generosa; assembly: GCA_029582155.1. NCBI lineage: Eukaryota > Metazoa > Mollusca > Bivalvia > Adapedonta > Hiatellidae > Panopea > Panopea generosa. The sequence continues at coordinate 57,129,122 of CM055897.1, forward strand.
AACTGACTGTCTTCATTACAACACCTTTTCATGCCACAAACTGACTCCCTTCATTATAACACCATGTCATGCAACAAACTGACTCCCTTCATTATAACACCATATCATGCCACAAACTGACTACCTTCTTTATAACATTATGTCATGCCACAAACTGACTCCCTTCAATTATAACACCTTGTCCTGCCACAAACTGACTAACTTCATTATAACACCTTGTCCTGCCACAAACTGAATCCCCACTTTATAACACCATGTCATGCCACAATTTGACTCCCTTCATTGTAACACCGTGTCATGCCACAAACTGACTCCTTTCATTATATTACCATGTCATGCCACAAACTGACTCCCTTCATTATAACACCATGCCATGCCACAAACTGATTCTCTTCATTATAACATTATGTCATACCACAAACAGACTCCCTTCATTATAACACCATGTTATGCCACAAACTGACTCCCTTCATTATAACACCATGTTATGCCACAAACTGACTATTTTCATTATAACACCATGTTATGCCACAAACTGAACTCTTCCATTATAACACCATGTCATGCCACAAACTGAGTCCTTTCCATTATAATACCATGTCATGCCACAAACTGACTCCCTTCATTATAACACTATGTCATGCCACAAACTGACTCCCTTCATTATACACCATGTCATGCCACAAACTGACTGTCTTCATTATACACCATGTCATACCACAAACTGACTCCCTCCATTATAACACCATGTCATGCCACAAACTGACTCGCTTCATTATACACCATGTCATGCCACAAACTGACTCCCTTCATTATACACCATGTCATACCACAAACTGACCCCCTCCATTATAACACCATGTCATGCCACAAACTGACTCACTTAATTATATTACCATGTCATGCCACAAACAAGACTCACTTCATTTTAACACCATGTCATGCCACAAACTGACTCACTTCATTTTAACACCATGTCATGCCACAAACTGACTCCGTTCATTATTACACCATTTTATGCCACAAACTGATTCCCTCACATTATAACACTATGTAATGCCACAAACTGACTCCCTTCCATTATAACACCATGTCATGCCACAAACTGACTCCCTTCATTATATCACCTTGTCATGCCAAAAACTGACTCCCTTCATTATAACACCTTGTCATGCCACAAACTGACTATTTTCATTATAACACTATGTCATGCCACAAACTGACTCCCTTCCATTATAACACCATGTCATGCCACAAACTGACTCCCTTCATTATACATCATGCCATGCCACAAACTGACTCCCTTCATTATAACACCATGTCATGCCACAAACTGACACCTTCATTATAACAATACTCGTTTCTAGTCATTAAAACCGTATCACAGGGTATTTGATTTTGATATTTCATCTCAACTAAAATGCCTCATTTGATGATTTCAGAACTTTGATAAGCAAGGAAAGGATGTCCTTCTTCCTCCTGGTATATACGGTTTTGTAAGTATGTCATGTCGAATGCATATGCCTGATCTATACGGTCTTGTTAGTATAACATGTAGAATGCATATGCCTGGTATATATGGTTTTGTAAGTATGTCATGTAGAATGCATATGCCTGATCTATACGATCTTCTTAGTATAACATGTAGAATGCATATGTCTGGTATATACAGTTTTGTAAGTATGTCATGTAGAATGCATATGTCTGGTTTATATGGTCTTGTAAGTATGTCATGTAGAATGCATATGCCTGGTATATATGGTCTTGTAAGTATGTCATGTAGAATGCATATGCCTGGTATATATGGTCTTGTAAGTATGTCATGTAGAATGCATATGCCTGGTATATATGTTCTTGATAGTATGTCATGTAGAATGCATATGCCTGTTATATACGGTCTTATAAGTATGTCATGTAGAATGCATATGCCTGGTATATACGGTCTTATAAGTATGTCATGTAGAATGCATATGCCTGAAAAATTGCCCAGGAACTAAAGAATATACATGTATCACTTTTTAAAAATAGATTTAATGCACAAGTTCATAATGACATTGAATGTTTATTGCATGAGAACCATGTCACTTTCTTTTTTCTAAAGAAATATAGAATACAGAATAATTAAAGTTTATAAACTAATACCTTCGTATATTATTTCATGGTATTTGTTTTAATTTTGGTCATTATTATTGCTAATACAGATATTTAGGACAATTTATCGACTGAGTAGCAAACAGTGTTGTCCTAGATATGGCCTAGCTGGTAAACACACAATTATTTACGAAGTTGATTTTTCCATATGATAGCAGAGTAAGAGTATTTGTTCTCAGTATTTATATTTAGCGATACACATTGTTTTAACCCTGATATAGCAAATGAGATTTAGTTTTGATAAAGATCTTTTTTCCATTGTGACATACATATTGACATTTTATAGGATGAGTTAAAAGAACATGGTGCGAAGAAAGGCTGGTGCCCGTACTTCATTGCCAGACATGCTGTAAGTTATAATTAAGGAGTTATCACTCTTTAAGTTCTAAATTAATAAACTTACTAGAAAAAGCACTAAGCAATCTCCCAAAATATTGGTAAGTGTCTTTCTGTTATAGGCTAAAAAAACTTAATAGAAAAGGATAACAGTGATATATCTTGAGTTATCTCCCAGAGAGAAACCTAGAGAAATATTTCTGAAAGACAGTTCATCATATTACAGGAGATTCAGTTATCTCGCAGACACTTTATCACTTTACAGAATGAGAGTTGGTAATCTCCCAGAAGGTTAGTGTACCATTTCAGGTAATATTTCCCAGATAAACAGTCAACAACCATCAAAAATGACAGTTAATCATCTAACAAACGAAAAGTTCAAAATATACCAGAAAGAGAGTTAGAAATTTCTCTGAAAGAGAGTAAGTAATCTCACAGAAATATAGTTTACAATTTAGCAAAGATACAATGAGTTATATATTAGAAAGACAGTTTAATATCTCAAAAAGGAAGTATAGAATAACTATTTACTTCTGTTACCTTCAAGATAGACAGTTTGTCATAGTAACCACAATATTTCCTCATAAACTTACATATACAGGGTGCACTCATTATAGGTTTTTGGAAGGCGAGCAAAGCTCTGACTTCCTTAGCTGTCGTGCAGCTCCAGCAATCTGTTATACAAACAACGCTTGGCAGGAACCGCCATATTCATCCGACCGATAAAGTAGTTCACAGCTTTCAACACGCATTTACCGTAAGACGTATTATACAACAAAAAATTCAAATGTGGGAGAATACACTTATCTCGCTGTGCTCTAAAACAACGTGGCAATTTTCATTGATAAAAAAATGTTTTACGCATTTACTACTATGCATAGTGATGTCATCTGGTAGTGGGGGGGGGGGGGATATAATCTATATCACCATTTGACATGTAATCATTAATGGGGTGATATATTGACATGTTTTCGATATAATAACTCGTAGTTTGAGTAAATAGTGATTGTTAGTGAAATTTTATTCACTACGGATTGTCCTCTTTTAATTTTGATAGTAAAATAACGAAATTGGGTTCGGGGCTACATTTGTTGTTTATAGAAAAACAGGCCAATCTGTCATCTTATGCAATCAGTGTATTGATGAATATATTTAAGGGTTAATTATGTCATCCGACCATTATGTTTGTTGTGTTTCTGTGTTGTATTTTTTAGATTGATTAAATCTAGGTCATGCAACACCGTTTATAATGCTATTTAATGATTATTTATATTGTTGATTGAAAGCTATATGAGAATCGAACATAACTCAAGTCAATATACGCGTAAATCTATAAGTAGGTCATGTTTGTTTTGGTCTAGACACAGAGTTATGGATATGTGTTGTATATTCTCGGACAATCAGGAACATTTTGTGCTGAATGTGTTTTGTTATCCATAAATCATAACTACTGAACTGGAGATATAAGAATTGACTGGAGTTGTACATCAATACTCAATCTTTCGATTTTGTAGAAACATCAGAATGTGAAGGTTTGTTTGTGAAGCTTTCATATAAGTTGTTCATGTTGATAACTTTTATGTGGAGATGTGGAAAGGATCCTGGACCACCACGTTACCAGTTTACAAAATGTCCTGAAATCACCAGGGTCATCAAATATTCAGTCAATTTTCACATGGAAGACGGTGTGTACCATGGTGTTTGCATTTTTTCAAATACATTATTAAAACCGTTTGATAGCTACTGTTGGAAAAGTATTGATATGGACTCTGTATTGTATGCAGGAGAATATTTATACAGATACACAAAAGAAATATTAAACACATCACATTCTTTTCTAAATCCCAATGAATTGCCTTTTAACATATCAGAAATCTAACTAAGTTTTCCAATTTTCTGAACCTACATTTTTGAATTAACACAAGCAGCGAGCCTTCCCTCAGGCCCTTCAGGCCTTTGATTTCACTCTGGTGTTTTAAATAATATTTTCAACATAGTTATATCCCTTGTTGTTCCGGGTGTTTGACTTATCATCTAATTATTTATTTACATACCTGTATGTGGCTGAACGTTGTCATACATTCAACATTTACCTTTAATCATGTCAACATAGTTATATCCCTTGTTGTTCTGGGTGTATGACTTATCATCTAATTATTTATTTACATACCTGTATGTGGCTGAACGTTGTCATACATTCAACATTTCCCTTTAATCCAGTCAACATAGTTATATCCCTTGTTGTTCTGGGTGTCTGACTTATCATCTAATTATTAGCTCACCTGAGCCGATGGCTCACAGGTGAGCTTTTGTGATCACCTGGTGTCTGTTGTCTGTCGGCCGACGTTAACTTTTAGCTTTTAACAACTTCTCCTCTGAAACCACTGGGCCAATTTTGATATAACTTCACAGTAATGTTCTTTGGGTGACCCTCTACCAAGATTGTTGAAGCCATCTTGATTCATCAAAAACCATGGCCCCCTGAGGGCGGGGAAAGTTTTATTAGTAAAAACTTAAAAAATCTTCTTGTCAGAAACTACTGGCTCGATTTAAAAATAATTTCACAGAAATGTTCCTTGGGTGACCTTCTACCAAGTTTGTTGAAGCCATCTTGATTTGTCAAAAACCATGGCGGCCAGCGGGTGGGGTTAATTTACTATATAAGCTATAGTAAAAACTTAAAAAAATTTCTTGTCAGAAACTACTGGCTCGATTTTAAAATAATTTCACAGAAATGTTCCTTGGGTGACTCTCTACCAAGTTTGTTCAAGCCATCTTGATTCGTCAAAAAACATGGTGGCCAGGGGGTGTGGTTAGTTTTATGTCAAATTAATGTCCTTGTTTTATAGCATAAATGTCTGTATATAGCAATTATTATAAGCAGAGGTAATAAACTCTTTAAATAAACTTTTTTTTTGCTATTATTATACAATATTATACCAGATATAAGTTTTAAAAGATAATTCATCATAAATAGATGAATGATAAAATTATAATCAATGATTGAAATATTATTCATAAGTCATGAACCATTTTAAAATAGGCGTTTTTCTGAATATAAAAGTCAGAGTTTTTATGGTTCAGACAGGGATGGTTTACTGCTTCATAATAAAGCAATACCATATTTTTAGCTAGTTTCTTCACAACAAGAAGTCTGCTTGAGATTTTCAGCGTCAAAGTGTACTTGAAATCTTGGAGGAGGAGCTTAATTGTTTTTAGGGGAGAGTGCATGGTGGCAAAGATTCTTTTAAGCAATAGGCTTTGGGAAGGCCTGTGTTTGAAACTCATAGGAATATTTATTGTGCTGGAACTGTGGATTGTTTCATGCACAATAGTTTAGTCTGATGCTTTAGTTTGAAACCGTTCTCAAACATAACAGGTTAGTTTTGTGCTGGAACTGGATTTTTATTTTAGTCGAAGACTTAGGTTTGGAACAGTCTCCAAACGTATAGGCAGCTATAGTAAAAACTTCAAAAGCCTTCTTGTCAGAATCTACTGACCTGATTTTGATGTAATTTCACTGACATTTACCATGGGTGAACCTCTACCAAGTTTGAACTCTTTTATGCATCTGTTACATTTTCAAAACAAATCAAAATTTTATCTACTTGCCAATCTCATTTTTCTGGAATTTTGAGTGTACATGTATTATATAATCTACTTAAGTTGGGTGACTCAAGGTCAGTCAGGTGAGCGATATAGGGCCATCTTGGCCCTCTTGTTTACTTACATACCTGTATGTGGTTGAACGTTGTCATACATTCATCATTTACCTTTAATCATGTCAACATAGTTATATCCCTTGTTGTTCTGGGTGTCTGACTTATCATCTTATTATATATTTACATACCTGTATGTGGCTGAACGTTGTCATACATTCATCATTTACCTTTAATCCTGTCAACATAGTTATATCCCTTGTTATTCTGGGTGACTGCCTTTCATCATTTACCTTTAATCATGTCAACATAGTTATATCCTTTGTTGTTCTGGGTGTCTGACTTATCATCTAATTATTTATTTACATACCTGTATGTGGCTGAACGTTGTCATACATTCATCATTTACCTTTAATCATGTCAACATAGTTATATCCCTTGTTATTCTGGGTGACTGCCTTTCATCATTTACCTTTAATCATGTCAACATAGTTATATCCTTTGTTGTTCTGGGTGTCTGACTTATCATCTAATTATTTATTTACATACCTGTATGTGGCTGAACGTTGTCATACATTCATCATTTACCTTTAATCCTGTCAACATAGTTATATCCCTTGTTATTCTGGGTGACTGCCTTTCATCATTTACCTTTAATCATGTCAACATAGTTATATCCTTTGTTGTTCTGGGTGTCTGACTTATCATCTAATTATTTATTTACATACCTGTATGTGGTTGAACGTTGTCATACATTCATCATTTACCTTTAATCCTGTCAACATAGTTATATCCCTTGTTATTCTGGGTGACTGCCTTTCATCATTTACCTTTAATCATGTCAACATAGTTATATCCTTTGTTGTTCTGGGTGTCTGACTTATCATCTAATTATTTATTTACATACCTGTATGTGGCTGAACGTTGTCATACATTCATCATTTACCTTTAATCCTGTCAACATAGTTATATCCCTTGTTATTCTGGGTGACTGCCTTTCATCATTTACCTTTAATCATGTCAACATAGTTATATCCTTTGTTGTTCTGGGTGTCTGACTTATCATCTAATTATTTATTTACATACCTGTATGTGGTTGAACGTTGTCATACATTCATCATTTACCTTTAATCCTGTCAACATAGTTATTTCCCTTGTTATTCTGGGTGACTGCCTTTCATCATTTACCTTTAATCATGTCAACATAGTTATATCCTTTGTTGTTCTGGGTGTCTGACTTATCATCTAATTATTTATTTACATACCTGTATGTGGCTGAACGTTGTCATACATTCATCATTTACCTTTAATCCTGTCAACATAGTTATATCCCTTGTTATTCTGGGTGACTGCCTTTCATCATTTACCTTTAATCATGTCAACATAGTTATATCCTTTGTTGTTCTGGGTGTCTGACTTATCATCTAATTATTTATTTACATACCTGTATGTGGTTGAACGTTGTCATACATTCATCATTTACCTTTAATCATGTCAACATAGTTATATCCCTTGTTGTTCTGGGTGTCTGACTTATCATCTAATTATTTATTTACATACCCGTTTATGGCTGAATGTTGTCTTACATTCATCATTTACCTTTAATCATTTCATTTTTTGATTCTATCTGAAGCAATATTTTGTCTTTTACATTGACAGATCATGCATGCCAACGTTGTTGTGTACAGTTATTATTACCTGCTTGATCCCAAGATTGCTGAACTTGTCTCCAAGGAACTCTCCACACAGTCAGTTGTAGTGTTTGATGAGGCCCACAATATAGGTTAGTTTTGTTAAAATACATCCCAAGTAAATATGCGAGAATTGAGCCAGAATTAAAGGGATTATATTGGCATATTACCGTCAATCCCCTGTCCTTAATGCACACGCTCAGCATAAAGATACACTTATAACTTAGAGATATACGTGTCTAAAGCAGGCCTTCTAAAATTCCAAAATGCAAATCGGTCCAGGTTTTTTACTACCGTAAGAATCGCACTTATTTAAAAAAAATCACTTAAATTGCCTTACATTATGCCTTTACATGTATGCATACCCCACCCACCATGTGAGCAACATCATGTATTTTCTGCGTTTATTTATTAATAAGGAACGATTTCAAGTTTATTTGTGTATTATTTATAACATACTTTACCACAATGTGTACATTTTAATGACTGACATTATGTTTCCGCGTTACTGAATAATTTTCATTATATTAAAAATGATCGATCGAACCGGAAGTGATGCAAGTTCCGGAAGCTGCGTGAAATAATCACCGTGGAAACCAATGTAACGGTTCAACCACCAAAATAAATCATTCCGAACCTGTCCCAAATCAAAACAAAATTGGTCCGGGTTCACTTTCATTAATTAATGTCATCAATTTTTTAATTAAATTATTTTTTTAAAAAAAATGAAACAAACAAGTAACGCTGCACGTTTTATAAAATATTTTAATGACGCAAACAATATTCGGTCCGACCGTCCCAGCTTTGATTAGCGGTATATCAAAGAAATTACGGACGCAAACACAGTCTTTTGATGAACCGACAGAATGCTATGGGTCGCTGATCACACATCGGAGGCGTGTTTCATAGCGATAGACTCTTCCGATAAACTCCCCTAATACCGTCAATGGTTTGGTCGAAATTGACATCATTTCGCACAGCAGGTGACAAAACGGATTATTGGGTCAAATGATATTGCCGCAAGGCGTATTTCACAGGTCAGTATGGCATGATAAGAGCAATTTATGAGATTTTATACGACCGATAGAAAATATCTGGACCGATTTTTTATTGAACTTTGAAAATATTTGGACCGATTTTTTATTAAACTTTGAAACGAAAACCGGTTTTGAACTTCAGAAATCGGTCCAAAAACCGAAAAACCGGCAATTTTAGAAGGCCTGGTCTAAAGTATCTAATTGCATAACCTCTTTATTACAAACATCAGGTTTCTGAATCCACGTTTTTGTTTTTGTTTACATTCGCCATTTTCAACGAACCGCTTTCGGGTTTCCGATCAATCATCGGATAACATCGTGAAGACGGCTTTGTTCGGGAAGTTTACGGAGTTCAATGTAAACATTGAGCAATACTTTATTGTGGGACGTATTAAAGTTTTGGCCAGTTTTCAATTACTGTTAATTTGATAACTTTCAAGTAAATAAAGGTTATACGTCAATACATAAGCATTATTTTGTGCACACTGCATACAGGAAAAGTCTGGATAAACAGCGTGTTCGTGTTACTTGCCAATATAATCCCTTTAACGAATATTAACTTTTTTATCATTACTTTTTTTTTCATTCAAGTTATAACCAGAAGTAGATGAATGTTTGGATGTCTCCGCAAAACTACCAAAAACATTGCAATAGAGTTTTTTGTCAACTTCAAATCTTTATATATCCCTTCTTAACCACCGCAAAGAATTAAAAATTGGTGTGCGTAATCAAATAGGACTCTATTAATTACTCCTTACACCGTGCATGTGTCATGACATCACATAAGTTTAATTGTTCATAATTAGTTAAAATGGTGGATGACCAACATTACGCAATAAAGTTCTTATTGTAAAAAATAAAAAGTAAAAATGAAGTTGTGAATGAGATTCAGAATGTATATCGGGATAGTGCAATGACAAAAACAATGATTTACGTCTGGTGTGACAGTTTTGCGGAGGGTTTTACCACTGCTAATGATCTAATGGAAAGAGAGGACGGAAAGTGACATTAGCGACAGATAGGAATGTTAAACATGTGAAAGAACTGAGTGATATAGACCAATATGATATAGAATCAATGTTCAACTGCGTATCATGGTGGCAGAAGTGTATCAATTATAAGGCAGAATATTTTGTAAAATATTGACATTCTCTGTTTGACGATCTTCATGTGAATTTTGTATAGAGTAAAATAATGTTAAATAACGCAAAATTGACATTGCACCATCTACTGATGACACAGGTTACTAAATTGTTGATAATGCATTAACTTAGTTAGGTATGAACATAAAATTTGCACATATACTCTTGGAATATTGATCACTATGCTTATGAAATTTTAAATGAATATCAAGTGTATAAAAAAGGAACACTCATATCCAGTTAGTAAATATTTCTTGCTCAACACTCATATGTAGCAATTATTTGATTAATCAACTGTTTTCTGTATATAGTATATACATTTTTATCTAAATATAGTAAGTTTTAAAATCATTATTGAAGAAAAAAAACGAATATTGGTTTTATGCTTGATTTGATGCACCTGTTCTTAGTTTCAGCTGGTCAGGAAATTGACAAATAATGTAAATAACCAATACTTTATATATATTCTGAAAAAAGAATATATAAACAACATACCTGGAAAGTTTCATTCAGATATCTAAAATTGTTTTCTTTTAATAGCAGTTTATATAGAGACACTGTTATAAATCACAAACACAAATAAGCACAAGAATTTTAATATAGAAACTCTTCTTATTTTGCAGATAATGTTTGTATTGAATCAATGAGTGTAAAAATCACCAAACGAACCTTGGAGAAGTGTCAGCAGAATATAGATACCATGACAAGGCACATTAACAGGTCAGAACGTGCTCTGATTGGTCAATATTACTACATTGTATATTGTCAGCCTGACTTTTTAAAGAAACAGGATGGGGTCATCCTGATTTCAGCTTTGACGTATGTCGTCCATACTGCTGATGATGAACATTGACATTATGATTCCTCTTTGATTCTCTGTAATTGCTGATGTGCCTTTTTAAACCTAATTCCTGATCTACTTGGGTACCTAACTGCTTTTTATACTCCTGTTCTCATAACATATTTTGTATTCAGTATTCCATTCTCCTCCTAACATATTTTGTATTCAGTATTCCATTCTCCTCCTAACATATTTTGTATTCAGTATTCCATTCTCCTCCTAACATATTTTGTATTCAGTATTCCATTCTCCCGACATCTTTTGTATTCAGTATTCCATTCTCCCGACATATTTTGTATTCAGTGTTCCATTCTCCCGATGTATTTTGTATTCAGTATTCCATTCTCCCGACATATTTTGTATTCAGTATTCCATTTTCCTGACATATTTTGTATTCAGCATTCCATTCTACTGATACATTTTGTATTCAGTATTCCATTCTCCCAACATTTTTTGTATTCAGTATTCCATTCTTCTAACATATTTTGTATTTAGTATTCCATTCTCCCGACATATTTTGTATTCAGTATTCCATTCTACCGACATCTTTTGTGTTCAGTATTCCATTCTTCTAACATATTTTGTATTCATTATTCCAATCACCCGACATTTTTTATATTCAGTATTCTGCTCTTCCAACATGTTTTGTATTCAGTATTCCATTCTTCTCATAACATATTTTGTATTCAGTATTCCATTCTCCCGACATCTTTTTTATTCAGTATTCCATTCTCCCGACATATTTTGTATTCAGTATTCCATTCTCCCGATATATTTTGTATTCAGTATTTCATTCTCCCGACATCTTTTTTATTCAGTATTCCATTCTCCCAACATATTTTGTATTCAGTAATCTTTCCTGACATATTTTGTATTCAGCATTCCGTTCTCCTGACACATTTTGTATTCAGTATTCCATTCTTCTCATAACATATTTTGTATTCAGTATTCCATTCTCCCGACATCTTTTTTATTCAGTATTCCATTCTCCCGACATATTTTGTATTCAGTATTCCATTCTCCCGATATATTTTGTATTCAGTATTTCATTCTCCCGACATCTTTTTTATTCAGTATTCCATTCTCCCAACATATTTTGTATTCAGTAATCTTTCCTGACATATTTTGTATTCAGCATTCCGTTCTCCTGACACATTTTGTATTCAGTATTCCATTCTCCAAACATTTTTTGTATTCAGTATTCCATTCTTCTAACATATTTTGTATTCAGTATTCCAATCTACCGACATATTTTGTATTCAGTATTCCATTCTACCGACATCTTTTGTATTCAGTATTCCATTCTCATAACATATTTTGTATTCATTATTCCAATCACCAGACATTTTTTATATTCAGTATTCTGCTCTCCCAACATGTTTTGTATTCAGTATTCCATTCTCCAAACATTTTTTGTATTCAGTATTCCATTCTTCTCCTAACATATTTTGTATTCAGTATTCCATTCTCCCGACATCTTTTTTATTCAGTATTCCATTCTCCCAACATATTTTGTATTTAGTATTCCATTCTCCCGATATATTTTGTATTCAGTATTCCATTCTCCCGATATATTTTGTATTCAGTATTCCATTCTCCCAACATATTTTGTATTCAGTATTCCATTCTCCTGACATATTTTGTATTCAGCATTCCGTTCTCCCGACACATTTTGTATTCAGTTTTCCATTCTCCCAACATTTTTTGTATTCAGTATTCCATTCTTCTCCTAACATATTTTGAATTCAGTATTTCATTCTCCCAACATCTTTTTTATTCAGTATTCCATTCTCCCGACATATTTTGTATTCAGTATTTCATTCTCCTTATATATTTTGTATTCAGTATTCCATTCTCCCAACATATTTTGTATTCAGTATTCCATTCTCCTGACATATTTTGTATTCAGCATTCCGTTCTCCCGACACAATTTGTATTCAGTATTCCATTCTCCCAACATATTTTGTATTCAGTATTCCATTCTCCCGACATATTTGTATTTAGTATTCCATTCTCCCGACATCTTTTGTATTCAGTATTCCATTCTCCTAACATATTTTGTATTCAATATTCCAATCACCCGACATTTTTTATATTCAGTATTCCGTTCTCCCAACATGTTTTGTATTCAGTATTCCGTTCTGACATTTTTTGTTTTCAGTATTCCATTCTCCCAAAATATTTTGTATTGTATTCAGTTTTCCATTCTCCCAACATATATTGTATTCAGTTTTCCATTTTCCCACCATATTTTGTATTCAGTATTCAATTCTCTTAACGTATTTTGTGAACTGCATTATATTTACAAGATGTCAGAAATACGGTATGTTACCTTAAATCAGACAGGGAGATGTTTCTGTGCTAAGTAATAGTAGTCAACTGCAGTATATTTACAAGATGTCAGAAATATGATTTGTTACCTTAAATCAGACAGGGAGATGTTTCTGTGCTGAGTAATAGTACACAACTGCAGTATATTTACAAGATGTCAGAAATACGGTTTGTTACCTTAAATCAGACAGAGAGATATTTCTGTGCTGAGTAATAGTAGTGAACTGCAGAATATTTACAAGATGTCAGAAATACGGTTTGTTACCTTAAATCAGACAGGGAGATGTTTCTGTGCTGAGTAATAGTAGTGAACTGCAGTATATTTACAAGATGTTAGAAATATGGTATGTTACCTTAAATCAGACAGGGAGATGTTTCTGTGCTGAGTAATGGTAGTGAACTGCAGTATATTTACAAGATGTCAGAAATATGATATGTTACCTTAAATCAGACAGGGAGATGTTTCTATGCTGAGTTATGGTAATGAACTGCAGTATATTTACAAGATGTCAGAAATATGATATGTTACCTTAAATCAGACATGGAGATGTTTCTGTGCTGAGTAATGGTAGTGAACTGCAGCATATTTACAAGATGTCAGAAATATGGTATTTTACCTTAAATCAGACAGGGAGATGTTTCTGTGCTGAGTAATAGTAGTGAACGGCAGTATATTTACAAGATGTCAGAAATACGATATGTTACCTTAAATCAGACAGGGAGATGTTTCTGTGCTGAGTAATAGTAGTGAACTGCAGTATATTTACAAGATGTCAGAAATACGGTATGTTACCTTAAATCAGACAGGGAGATGTTTCTGTGCTGAGTAATAGTATTGAACGGCAGTATATTTACAAGATGTCAGAAATATGGTATTTTACCTTAAATCAGACAGGGAGATGTTTCTATGCCGATTAATAGTAGTGAACTGCAGTATATTTACAAGATGTCAGAAATATGGTATGTTACCTTAAATCAGACAGGGAGATGTTTCTGTGCCGAGTAATAGTAGTGAACTGCAGTATATTTACAAGATGTCAGAAATATGATATGTTACCTTAAATCAGACAGGGAGATGTTTCTATGCTGAGTTATGGTAGTGAACTGCAGTATATTTACAAGATGTCAGAAATATGGTATGTTACCTTAAATCAGACAGGGAGATGTTTCTATGCTGAGTAATAGTAGTGAACTGCAGTATATTTACAAGATGTCAGAAATATGATATGTTACCTTAAATCAGACAGGGAGATGTTTCTATGCTGAGTAATAGTAGTGAACTGCAGTATATTTACAAGATGTTAGAAATATGGTATGTTACCTTAAATCAGACAGGGAGATGTTTCTGTGCTGAGTAATAGTAGTGAACTGCAGCATATTTACAAGATGTCAGAAATATGATATGTTACCTTAAATCAGACAGGGAGATGTTTCTGTGCTGATTAATTGTAGTGAACTGCAGTATATTTACAAGATGTCAGAAATATGGTATGTTATCTTAAATCAGACAGGGAGATGTTTCTGTGCTGAGTAATAGTAGTGAACTGCAGTATATTTACAAGATGTCAGAAATATGGTATGTTACCTTAAATCAGACAGGGAGATGTTTCTGTGCCGAGTAATAGTAGTGAACTGCAGTATATTTACAAGATGTCAGAAATACGGTTTGTTACCTTAAATCAGACAGGGAGATGTTTCTGTGCCGAGTAATAGTAGTGAACTGCAGAATATTTACAAGATGTCAGAAATAAGGTATGTTACCTTTAATCAGACAGGGAGATGTTTCTGTGCTGAGTAATAGTAGTGAACTGCAGTATATTTACAAGATGTCAGAAATATGGTATGTTACCTTAAATCAGACAGGGAGATGTTTCTGTGCTGAGTAATAGTAGTCAATTGCAGTATATTTACAAGATGCTAGAAATATGGTATGTTACCTTAAATCAGACAGGGAGATGTTTCTGTGCTGAGTAATAGTAGTGAACTGCAGTATATTTACAAGATGTCAGAAATATGGTATGTTACCTTAAATCAGACAGGGAGATGTTTCTATGCCGAGTAATAGAAGTGAACTGCAGTATATTTACAAGATGTCAGAAATATGGTATGTTACCTTAAATCAGACAGGGAGATGTTTCTGTGCCGAGTAATAGAAGTGAACTGCAGTATATTTACAAGATGTCAGAAATACGGTTTGTTACCTTAAATCAGACAGGGAGATGTTTCTATGCTGAGTAATAGTAGTCAACTGCAGTATATTTACAAGATGTCAGAAATATGGTATGTTACCTTAAATCAGACAGGGAGATGTTTCTGTGCTGTGTAATAGTAGTCAACTGCAGTATATTTACAAGATGTCAGAAATATGGTATGTTACCTTAAATCAGACAGGGAGATGTTTCTATGCCGAGTAATAGTAGTGAACTGCAGAATATTTACAAGATGTCAGAAATATGGTATGTTACCTTAAATCAGACAGGGAGATGTTTCTATGCCGAGTAATAGTAGTGAACTGCAGTATATTTACAAGATGTCAGAAATATGGTATGTTACCTTAAATCAGACAGGGAGATATTTCTTTGCTGAGTAATAGTAGTGAACTGCAGTATATTTACAAGATGTCAGAAATACAGTAATTCTGACATCACAAGTGTTTGGTAATATATTGTCAAATGTTTCAGAATCAAAGAATCAGATGAAAATAAACTTAAAGAAGAATACCAGAGGCTTGTGGAAGGACTCAGAGATGCAAACATTAACAGAGAAACAGACGTTATACTTGCCAACCCAGGTACAGTGTTCCTGGTTCTGGTTTAACTAGAGATAACAATGCTTGTCATATTTCACATTTTATCTATCTTCAAATTATGCTTTTCAAATAAAGGGCTAGGTGCATTTAGGGCTGATTTTGACCCAATTTCAAAGTAAATTGAAACATACATATTTATAAAGGGAATTGTATAATGTTCTCAAAAAAAGAATTTTCACTGAAATAAATTGTTAATTGACATTTTATAGTGTTTTTGTCACGGGATTTATTTATTATAAAATAAACTTTGAGAATTCATGCGTAAATACTTTTATTTCTCACACATATACTTGTACAGAGGGCCACCTGTAACAAACATAATTGATACTGTAAGTTACAATTACAGACCCTTTATAATCATACACATACAATATTATTGTATAAGAATTCATTTACATGCTAGTCATATCAAATTATATCATACATTAAACACTTATTTAAAATTACATGTTGACTACATTTTATTGAAATTTGCAGCCAAACTGTTTTAAAACAGGTAACTTATAACTATACAATATTCCCATAATATTTTAGGCTAATTGAAACAATTGGTTATTTTATGAAAATTGAATTAGACTTACAACTATAAAATTTCAAATTCAACACGTAAGTGTATGAAGTGTCTTATTCATTCAGTGTCCGTCAGTAATGTGCAGAGTGAAAAAAGGGGAAAGGTGCGAAACTCAAAGGTTAGCAAGCAGGTCAACATGCAACTCTCATCCAATCACATTCATTCTTACACAACATGTGACACATAACAAATATATACAGTGGACGTTACGTACAAAATCACAGCAACACAAACAATATTTTAAAATCGTAATTAATATTAACCTCCATCAAGTATGTGGAACTTCATGAAAAATTGTACAAACTATGAAAGCTGTATTTTGTCTTTAATACCAAATGCACCTATGATAATGAACTTTTTTTTAATTAAGGCTATTTAACCCTGTGTTGTGTATAGCTAAGCATGTTTGGTATTGACTCTTTTTATATGTTTCATTAACTACCGGTATACATTTATGCATCTGTGTTACTATGGTAATGCTTAATAAAAGTTGTTCTTAACTTAATGCGCCATGTGCGTGGCTACTGGTCATTTTTAATATTTTTTTGTGACCATGGAAACAATTAACCAAAAGTATGAAATTTTTCCGGTGCACATCTCCAAAACCTAGTGATCCGGTAGTGCCTTTTATGTGAATGAACTAAGTACATCTAAGTAAAGTATACCACTGGGGGGTTTATTGCTGACTACGTCTTCTTGTTTATTTCTAAGTATAAATTAGATAACATATACACATGGGTTACATAACATAATTGCTTGGTCTGATTATGTTGAACACACAGTTCCTAAAACTTTTGTTTCCACCCTTTACACAGTAAAGCATTGATCGGTCTGGGTTAGATGTTAACACAGAGTGCATGCCGATTCTGATTAATTTTAGCTGGACTGTTGTTAGAATAGGGGTGCTATTGATTATTTATATTATTTAATTTAGCATTTGTCATTCAAACTTAAAATTGCTTTATAAATTGAATAACCATTACTGATAAATAACTTGATACAGACCGTAATCTGTTCAAGTACACCAAAAATGCATTTCAATTGCGTTCGTTTTGCGTGTCAAACGCGTTTGTTTTGCGTTTGAAATGCATTTTAGTTTCGTTAATGGTTTGCATTTTTTTATGATAAACGTTAGAGAAAATACGAAAATGCAGCTCAAACCGATATTGAACGCATTTTAGCCTGCGTTTGCGTTCGAATCGTTTAGCGTGTATCGTTTACCGTGTATCTTTTACCATTTACACGACATGTTCACCAATCGCATCATCTCTGGTTGTCCAATTGTAACACCGCAGTAGAATAAATAATAAGAACTAGATATTTAAAGAAATCGCTGGGTTTTATATGATAATATATTAATTAAATAAATTAAAATAATATTGATTAAAATCTTTCTGAAATATTGATTAAAATCATTCTGAAATATTGCTAACTAAGCCACCCTATGTTAGATATGGTCTACCATATAGTTGATGATTTGTAGCGTGACAGCAGATTAATATGTTACATAAAACTCAATCATTGAAATTTAATACACATGGTACGGGGCATGTCAATTACATCAGATAAACACGTTACGGTCACATACTCATTAGATTGGCCAAACATTGCCAGACTGGTTTACACTAATGTTAATATTACGGTATCGAAAAAGTATATAGTAAATAAATGTGAACCAGTTCGTGTTTTTTTATTTCTGCAGTGGTGTATAATCTGCTATTATGCAAGAAACAGAGTATAGACGCCTCAGCAAGTATTTATTTTATTTACAGGAATAATGCACTATTTACAGGTATTTTTCCAATTTTAATTCCAATTATGAATTTCGATAGATTGTCATGTTAAACAATTATAACAATTCATTAAACAAAATAATTTATATAATCCGCAAAGATAAATATATTTACAAATACACATGCCTTACATGCCAAATACACACTTTATGTCTATTACTCCGACACAATTTATTTTTGACCTCGTGGCAATGTGCAATGTCGTCACTCTGACAGTTTCTTGCGTCATTTAACGTCGCGTTCTATTTCACTATGGTAAATGCATGGGGGAGGCGGAGATGTTTCTATAAAAAAGATGCCTTTAAGGGTAAAAGTTTTATGTCTTGTGGCATGGCTTCTAAAATCGCAGGTACATGTACTTCCGTCTGACGCTTTCAAGGACTTTTATGTACATTACACGGATAGAATTCCTCTGATATCCTTCCATCAAAAATTTCCAAGATACCCACTTAGTGAATAAAATGTTTGTTTCGCTGGTGACGTCATCGGGCATTGGCACAAGGTGATAGTGAAAGGGACAGCGTGTTCATTCTGTACACAAATTTAGGTATGTGTAGTTATTAATAACTCTATCAGCTTAATAGTAATCTTTTTTTAACAAATGCCTATATTGAAAACAAACATTTTGGAAGACACCCAGTAACAAACAAACACCAACCCTTTACGTGTGTTTGTTATATATATATGAACTATTTTTATATACAATTTTGGAAAAGCCCTAAGGGTTTTTGGTGTAACAAACAGATTTTCTAAAATTGCGTGAAAATTTTTCCTGATTGGCAGTAATATAACAGAACAGCAACATAAATCGGTATTCAGATAATTAAATCAGTTAATTGGGGTAGTTGTGTAAGCAGGTCAAGAGTCATCTGATTGTTTTATCACACTTTTACAAGTAAAGAAACGATGCCCGAGGTAATGTTTTTCTCAGATAATTCGGGATTAAAACTTATTACAAAGAAATTAAATTAAAGTTACAGGTATAGCAATTTAAAAATTTTAAATGACAAAGAGAGCAATCATTTCGTTTAATTATTTATTTCATTGTCAATACAACTACGACAACATTAGAGGATATCCGAATCTTTATTATTTGATGCATTTAAGTTTGCATTATCGTTTTGTATCGTTCGTGGATCGTTCGTCCTGTTGTGTCCGTGTATTGTTTCGTTTATCGTTTCGTTTCATTTATCGTTTCATTTATCGTTTCGTTAATCGTTTCATATATCGTTTTGTTTGCATTTTTAGTTTGTTTGTATATCGTTTAAAACGCGTTTGATATTCGTTTCGTTTGCGTCCGTTTGGTGTACTTGAACAGATTTCGGTCTGTAGGTTTGCCATCACCTAACTTAAGGCACACAATGCCCCTTAAAATTAAATTGCATGAATAGAATAATATAAGTTGATCAAGCATATCAAGCAATACTAATTAAACATTACCTGAAATAATTTCAGCAAGAATTTAAAATAGTGTAAGTTATAGTTGAGATGATCTTCTGTTTCAAAATTAGTTTATCAATGTTTACCTATGCGATATATGCTCTACCTTCAAAATCATATGGTAATATACCAGTTCTTGTACATGGATCTAAAGTCGTGTTTATCAATGCTGGACATCCTTCCACATTCTAAGTTTTTTCATTTTTTAAATAAACAATATATGCACCAACTTCACATCATAGGGCAATATATTGGTACCAGTTCATGAAAATGGATCTTAAGTTGAAATAATCTTGTACCAGCATGCACAGTTTATCACAGCTGGATACCCTTTCATATTCTACGTTGTTTCAATGTTTTACATACCAGTATACAATATAAGCACTAAATTCACATCATAGGGCAACTTGCTAAACAACTCTAATCAGATTTTCTAAGTCTGAAAGGGCAATAATTCTGTCAAAGTGCAATTAACAGTTATGGTTCTTGTCTCTATGACATTCCTAGATGATGCTGAACACACACGAAATTCAAGTTCAATGATAGTTTGAATATTTTCCAACTCCAAATCTTAAACCTGCTAAAAAACTCTAATCAAAATTTCTAAGTCCAAAAGGGCCATAATTCTGCCATGTGCAACCCAGAGTTGTGGTTCTTGTCTCTGTGCATTCCATTGGTGATGCTGAACACACATGTGAAGTTTCATTCATATCCAGTAAGTGGTTGCATAGATATCTTACCTGATAAAAACCTTTAACCTGAAAAATCAATGCCAGGGCAAGTACAATAGCCCTCTTATTCTATGAATGGCCAAGCTAAAAATGAAGAGTTTGTTTTACACTTTTATTCTAGGCCAAAATCACCTGATAGTGCACCTGACCCTTTGATGTAAGAGCAATTGAAAAAGATGTAATCTCTTAACAACTCCTTAATCACCATTTTCGTGTTGGTGTTTTCTGTCCATTCTAATACTAGTGTGACATAATTGGTGCCTGATAGTATGCATCGCTAGAACATGACTATTTGTGATATGTGACAATGGTTATGCAATTGTTTGACATTTTATGATATTGGATGATGGTAATGCATTTTGTTCTTTTATTAAACATGTAATTATTTTAGTATAATAAGTAGAATACATGTGTTTTCTTTTCAGTTTTACCGGATGAAATACTTCATGGTGAGTATTATAACAAAATTTCTTCAGTTTTACTGGATGAAATACTTAATGGTGAGTAAACTTCATGGTGAGTATTGTAAAAATATTTCTTCAGTTTTACCGGATGAAATACTTCATGGTGAGAATACTTCATGGTGAGTATTGTAACAAAATTTCTTCAGTTTTACCGAATGAAATACTATATGGTGAGTATACTTCATAGTGAGTATTATAACTTGTTTTTCTTCAGTTTTACCAGATAAAATACTTTATGCTGAGTATACTTCATGGTGAGTATTGTAACTTGTTTTTCTACAGTTTTACCAGATAAAATATTTCATGATGAGTATACTTCATGGTGAGTATTGTAACAAAATTTCTTCAGTTTTACCAGATGAAATACTTGAGTTCATGGTGAGTATTGTAACTTGTTTTTCTTCAGTTTTACCAGATGAAATACTTCATGGTGAGTATACTTCATGGTGAGTTTTGTAAAAATATTTCTTCTGTTTTACCGGATGAAATACTTAATGGTGAGTACACTTCATGGTGAGTTTTGTAACAAAATTTCTTCAGTTTTACCGGATGAAATATTTAATGGTGAGTATACTTCATGGTGAGTATTATAACTTGTTTTTCTTCAGTTTTACCAGATAAAATACTTAATGGTTAGTATACTTCATGGTGAGTATTGAAAAAATATTTCTTCAGTTTTACCAGATGAAAAACTTAATGGTGAGTATACTTCATGGTGAGTATTGTAAAAAAAATTCTTCAGTTTAACTGGATGAAATACTTCATGGTGAGTATACTTCATGGTGAGTATTATAACTTGTTTTTCTTCAGTTTTACCTGATAAAATACTTAATGATAAGAATACTTCATGGTGAGTATTGAAAAAATATTTCTTCAGTTTTACCAGATGAAATACTTAATGGTGAGTATACTTCATGGTGAGTATTGTAAAAATATTTCTTCAGTTTTACCGAATGAAATACTATATGGTGAGTATACTTCATAGTGAGTATTGTTACTTGTTTTTCTTCAGTTTTACCAGATAAAATACTTTATGCTGAGTATACTTCATAGTGAGTATTGTAACTTGTTTTTGTTCAGTTTACCAGATAAAATACTTCATGGTATGTATACTTCATGGTGAGTATTGTAACAAAATTTTTTCAGTTTAACCAGATGAAATACTTCATGCTGAGTATACTCCATGGTGAGCATTGTAACAAAATTTCTTCAGTTTTACCGGATGAAATACTTCATGGTGAGTATTGTTACTTGTTTTTCTTCAGTTTACCAGATAAAATACTTAATGGTTAGTATACTTCATGGTGAGTATTGTAACTTGTTTTTCTTCAGTTTTACCAGATAAAATACTTCATGGTGAGTATACTTCATGGTGAGTATTGTAACAAAATGTTTTCAGTTTTACCGGATGAAATACTTCATGGTGAGTATTGTAACTTGTTTTTCTTCAGTTTACCAGATAAAATACTTCGTGGTGAGTATACTTCATGGTGAGTATTGTAACTTGTTTTTTTTTCCAGTTTTACTGGATGAAATACTTCATGGTGAGTATTCTTCATTGTGAGTATTGTAACTTGTTTTTTTCCAGTTTTACCACTACACCACAGTGGTGGTATAGGAGTAGAGTATCCATCGCGTATGGGGAAGATTGTGGGTTTGATCCCCAGCCAGATCATATCAAAGACTTGAAAAATGGTACTAGAAGCTTCCTCACTTGGCACTCAACAATTATAGGATAGTTCTAGATCTGGTCAGCCTGGTGTCAGTATAATGTGGCTAGGTGGGGTATCATATCATGTGTTTACAGCATGATTCTCCAGTGTGGCAGCACTTAGAATACTGTCTCAAGTAGACACTGTCTTGATATAACTGAAAAATTGTTGAAAGCAATGCTAAACACCTTGCAACAATAACAACAACAGTTTTACCAGATGAAATACTGGAACTTGTTTATTCCATCATATCTAAGCAAGGTTATTAGACAGAATAAAACTACAAGTTTGTCACTTGTACATGGATGTGGCCAATTATTATTGGGAATTTTTCTGAATTAACACGCTGATATTTAACACAGCTCTCTTTGGCCTCTTGTTATGAGACTTATGCTTCTTTTAATGTTTTACAATAGATTTTTGGTTGATGCTTTATCTCCTTAACCGCTCATTGGATTTTGATGAAACTTTGTAGGAAGTATCAATATAGGTGTGTATTTAGTTGCAGGTTTCCTATCCAGTGAGTTTTAAATGAGTAATTTCTTGAAAATAGAACTTCATCTAAGGAGATGAAGTTCTATTTTCAAGAAATTACTCATTGGACTGGATGAAACTTTCTGGTCCTTTGAATTTTAAGACAGTTGTGTCTTTTGATTTTTAAACCAATCTCTCTGCAACTACTTAACTGTGTAAAAGAGGAGAATGGGGAGATTTACATTCTTCCTAAAAATAATTTATAGTGTATTAGTTGTGGTGAAACATATACCCACAAATGCACAATCCACAAATACTCTCATGTCCAGTACTGACCCTTCATGAAAAGAATTGCCTGTAGTTTGACATGTTATATATTTCTTTCATCAACTTTACTTAGGAAAGTAGATTATAGTGATAAATTGAACGAGTTTACACTTATAACAATTGTGCTCTGATTTTTATATAAACAGAGGCTGTGCCTGGCAATATTAGAAATGCAGAACACTTTATCTCATTTCTGAAGCGTTTCTGTGAATACATCAAGACACGTCTACATGTGCAGCATGTAGTCTCTGAGACACCACCATCATTCCTTAAGGACTGTTTCCAGAAGGTGTGCATAGAGAGGAAGCCATTAAGGTACATGCCATAGTAATCTTGTATAGAAGATACATGTTAATGTTGTAAAAAAAACATGTACTCGAATGCTATCAGAATTCGACCACTTCACACAAAAAGATGTATTTTGCTCATGGGGAAAATTGAAAGAAGATTTATTTACTACTGCTAAATGTTTTGTTTAGGTTTCCTATACAAGTTAAAAGCGTTTCTATTTCAAGTTGATTGTGTCTCAATGCTTGCTTGCTAAATCATTTTAAGTTACATCTAAATCTGACATTGTTTTTTCATTTAGATTTTGTTCTGAGAGACTGGCTTCCCTGCTACGTACCCTAGAGATGGCAGACCTGTCTGATTTCAGGCCAATAGGCCTCATCTGTAACTTCGCAACTCTTGTCAGCACTTATGCTAAAGGTAATGACTCTGTGCAATTTTTCTTGCCTTATGTGTCAAGGTTCTGATTCACACCGTTTCATAAGACAAAGATTTCTCACAAATCCATAATGCAAAGTTTGTGTGAATTGTCTGGCAACTTTTCTTCATCTTCAGCTTAGAAAAATTTGTTCGAGGGTGTCAGTGGAACTTAAAACCATACAGTTAAGAATTTTATAAACTTAAGGACAGTAGTGAAGCTCCCTTGTAATTGGTGTTAGTTGGTTGTAATAGTGTCTACCAGTATCCTTAAATATATATTCTACATCGTGTAAACTAGTTTTGTGAAATTATAGACAATAGTATGCGCAACTAGTACTTCTTGAATAGATCAGAGGCCTGCTTCACTGACGTCTATAAGTGTACATAATGTAGGATATATTTATGGATAACAATCACCACTTCAAGGGAACAGGGGCATGTTTCACTAATGTCCATAAGTGTACACAATGTAGGATATATTTATGGATAACAATCACCACTTCAAGGGAACAGGGTCATGTTTCACTTATGTCCATAAGTGTACACAATGTGGGATATATTTATGGATAAATATCACCACTTTAATGGAAAAGGGGTATGTTTCATTTATGTCCATAAGTGTACACAATGAGGGATATATTTATGGATAACAATCACCACTTCAAAGGAGCAGGGGCATGTTTCGCTTATGTGCATAAGTGTACACAATGTAGGATATATTTATTGATAACGAACATCACTTCAAGGGAACAGGGGCATGTTTCACTTATGTCCATAAGTGTACACAATGTAGGATATATTTATGGATAACAATCACCACTTCAAGGGAACAGGGGCATGTTTCACTAATGTCCATAAGTGTACACAATGTAGGATATATTTATGGATAACAATCACCACTTCAAGGGAACAGGGTCATGTTTCACTTATGTCCATAAGTGTACACAATGTGGGATATATTTATGGATAAATATCACCACTTTAATGGAAAAGGGGTATGTTTCATTTATGTCCATAAGTGTACACAATGAGGGATATATTTATGGATAACAATCACCACTTCAAAGGAGCAGGGGCATGTTTCGCTTATGTGCATAAGTGTACACAATGTAGGATATATTTATTGATAACGAACATCACTTCAAGGGAACAGGGTCATGTTTCACTTATGTCCATAAGTGTACACAATGTAGGATATATTTATGGATAACAATCACCACTTCAAGGGAACAGGGACATGTTTCACTTATGTCCATAAGTGTACACAATGTGGGATATATTTATGGATAACAATCACCACTTTAAGGGAACAGGGGCATGTTTCACTTATGTCCATAAGTGTACACAATGTGGGATATATTTATGGATAACGAACATCACTTGAAGGGAACAGGGGCCTGTTTTACTCATGTCCACAAGTGTGCACAATGTGGGATATATTTATGGATGACAATCACCACTTCAAGGGAACAGGGGCATGTTTCACTTACGTCCATTAGTGTACACAATGTGGGATATATGTATGGATAACAATCACCACTTCAAGGGAACAGGGTCATGTTTCACTAATGTCCATAAGTGTACACAATGTATGATATATTTATGGATAACAATCACCACTTCAAGGGAACAGGGGCATGTTTCACTTATGTCCATAAGTGAACAGTCACTTCAAGGGAACAAGGGCCTGTTTCACTAATGTCCATTAGTGTACACAATGTAGGATATATTTATGGATAACAATCACCACTTCAAAGGAACAGGGTCATGTTTCACTAATATCCATAAGTGTACACAATGTAGGATATATTTATGGATAACAATCACCACTTCAAGGGAACAGGGTCATGTTTCACTAATGTCCATTAGTGTACACAATGTGTGATATATTTATGGATAACAATCACCACTTCAAGGGAACAGGGTCATGTTTCACTAATGTCCATAAGTGAACACAATGTGGGATATATTTATGGATAACAATCACCACTTCAAGGGAACAGGGTCATGTTTCACTAATGCCCATTAGTGTACACAATGTGTGATATATTTATGGATAACAATCACCACTTCAAGGGAACAGGGTCATGTTTCACTAATGTCCATAAGTGAACACAATGTGTGATATATTTATGCATAACAATCACCACTTCAAGGGAACAGGGGCATGTTTCACTAATGTCCATAAGTGTATGCAATGTGGGATATATTTATGGATAACAATCACTTCAAGGGAACAGGGGCCTGTTTCACTTATGTCCATAAGTGTACACAATGTGGGATATATTTATGGATAATGAACATCACTTCAAGGGAACAGGAGCATGTTTCACTTATGTCTATAAGTGTACACAATGTAGGATATATTTATGAATAATGAATATCACTTCAAGGGAACAGGGGCATGTTTCACTTAAGTCCATAAGTGTACACAATGTGGGATATATTTATCGATAACGAACATCACTTCAAGGGAACATTATGTCCATAAGTGAACAATCACTTCAAGGGAACAGGGGCATGTTTCACTTAAGTCCATAAGTTTACACAATGTGGGATACATTTATGGATAACAATTACTTCAAGGGAACAGGGGTCTGTTTCACTTATGTCCATAAGTGCACACAATGTATGATACATTTATGGATAACAAACATCACTTGAATGGAACAGGGGCATGTTTCATTAATGTCCATAAGTGTACACAATGTGGGATATATTTATGGATAACGAACATCACTTGAAGGGAACAGGGGCCTGTTTGACTTATGTCCATAAGTGTTCACAATGTTGGATATATTAATGGATAACAATCACCACTTCAAGGGAACAGTGGCATGTTTCACTTATGTCTATAAGTGTACACAATGTATGATATGTTTATGGATAACAAACATCACTTCAAGGGAACAGGGGGCCTGTTTGACTTATTTCCATAAATGTACACAAAAGAGGATATATTTACAAATAGACACTAGCATACTTAACTAGGACCAACTTTAAGGGAGCTGGGGCCTGTTTCAGTACTGTACACGGTCATTCTTGGAGGGCAGAGGTCAAATAATGGAGTTTGCACTCTAGTGAAAGAATGTTTTAGGCAAGTTCAGTAAGTATTGATTTCGATCCCCACCAGGATTATGTCCAGGTCAGTCACTCAGTCTCAGAGGTAAAATGTAATTGGATTTTTTAGTGTAATTTGTTATTATTTACATTTACAATATTGTACCATCTGTCTGTATGTATATAGTCATCTGAACATCTATAAGAGATTCCAATATCTACCGTTGACACAAGAAAGCAAACCCTGGATATTCAACATGTAAACACTACCATTGATAATATACTCCTACCACCCAATGGCAGTTCACATTAAATATTTTCTGTGTATGTTCAGGTGGTCTGAACACTCTGGCCCATGACTTGACTTACATATTTGGTTACTTTTAATCATATCCATTACAGGTTTTGTATTGATCATTGAGCCTTTTGATGACCGGACACCCACCATTTCTAACCCTGTACTCAACTTCAGCTGTTTGGATGCTTCTATTGCTGTTAAGCCTATATTTGACAGGTTCCAATCTGTTGTCATCACATCAGGGGTAGGTGAACATCTGGAAATCTCAAGTTTAATGCCTACTTGTTTGAATTTCTAATTAAAGTCAGAATTTGTAAAACACTTAATCTGCATATCTTTTTGGAAGGTGAGCGACAACGAGTCCTTCTGATGGGATCATGTGGAGAACAATTTCATTCTTTAACCTTTTTTATACTGTGGACCACATTCTTTAACCTTTGTTATACTGTAGACCGCATTCTTTAACTTTTGTTATACTGTGGACTGCAATCTTTAACCTTTGTTATACTGTGGACCGCATTCTTTAACGGTTGTTATAATGTGGACTGCATTCTTTAACCTTTGTTATACTGTGGACTGCAATCTTTAACCTTTTTTATACTGTTGACCGCAATCGTTAACCTTTTTTATACTGTGGACCGCATTCTTTAACCTTTTTTATACTGTGGACCGCATTCTTTAACCTTTGTTATACTGTGGACCGCATTCTTTAACCTTTGTTATACTGTGGACCGCATTCTTTAACCTTTGTTATACTGTGGACCGCAATCTTTAACCTTTGTTATACTTACTGTGGACCACATTCTTTAACGGTTGTTATACTGTGGACTGCATTTTTTAACCTTTTTTATACTGTGGACCGCATTCTTTAACCTTTGTTATACTGTGGACCGCAATCTTTAACCTTTGTTATACTGTGGACTGCAATCTTTAACCTTTGTTATACTGTGGACCGCATTCTTTAACGGTTGTTATAATGTGGACTGCATTCTTTAACCTTTGTTATACTGTGGACTGCAATCTTTAACCTTTTTTATACTGTTGACCGCAATCGTTAACCTTTTTTATACTGTGGACCGCATTCTTTAACCTTTGTTATACTGTGGACCGCATTCTTTAACCTTTGTTATACTGTGGACCGCATTCTTTAACCTTTGTTATACTGTGGACCGCATTCTTTAACGGTTGTTATAATGTGGACTGCATTCTTTAACCTTTGTTATACTGTGGACTGCAATCTTTAACCTTTTTTATACTGTTGACCGCAATCGTTAACCTTTTTTATACTGTGGACCGCATTCTTTAACCTTTTTTATACTGTGGACCGCATTCTTTAACCTTTGTTATACTGTGGACCGCATTCTTTAACCTTTGTTATACTGTGGACCGCATTCTTTAACCTTTGTTATACTGTGGACCGCATTCTTTAACCTTTGTTATACTGTGGACCGCATTCTTTAACCTTTTTTATACTGTGGACCGCATTCTTTAACCTTTGTTATACTGTGGACCGCATTTTTTAACCTTTGTTATACTGTGGACCGCATTCTTTAACCTTTGTTATACTGTGGACCGCATTCTTTAACCTTTGTTATACTGTGGACTGCAATCTTTAACCTTTGTTATACTGTGGACCGCATTCTTTAACGGTTGTTATAATGTGGACTGCATTCTTTAACCTTTGTTATACTGTGGACTGCAATCTTTAACCTTTGTTATACTGTTGACCGCAATCGTTAACCTTTTTTATACTGTGGACCGCATTCTTTAACCTTTTTTATACTGTGGACCGCATTCTTTAACCTTTGTTATACTGTGGACCGCATTCTTTAACCTTTGTTATACTGTGGACCGCATTCTTTAACCTTTGTTATACTGTGGACCGCATTCTTTAACCTTTGTTATACTGTGGACCGCATTCTTTAACCTTTTTTATACTGTGGACCGCATTCTTTAACCTTTGTTATACTGTGGACCGCAATCTTTAACCTTTGTTATACTTACTGTGGACCACATTCTTTAACGGTTGTTATACTGTGGACTGCATTTTTTAACCTTTTTTATACTGTGGACCGCATTCTTTAACCTTTGTTATACTGTGGACCGCAATCTTTAACCTTTGTTATACTTACTGTGGACCACATTCTTTAACGGTTGTTATACTGTGGACTGCATTCTTTAACCTTTGTTATACTGTGGACTGCAATCTTTAACGGTTGTTATACTGTGGACTGCAATCTTTAACTTTTTTTATACTGTAGACCGCAATCTTTAACCTTTGTTATACTGTGAACTGCAATCTTTAACCTTTGTTATACTGTGGACCGCAATCTATAACCTTTGTTATACTGTGGACTGCAATTCATTTCCTCCGACCAATAAAAAAATTCCAAAAGTTTCACAACATAATTGCCATAGCAAAGGACTTAGAGATCCAACTTTTATTTTACTGCGATTTTTTTTCTGTCAAACAGAGATCAAAACACTTCAAATATGCGATAGTCAAAGTATACAATTTCCACTAAATGACATGAAATGCAGGCGACTGCTGTGCATTAGTTCATAAACACGCGTTGAACTTTTCATTGTCTTTATGCGTAGTCGCATTGCAAGTGCAATTATACATGTTGCAAGGAACAACAAATTGATTATTCCTTATCACAAAGTCAGAGTTGGAAAATATATTATAATGCCATAAGTAAATGAGCTCATGGGAAAATCCTGTATATCGTATTCTTACAAGAAATTAAAGAAAGACAAAACTGGGCAAAACTGTGAACTGTTAACTGATTTCCATGATTCACTGTCAAGCTTAATGGCTATTTCTTTTACTCTGGTCAAGTTGTTTGTGTATGGTCATAGTCAGCTAATATTTTATGCTGTTTATGCAGCATGTTTTATATTCACTGTGTTAAATAATTAAATCTATTTTGTTGTCAAAACCACTGATCAGAGTGACACTGTACTGCCTTGCTGTTATATTGTAACTCATTTTCCCAAATCCTAATATTAATGAATTTGTTCAAGAAGTGAGCCTTGTGGCAAACCTTACAAAAACCTTTAGTGAAACAATTGTTACACTAAGGGTTGACACTGCAACCCTTAGTGTAACAAAATCAGTTTTTGTTACACTAGGGGATTGACATCACAACCCTTAGTGTAACAAAGATATTTTGTTAAACTAAGGGGCGATATGTGACATATTGTTGCAATATGAAGCTTTGTTCAGTCATAACAGTTGAGACTGGTTCCTCTAAAGGAGCTTTAATTTCCATAAGGAGCCAGCGAGGGCCCAAAAACAAAAAAAAGTGTGAAACTCATTCATATTTGACATCAATAATCCGTTTGAGTAGGAGTTTCAAATTTGTTCAAATGTTCGAATGTATTGGGACTCAGTAAGGAGATTTTGATTTTTACATAGAAATACTTTTTTAGGAATTATTTTAATCATCTTAAGATCTTGAATATTGTTTAGTCATAACAGTTGAGACTGGATCCTTAAAGGGGGCTTTAATATCCATAATGGGCCAGCAGGGGCCCAAAAAGGGAGGGCTCAAACCGATGACCTTAATGGTGATAGGTAATTGGTCATTAGATGACAGTGCCATAGACTACTTAGTCATAGAGAACCTGCATCCAAAAATGTTTTATTTGTTTGTGAAAGTATATTTTAATGATATTGAGATGTAAAGGATTTCCATGATTGTGTATTTCAGACCCTGTCACCACTAGATATGTATCCAAAGATTCTAGACTTTCGTCCTGTTAACATGGCTGTGTTCACCATGACCCTTTCTCGAACTAGTATATGTCCAATGGTGAGTTGTTAATGTAGCTACTGTTAGGTAAGTATGTGTCCAATGGTGAGTTGTTAATGTAGCTACTGTAAGGTGAGTATATGTCCAATGGTGAGTTGTTAATGTAGCTACTGTTAGGTGAGTATGTGTCCAATGGTGAGTTGTTAATGTAGCTACTGTTAGGTGAGTATATTTCCAATGGTGCGTTGTTAATGTAGTTACTGTTAGGTGAGTATATTTCCAATGGTGCGTTGTTAATGTAGTTACTGTTAGGTGAGTATGTGTCCCATGGTCAGTTGTTAATCTAGCAGCTACTGTTGGTGAGTATATGTCCAATGGTGAGTTGTTAATATAACTACTGTTAGGTGAGTATGTGTCCAATGGTGAGTTGTTAATCAAGCTACTTTTAGGTGAGTATATGTCCAATGGTGAGTTGTTGATGTAGCTACTGTTAGGTGAGTATGTGTCCAATGGTGAGTTGTTAATGTAGCTACTGTTAGGTGAGTATATTTCCAATGGTGCGTTGTTAATGTAGTTACTGTTAGGTGAGTATATTTCCAATGGTGAGTTGTTAATGTAGCTACTTTTAGGTGAGTTTATGTGTCGAATGGTGAGTTGTTAATGTAGCTACTGTTAGGTGAGTATGTGTCAAATGGTGAGTTGTTGATGTAGCTACTGTTAGGTGAAAATATGTCGAATGGTGAGTTGTTAATGTAGCTACTGTTAGGTGAGTATATGGCAAATGGTGAGTTGTTAATGTAGCTACTGTTAGGTGAGTATATGTCCAATGGTGAGTTGTTAATGTAGCTACTGTTAGGTGAGTATATGTCCAATGGTGAGTTGTTAATGTAGCTACTTTTAGGTGAGTATGTGTCGAATGGTGAGTTGTTAATGTAGCTACTGTTAGGTGAGTATGTGTCAAATGGTGAGTTGTTAATGTAGCTACTGTTAGGTGAGTATATGTCCAATGGTGAGTTGTAAATGTAGCTACTGTTAGGTGAGTATATGTCCAATGGAGAGTTGTTAATGTAGCTGTTTTAGGTGAGTATGTGTCAAATGGTGAGTTGTTAATGTAGCTACTTTTAGGTGAGTATGTGTCGAATGGTGAGTTGTTAATGTAGCTACTTTTAGGTGAGTATATGAATTTTTATGTGGCCATTGGTTACACACGCACACATTCACCGGGCCAATTATCATTATGAGTTTTTTGCCTTGGCTGATAATTGTTAATCATTGCATTAAGGCAATAACCTACTTTAAACATGCTGATTTTATTATAACATGTATAAATAGTAATATGTGTATTAAATGACAAAAACACAGACAATCAATTGTAAAAGTAAAACTTGAATACTGTTATAACAGTTCTTTTGTTAAGAACCCTTTATAATGAAAACATCAACATATGCCTCCATTTGGATCCAGCAGTCAGTAATGCATCAAACCAAGAGTCCTTAGCTCAGGAGTGTGGTGTTCTTCAGTCACACCAAGGGTCCTTGGCTCAGGTGTGTGATGTTCTACTATCACACCGAGGGTCCATAGTTTAGGAGTGTGATGATCTACCATCAGACCGAGGGTCCTTAGCTCAGGTGTGTAATGTTTTACCATCACACCAAGGATCCTTAGCTTAGGACTGTGATGTTCTACCATCACACCAAGGGTCCTTAGCTCAGGAGTGTGATGTTCTACCATCACACCAAGGATCCTTAGCTCAGGACTGTGATGTTCTACCATCACACCAAGGGTCCTTAGTTTAGAAGTGAGATGTACTACAATCACACCAAGGGTCCTTAGCTCAGGAATGTGATGTTCTATCATCAGACCAAGAGTCGTTAGTTTAGGAGTGTGATGTTCTACCATCACACCAACGGTCCTTAGCTCAGGAGTGTGATGTTCAACCATCAGACCAAGGGTCCTTGGCGCATGGATGTGATGTTCACAATCACACCAAGGATCCTTAGCTCAGGAGTGTGATGTTCTACCATCAGACCAAGGGTACTTAGTTTAGGATTGTGATGTTCAACCATCAGACCAAGGGTCCTTAGCTTAAGAGTGTGATGTTCTACCATCACACCAAGGGTCCTTAGGTCAGGAGTGTGATGTTCTACCATCACACCAAGGGTCCATAGTTTAGGAGTGTGATGATCTACCATCAGACCAAGGGTCCTTAGTTTAGGAGTGTGATGTTCTACCATCAGACCAAGGGTACTTAACTTAGGAGTGTGATGTTCTACCATCACACCAAGGATCCTTAGTTTAGGAGTGTGATGTTCTACCATCAGACTAACGGTCATTTGCTCAGGATTGTGATGTTCTATTTTCACACCAAGGGTCCTTAGCTCAAAGTGTGATGTTCTACCATCAGACCGTGGGTCCTTAGCTCAGGAATGTAATGTTCTACCATCACACCAAGGATCCTTAGCTCAGGACTGTGATGTTGTACTATCACACCAAGGGTACTTAGCTTAGGATTGTGATGTTTAACCATCAGACCAAGGGTCCTTAGCTTAGGCTTGTGATGTTCTACCATCACACCAATGGTCCTTAGCTCAGGAGTGTGATGTTCTACCATCACACCAAGGGTCCTTAGTTTAGGAGTGTGATGTTCTACCATCAGACCAAGGGTCCTTGGCGCATGAATGTGATGTTTTCCATCAGACCAATGGTCCTTAGCGTAGGAGTGTAATTTTCTACCATCACACAAAGGATCCTTAGCTCAGGAGTGTAATGTTCTACCATCAGACTAAGGGTACTTAGCTCAGTAGTGTGATGTTCTACCATCAGACCAAGGGTACTTAGCTCAGGAGTGTGATGTTCTACCATCACATCAGGGGTCCTTAGTTCATCAGTGTGATGTTCTACCATCACACCAAGGATCCTTAGCTCAGAAGTTTGATGTTCTACCATCAGACTGAGGGTCCTTAGCTCAGTAGTGTAATGTTGTACCATCACACCAAGGATCCTTAGCTCAGGAGTGTGATGTACTACCATCAGACTAAGGGTACTTAGTTCAGTAGTGTGATGTTCTACCATCACATCAAGGGTCCTTAGTCCATCAGTGTGATGTTCTACCATCACACCAAGGATCCTTAGCTCAGAAGTGTGATGTTCTACCATCGGACTGAGGGTCCTTAGCTCAGGAATGAAATGTTGTACCATCACACCAAGGATCCTTAGCTCAGGAGTGTAATGTACTACCATCAGACTAAGGGTACTTAGCTCAGTAGTGTGATGTTCTACCATCACACCAAGGGTCCTTAGCTCAGAAGTGTAATGTACTACCATCAGACTAAGGGTACTTAGCTCAGTAGTGTGATGTTCTACCATCACATCAAGGGTCCTTAGTACATCAGTGTGATGTTCTACCATCACACCAAGGATCCTTAGCTCAGAAGTGTGATGTTCTACCATCAGACTGAGGGTCCTTAGCTCAGGAATGAAATGTTGTACCATCACACCAAGGATCCTTAGCTCAGAAGTGTGATGTTTTACCATCAGACTGAGGGTCCTTAGCTCAGGAGTGTGATGTTCTACCATCACAACAAGGATCCTTAGCTCAGAAGTGTGATGTTCTACCATCAGACTGAGGGTCCTTAGCTCAGGTGTGTTATGTTCTACCATCACACCAAGGATCATTAGCTCAGGAGTGTGATGTTCTGCCATCAGACTGAGGGTCCTTAGCTCAGGAGTGTTATGTTCTACCATCACACCAAGGATCCTTAGCTCAGGAGTGTGATGTTCTACCATCACACCAAGGTTACTTAGCTCAGGAGTGTGATGTTCTACCATCAGACCAAGGGTCCTTAGGATGCACACCACTATTATCTCCCTTGAGTACTCCTGACCTACAGATGGAGGAGGTAGAAATAAAACTTTATTTCTATTTTTCTTCTTTTTTCAGGGCTTTGTACTGCAATGGTTTGTTAAATGGTCAGTATGTTAGAAATCACCATTGAAAATTTGATGCTGATACCAGCTTTCTGGACAATTCTGTGTCATTTCAGAATTGTTGGTTCGAACGGCATCAAGGGCTAATAGTTGACATATTATTACTCTTGAAATTGATAGGTATCACAAAAGCATTAAATTTATAAAAAAAAAACCTGGTCAAGGTATTTACACAGTTTCCTTATTGTAGATTGTAAGCAAGGGCAATGATCAGGTGGCCATGAATTCCAAATTTGAAAGCAGGGAAGATCCAGGTAAATTTATTTATATTGTGTATATCATATAGCAGATAATATATATATGGATAATTGTTTATTTTAAACATAAACATAAATGGTAGTGATGACATATGTCAACTATAATTGGTAGTGATGACATATGTGAAGTATAAATGGTAGTGATTACATGTGAAGTATAAATGGTAGTGATGACATATATGAAATATAGATAATAGTGATGACATGTGTGAAATATGAATGGTAGTGATGACATATGTGGAGTATAAATGGTAGTGATAAAATATGTCAAGTATAAATGGTAGTGATGACATATGTGAAATATAGATAGTAGTGGTGACATATGTGAAATATGAATGGTAGTGATGACATGTGGAGTATGAATGGTAGTGAACACATTTGTGAAGTATAAATGGTAGTGATGTCGTATGTGCAGTATAAATGGTAGTGATGACGTATGTGAAGTATAAATGGTAGTGAACACATTTGTGAAGTATAAATGGTAGTGATGACATATGTGAAGCATAAATGGTAGTGATGACATATGTGAAGCATAAATGGTAGTGATGACTTGTGAAGTATAAATGGTAGTGATGATGTATGTGAAGTATAAATGGTAGTGATGACATATGTGAAGTATAAATGGTGGTGATGACGTATATGAAGTATAAATGATAGTGATGACATATGTGAAGTATAAATGATAGTTGTGAAGTATAAATGGTAGTGATGTCGTATGTGAAGTGTAAATGATAGTGATGACATATGTGATGTATAAATAATAGTGATGAAATTTGTGAAGTATAAATGATAGTGATGACATATGTGAAGTATAAATGATAGTGATGACATATGTGATGTATAAATAATAGTGATGAAATTTGTGAAGTATAAATGATAGTGATGACATATGTGAAGTATAAATGATAGTGAAGACATTTGTGAAATATAAATGATAGTGAACACATTTGTGAAGTATAAATGGTGGTGATGACATATGTGAAGTATAAATGGCAGTGATGACATATGTGAAGCATAAATGGTGGTGATGACGTATGTGAAGCATAAATGGTGGTGATGACGTATGTGAAGCATAAATGGTGGTGATGACGTATGTGAAGCATAAATGGTGGTGATGACGTATGTGATGTATAAATGGTAGTGATGACATATGTCAAGTATAAATGGTAGTGGTGACATATGTAAAGAAGTATAAATGGTAGTGATGACTTGTGATGTATAAATGGTTGTGGTGACATATGAAAAATATAAATGGTAGTGGTGACATATGTAAAGTATAAATGGTAGTGGTGACATATGTAAAGTATAAATGGTTGTGGTGACATATGTAAAATATAAATGGTAGTGGTGACATATGTCAAGTATAAATGGTAGTGGTGACATATGTAAAGAAGTATAAATGGTAGTGGTGAAGTATAAATGGTAGTGGTAACATATGTGAAATATATGGTAGTGGTGAAGTATGTGAAATATGAATGGTTGTGATGACAAATGTGAAGCATCTCCACATTTTCTGGAGTATTCCTTTGCCAATAAAATTGAGTGCCATATGACTTATATTTGTGGTGAAATTAGCATTCAGCTTCAAAATCAATACTTAATTACTGTAGCTGTACCCTTGATTCCATTTTCAAAAATAAGTAAAGCTACAAAACAAACTTAATTACTGTAGCTGTACACTTGATTGAATTTTCAAAAATAAGTTAAGCTACAAAACAAACTTAACTATTGTAGTTGTACCCATGATTGCATTTTCAAAAATAAGTTAAGCTAAAAAACAAACTTAACTATTGTAACTTTACCCTTGATTCCATTTTCATAATTAAGTTAAGCTACAAAACAAACTTAACAATTGTAGCTTTACCCTTGATTCCATTTTCAAAATTAAGTTGAGCTACAAAACAAACTTAGTTACTGTAGCTGTACCCTTGATTCCATTTTCAAAAATAAGTTGAGCTACAAAACAAACTTAACTATTGTAACTTTACCCTTGATTCCATTTTCAAAAATAAGTTAAGCTACAAAACAAACTTAATTACTGTAGCTGTACCCTTGATTCCATTTTCAAATCAAGTAAAGCTACAAAATAAACTTGACTATTGTAACTTTACCCTTGATTTCATTTTCATAATTAATTTAAGCTACAAAACAAACTTGAATATTGTGGCTTTACCCTTGATTCCATTTTCAAAAATAAGCTGAGCTACAAAACAAACTTAATTACTGTAGTTTTACCCTGATTCCATTTTCAAATCAAGTAAAGCTACAAAACAAACTTGACTATTGTAGCTTTACCCTTGATTGCATTTTCAAAAATAAGTTGAGCTACAAAACTAACTTAACTATTGTAACTTTACCTTTGATTGCATTTGAGTTAAAACTTTAAGCTTAATGTTTTTATGAAAATGCAATCAAAATAAGATTAAAGTTTCTATTTAAATGCAATCAAAGGTAAAGCTACAATAGTTAAGTTTTTTTGTAAGCTTAACTTATTTTTGAAACAAAATTACCTATTGTAGCTTTACCTTTGATTCCATTTTCAAAAATCCAAGATTTTTAACATAAATTACCTGTATCTGTCATATTTATATTGCAGCTGTTATCCGCAACTATGGAAACCTCCTGGTAGATATGTGTAATGTAGTACCTGATGGTATAGTGTGCTTCTTCACCAGTTATGTATACATGGTAAGTTATTGTCAAGTTTCCATATGAGCATAAAAAATTGTTTTATAGTGAAACTGCGATAACTGAAGCAATAACTTGAGCAAACAGGTAAATTGGAGATGCTATAAAGTATGGTCTTAAACAATTGTGTATGGTGCCGTAACCTGTTTTCGAGCGTCACCTGAAATCGATCACTTCCCAGAATTACGAATATCGTGCACGCGTATTTCAACTTCCTACACTATTGGCAATATTTACAAACAGTATCCACGTGGTCATTGAATGCAAAGAAAAATATCAAAAATAATGCTTCCAATAGAAGTGAGAAAGTCATTTTATGGTACAGACCTGAAAAAATGTATTTCTCACTAGGTCCATTTTTCAGTTTACATAATACCTCGACAAATGCTAGGTTTGTTTACGAATATCGATTTCATACACGTCTGCTGAAAACTGATGCAATACAGGTCAAGGTCGAAAGTTATAAAATATTTCGCTTGTGCATGTCAGAAATTATCGAGGTTCCGGACGAGTGACCTTCTTATAGATTTTTTTTTAAGAATGAGATTGAAATTAGTACAGGACCACATTTAAATGTAGAATAAAAACAAGCAAACAGTTGAAAAGGTTTGTTATAAGAAGTGGATAAGAAGAGGTGGTTATATAAAGAATAAAAAATAAAGTAGCAAATAAAAAAGAAGATATATATTTTTTAAATCGGTGTTTTTATTTGGTTACTATGATTTTTAAAAAAAATAAAAAGTAATTTTTTTTAAAAACCTCATGCTGTTAAGTTAATTGATATTATGATGAAATTAACCTATTGAGAAATATTTATTCATGTTAAAGGTTATGCAGTTTTCTCTGCTTTCATTTATTTGTGCTTTTGAAGCCATGTGTCATTTTAGTTTGACACATTACATCATCCTATCATGTGCTCGATATCAGGTGCCGCCATTTTATTGAACGTATACTGGGTCACCATGATCTAACGTTAATGGCGAAGTCAATGGGCATGTATTTGTAATTGTTTTGGTAGAAAATAATTATTTGATAGTTATTTTAACGTTGTATACAAGCATTTAGTGTCAAAATCCGTTTTGCATTGAAATATTTTAGCAGCGATTATTAAGTGATCGAAAACTGGTAACACAATCATACATATTTTATATACTCATTACTTGCAATACAGAATTACACCTTTGTTGAAATATAATCATTCAATGTAGTCATTTTACTGTTGATTTCTGTATATGTGCCATAATTAACCTATAAAACCCTGTAATCTGTCGTACTATGTCTTTTTGCAGGAGTCTACTGTGGCCTCCTGGTATGAACAGGTATGTAACTATATAACAGTTTGGTAACGGCTTCATAATCAAACGTTATTTTTCCTGCCTATCAGACAGGAATATGGCATGCAAACCTTTTTGTGTACAGCCTGTCATTTATGGGTAGAATGACTTCATGAAATCATATGTTGACATCATTGTTCTCTATTTTTTGTTGTCTTTGAACTTGTGGTAATATTATTATTTTGAAGGCAAGAAGATATGTCTGTGATGTCTGAGTTGTTTGTAAGGTATTCCAACCATGAGGCCAAGATACATGGAAACAAGAGAGCTTCATTATTTTCTTTGCTAATGTCTGTGACCCTCAGACTGAAGTATTTATCCACAATTCAATAAGTTCACTGTATATGTATATCACATTTTCTGTTATACTTTTTCTCTTAAATGTACTGCCATTCCAAAGGCAGATGTAAACTGCCCTGTATTGGGTAAATGTTCTACCAATAGACACTTTGCTTTAACTAAGTTATGTTGTCCTGTTACTTGGTTTATTACTATTGCTTTAAAGTGAGAAGGTTTGCCAGTTACTTGCAGAAGGTTCTTCCCAAA
Organism: Panopea generosa; assembly: GCA_029582155.1. Taxonomy (NCBI): domain Eukaryota; kingdom Metazoa; phylum Mollusca; class Bivalvia; order Adapedonta; family Hiatellidae; genus Panopea; species Panopea generosa. The sequence goes on from CM055897.1 coordinate 57,169,267, forward strand.
TTCATATATATATTGTATATGGTTGAGGTCCTTTTCCACCAACAAAACTGGAAACCGTGGATTACCTACAATAGCTTGAAAAATGACATTGAACCACATAAAAAGATAAAAGTACTGGTAAAGGTTTACCGGTACTTCCGTTTAATATACAAGCAGACATCAGCCTCAGGAAAAGAGCTCTTTTGTGATGTACACACTATGGCTTTACCTAGCTGTGGTGTTTTTGTGCTTCAACGCAATAATTATTAGAGTACCTCGTGTTTATGCTGGAGAATCATGTCATGGGGCTTTTTAAAGTACAACCATTATTATTCCTCGCTTTTCAAAGAAAATTCGGGGATATTGGAATAAAGACTGTCCATCATGATTTTGACCAACAACCTTGTAGATGTAACTTCTCACACAGTTTTAACCCAATTCAAATGAAACTGGAACATTGTTTGAAGATGAATCTTGGCATTAACATTCGCGAGAAAATTTTCAATGAGTTGTGGCCCTTTGGATTTTTCATACATATTTTTTTGGTCACTATTTCTTGGCAACAATTGACTGGAATTCATTGAAACGTCACAAGAGTGATTGGTGCCAAGCCTAGTTGTGTATATCGTCAGCATGTTGTGCACAATTAATTTTTCATTTTTATTGTGGTCGCTATTTCTTGGCAACTATAGGCAGGAATTCAATGACACTTCACAAAAGTGATTGGTACCAAACCCAGTTGTGCATATTGTTGGCATGTTGCGTCCGAATATTTTTCTATGAGTTATGGCCCTTTGAATTTTGTAGACTTTTTTTGTGTGGTTGCTGTTACTCGGCAACCATTGGCTGGAATTCAATGACACTTCACAAAAATTATTGGTACCAAGCCTAGTTATGCAAATTGTCAGCATGTTCTGCTCGGTGAATTTTTTTATGGCCCTTTGTGTACTCAATATTTTGGCAGACAATGTTCCTTAGCACTAGTAAAATACAAAATTATAATACTGTAGTGTCTTTCATGTGTAAGGAGAAAGGAAACCTTCACCTTTCTCGTGACCCCATAATTGAGCGTCAAACACCCATATCTGTTACTGAAATTGGTTCACTGTGTCAAAGCAGGGTGCATTCTGGTGGTATTCATCACCTTCAGTGATATTTCTAGTTATACTAAGTATGGACAGAAGCATTTAACCAGTGCCCAGTCAGTATTCATTTCACCAGGTATAGACAGAAGGCTGTAACAAGTGTCTAGTCAGTATTCATTTCACAAGGTATAAACAGAAGGCTGTAACAAGTGTCTAGTCAGTATTCATTATACTAAGTATAGACAGAAGTCTGTTACAAGTGTATAGTCAGTATTCATAATACTAAGTATAGACAGAATACTGTTACAAGTGTAAAGTCAGTATTCATTATACTCAGTATAGACAGAATACTTTACAAGTGTCTAATCAGTATTCATTTTACTTAGTATAGACAGAATACTGTTACAATGTCTAATCAGTTTTCGTTTAACTAAGTATAGACAGAAGTCTTTTACAAGTGTATAGTCAGTATTCATTATACTAAGTATAGACAGAATACTGTTACAAGTGTATAGTCAGTATTCATTCTATTAAGGATAGAGAGAATACTGTTACAAGTGTATAGTCAGTATTCATTTCACCAGGATAGACAGAAGGCTGTAACAAGTGTCTAGTCAGTATTCATTATACTAAGTATAGACAAAAGTATGTTACAAGTGTATAGTCAGTATTCATTTTACCAGATATAGACAGAAGGCTGTAACAGGTGTCTAGTCAGTATTCATTATACTAAGTACAGACAGAAGTATGTTACAAGTGTATAGTCAGTATTCATTTTACCAGGTATAGACAGAATGCTGTACCAGGTGTCTAGTCAGTATTCATTATACTAAGTATAAACAAAAGTATATTACAAGTGTATAGTCAGTATTCATTTTACCAGGTATAGACAGAAAGCTGTAACAGGTGTCTAGTCAGTATTCATTATACTAAGTAAAGACAGAAGTATGTTACAAGTGTATTGTAAGTATTCATTTTACCAGGTATATACAGAAAGCTATAACAAGTCTCTAGTCAGTATTCATTTCACCAGGTGTAGACAGAAGGCTGTAACAAGTGTCCAGTTAGTATTCATTATACCAGGTATATACAGAAGGCTGTAACAAGTGTCTAGTCAGTATTCATTTCACCAGATATAGACAGAATGCTATAAACATTGTCCAGTCAGTATTCATTTCACCAGGTATATACAGAAGGCTGTAACAAGTGTCTAGTAAGCATTCATTTCACCAGGTATAGACAAAAGGCTGTAACAAGTGTCTAGTCAGTATTCATTATACTAAGTATAGACAGAAGTTACAAGTGTATAGTCAGTATTCATTATACCAGGAATAGACAGAAGGCTATAACCAGTGTCCAGTCAGTATTAATTTCACCAGGTATATACAGAAGGATGTTACAAGTGTCTAGTCAGTATTCATTTAACCAGGTATATACAGAAGTCTGTTACAAGTGTCTAGTCAGTATTCATTAAACCAGGTATAGACAGAAGTCTGTAACTAGTATCTAGTCAGTATTCACTATACCAGGTATAGACAGAAGGCTGTTACAAGTGTCTAGTCAGTATTCATTTCACCAGGTATATATGGAATGCTGTTGCAAGTGTCTAGTCAGTATTCATTATATCAGGTGTAGACAGAATGCTGTAACAATGTATAGTCAGTTTTCATTTCACCAGGTATAGACAGAATGCTGTTACAAGTGTTTAGTAAGTATTCATTATATCAGGTATAGACAGAAGCTGTAACAAGTGTCTAGTCAGTATTTATTATATCAGGTTAGTCAGAAGGCTGTTACAAGTTTCTAGTTGATGTTTAATATACCAGGTATAGACAGTAGGCTGTAACGTGTGTCTAGTCAGTTAATATTCTACTGAATCAGGTAGACAGAATACTGTTACAAGTGTCTAGTAAGTGTCAATTATACCAGGTATAGACAGATGACTGTAACCAGTGTCAAGTCAGTATTCATCCTACCAGGTATAGAGTGAATACTGTTACAAGTGTCTAGTTCGCATTTATCATACCAAATATAGACAGAGGGCTGATACAAGTGTCTAGTAAGTGTTTATTATACCAGGTATTGACTGAAGGCTGTAACCAGTGTCCAGTTAGTGTTCATTTCACCAGGTATATACAGAATATTGTTACAAGTGTTTAATCAGTATTCATTATACCAGGTATAGACAGAATGCTGTAACTAGTGTCTAGGCAGTATTCATTATACCAGGTATAGACAGTAGGCTGTAACAAGTGTATAGTCAATATTCATTATACAAAGTATAGACTGAAGTCTGTTACAAGTGTATAGTCAGTACGCATTATACCAGGTATAGACAGAATGCTGTTACAAGTGTCTAGTCAGTATTCATTATACCAGGTGTAGACAGAAGGCTATTACCAGTGTCCAGTCAGTACTCATTTCACCATGTATAAACAGAATGCTTTTACAAGTGTCTAGTCAGTATTCATTATACCAGGTATAGACAGAAGGCTGTAACCAGTAACCAGTGTCCAGTCAGTATTCATTTCACCAGGTATAGACAGAATGCTGTTACAAGTATCTAGTCAGTATTCATTATTCCAGGTATAGACAGAAAGCTGTAACCAGTGTCCAGTCAGTAATCATTTCACCAGGTATAGACAGAATGCTGTTACAAGTATCTAGTCAGTTTTCATTATACCAGGTATAGACAGAATGCTATTACAATTGTCTAGTCAGTACTCATCATACCAGGTATAGACATAATGCTGTTATAAGTGTTAGTCAGTATTCATTTTACCAGGTATAGACAGAATGCTGTTACAAGTATCTAGTCAGTATTCATTATACCAATATATAGACAGAATGCTGTAACCAGTGTCCAGTCAGTATTCATTTCACCAGGTATAGACAGAATGCTGTTACAAGTATCTAGTCAGTATTCATTATACCAGGTATAGACAGAAGGCTGTTACCAGTGTCCAGTCAGTATACATTTCACCAGGTATAGACAGAATGCTGTTACAAGTATCTAGTCAGTATTCATTATACCAGGTATAGACAGAAAGCTGTAACCAGTGTCCAGTCAGTATTTATTTCATCAGGTATAGACAGAATGCTGTTACAAGTATCTAGTCAGTATTCATTATACCAGGTGTAGACAGAATGCTTTTACAAGTGTCTTGTCAGTATTCATTATACCAGGTATATACAGAATGCTGTTACAAGTGTCTAGTCAGTATTCATTATACCAGGTACAGACAGAATGCTGTTACAAGTATCTAGTCAGTATTCATTATAGCTGGTATAGACAGAAAGCTGTAACCAGTGTCGAGTCAGTATTCATTTCACCAGGTATAGACAGAATGCTGTTACAAGTATCTAGTCAGTATTCATTATATCCGGTATAGACAGAAAGCTGTAACCAGTGTCGAGTCAGTATTCATTTCACCAGGTATAGACAGAATGCTGTTACAAGTATCTAGTCAGTATTCATTATATCAGGTATAGACAGAATGCTGTTACAAGTGTCTAGTCAGTACTCATTATACCAGGTATAGATAGAATGCTGTTTCACGTGTCTAGTCAGTATTCATTATACCAGGTGTAGACAGAAGGCTGTAACCAGTGTCCAGTCATTATTCATTTCACCAGATATAGACAGAATGCTGTTAAAAGTATCTAGTCAGAATTCATTATACCAGGTATAGACAGAAGGCTGTAACCAGTGTCCAGTCAGTATTCATTTCACCAGGTAAAGACAGAATGCTGTTAAAACTATTTAGTCAGTATTCATTATACCAGGTATAGACAGAAAGCTGTTAAAAGAATCTAGTCAGTATTCATTTCACCAGATATAGACAGAATGCTGTTAAAAGTATCTAGTCAGTATTCATTATACCAGGTATAGACAGAAAGCTGTAACCAGTGTCGAGTCAGTATTAATTTCACAAGGTATAGACAGAATGCTGTTACAAGTATCTAGTCAGTATTCATTATACCAGGTATAGACAGAAAGCTGTAACCAGTGTCGAGTCAGTATTAATTTCACAAGGTATAGACAGAATGCTGTTACAAGTATCTAGTCAGTATTCATTTCACCAGATATAGACAGAATGCTGTTAAAAGTATCTAGTCAGTATTCATTATACCAGGTATAGACAGAAAGCTGTAACCAGTGTCGAGTCAGTATTAATTTCACAAGGTATAGACAGAATGCTGTTACAAGTATCTAGTCAGCATTCAGTATACCAGGTATAGACAGAAATGTATGTAACAGCATGCTGTCTATACCTGGTATAATGAGAACTGACTAGATACTTGTAACAGCATTCTGTCTTTACCTGGTATAATGAATACTGACTGGACACTGGTTATAGCTTTCTGTCTACACCTGGTTTAATGAATACTGACTAGACACTTGTAACAGCATTCTGACTATACCTGGTATAATAGTACTGACTAGACACTTGTAAGAGCATTCTGTATATACCTGGTGAAATGAATACTGATTGGACACTGGTTACAGCCACCTGTCTATACCTGGTATAATGAATACTGACTAGACACTTGTAACCGCATTTTGTCTTTACCTGATGAAATGAATACTAACTGGACACTGGTTATAGCCTTCTGTCTACACCTGGTATAATGCATACTGACTAGACATGTGTAACAGCATTCTATCTATACCTGGTATAATGAGTACTGACTAGACACTTGTAACAGTATTCTGTTTATACCTGGTATAATGAGTACTGACTAGATACTTGTAACAGCATTCTGTCTATACCTGGTATAATGAGTACTGACTAGACACTTACTACAGCATTCTGTCTATACCTGGTATAATGAGTACTGCCTAGACACTTGTAACAGTATTCTGTCTATACCTGGTATAATGAATACTGACTAGACACTTGTAACATCATTCTGTCTTTACCTGGTAAAATGAGTACTGACTAGACAGAATGCTGTAACCAGTGTCTAGTCAGTATTCATTTCACTAGGTATAGACAGAATGCTGTTACAAGTATCTAGTAAGTATTCATTATACCAGGTATAGACAGAAGGTAGTAACCAGTGTCCGGTCAGTATTCATTATACCAGGTATAGACAGAAGGCTGTTACAAGTGTCTAGTCAGTATTCATTATACTAGGTATAGACAGAAGGCTGTAACCAGTGTCTAGTCAGTATTCATTATACCAGATAAAGACAAAAGTCTGTAACCAGTGTCCAGTCAGTATTCATAGTACATATTAGCAGTGACTTTCTCAGTATAAAGTCAATTGTATGCTAGAATGATCATCTTATAGACTTGCATTATATACTAAGAATGAATTTGGACATGGAATCATTTTTTTTATGACAACGGACACAGAGCGATCACAAAGCTCACCTGTGAGCCTCCAGCTCAGGTGGGCTAAATAGCCTGGCATCTCTCAGAAACACAGTTTTAGTTAACAACCAAATAATTCATGTTCAGGATTACATTAAATAAAACCAATTACTGATGAGGTTGTGGTTTTTGAGCAAATCTTGATTTAAGAATTTATGCGAGGTGGTGTTAAATGCCTTTTAAAAAATTAAAAAACTTGATTTAGATATAAAGAAAGAAAGAAATAGTAGAAGATAAAAAGAGAAGGCAGATAGTGACAAGGAATAGTTTAAACTCAATCATGATACATTAAATAATAATAAACAAGATCTTTTTTTAAAACAAATTCATAAGATTTATTTCATGCAATACGTGATTTATACAAGTGTGAAATATCATTTACAGTTACATGCTGTTTCAACTGTTGTTGTATGTTACAGAAAATAACGAACAACAACAACAACAACTTTGGTTATGTGCCCCTAGTTACAAGTGAGTTCTCACCTCACAATGTTGTCAGTAACTTAAAACAGCAGTCAAATAAATTTATTACATTTCTTAAACATGTATGAGTGAATAATGGTGAAACAATCAATACCAATAAATTAAACCCCCAAGTAGTTAAAATATATTGTAAAAGTCAGTGAACTTTTGTTTAGTTAATATGTCAGGATTTCATAATTCGAAATGTAATAAATGTAATAAATTATACATTTTATGATATTGCTTAAATAATTTAATATTTACATAATATACAAAATAGCACAGGTATATTAGCACATTCCTTAACAACTTACGTCATGATTTTGTATGTATATCAATTAATTATTGAATTATAATATTTAATTATAATGTCTCTGTACAACTTTGATCTTATGAAATGGTTTCAAAAGACTCTTTTACTGCCAAAAATATAATGACTGTGTCGCAAAAATTAAAAATATAAGTAATAAATATCAATTGCACATTATTTATTTTACAAAGTGAAAATGAAATGAAAGTTGTTAGATGGGCAATGGATGAGCTGAAAGAGCGGTGTAATGTATCACAGATGGAAATATTATCAATAAAGTACTTAACACACTTCAGTTTTACTTAAATTCCAGTAAGAAATGCAAATTACTTATCACATTTGAATTTGGCAAATTGATCACAACTTCTTTATCACATATCATGTAGCAATCACAAATTATATATCACAGGGAATATTCCTATAGCAGTCATATGACTGATCCAGCATTCCTTAAATTGTATGGGCTCGCCATCAAGAAAACTAAATGTAACTGCTGTTCTATGATGCAGGGGTTGTCATAGCAACTTTCATGCATAAAATCTAAATGAAATATATTTATTTAGCAATAAATGATTGATTTGTTATCACATTGTAACACAGCTTGTCTTTGATTAATGTTGAACACACACAATAGTTGGCTACTAGCACATTATGATTCACTACGAACACATGGTTAGATAATCTTACTATCCATCCATACAAGTTTGTTTACATTAATCCTTTATTTGTATCAAGGATGGATGACAGCTGCTGAATATAGTAAGCATTATCTTTCACTGGTTTCCTCGCGTCCCGGGCAAGCTGATGACAAATTTCAAGTAATTTGCCTTCCATTTCTTGTTTCTGTTTTTTGGGGCGAGTGTTGTTACTGCGATTTCGCTTGTTTGCAAACCATGATTTCACTTGAGACAAAGTTATCCCTCCATCCTTCGCGAGTTGCTCTTTTTCTACTTTATTTGGATATGGATTTGCTTGATGTCTTTCATACCAATTGGTCATAACCTCCAAAGCATGATTGTTGAGCGGTTCATTATGTCTGCGCCGTGTCATGTTTGTACGTTTATTTTGAGTGCATTTTTCTTCAATGTCATCAAATTTTCGTTTCACAGGAGCAGAAATGTCCAATTTCAACTTACTAGACTTTAACTGAGCCTCCCTTTTAGCTGATTCAAAATCAGGTAAACTTGTAAACTTAGCACAGGATGCTTTAGCTGATTCAAGATCAGGTAAACTTGTAAACTTAGCACAGGATGCTTTAGCTGATTCAAGATCAGGTACACTTGTAAACTTAGCACAGGATGCTTTAGCAAACACAGGTGTTGACATTTTCCTGGAATCAAATGGATGCAGCTGAGGCGGAAACAGTTGCATGCCAGTTTGATGAGACACAAAGTCTGTCGGCTTGTCACTGCACATAGGCTTAATTGCAGGCATCGTCATGGCGATTCTGGGGGCTACATAATGATGTTGTGTCGGAGTTATATTTTCCTTGTTAAGATTGTGAATGTTTCCAATGCGTAACACAGGATATGGGTTTGGTGTCGACGTCTGCTTTATGGGTTTAAGTGGTCGCTTCGAGAACTTTGGATTGTCTCCCTGATATTGTATAACTGGCGACACATTTAGATCCGAGTTGTAACCACTGTCTTGTTTAATGTTTATGTCCGGTTTTGTTAGCAATTCATCAAAATTTGATGAACAAGAAAAATTGGTAGCAGCTGAATGGTTGGGCTTTGGGGGTGACTCAAGTTGATTTAGTGAACTTAGCGCCATCAGATATTCAGGGGTCGAGCACCTTGTAAATTCGAGCCCTGGGGCATTAAGATTAGCCAAGGGGTCTGTCTGTTCAATAACCTGCACATACTGGTTTTGTGGTTGATCGCGTACATCAGCGAGAGCTGGGTATGTTGGAGGCCCATCCCATGAATGCCTGTCCTTCCACACAGGGGCTCCAACACAGTAGTTACCCACATAGTTGTGAATATTCACAGAATGATGATAAGTGACAGTGTTTGGATGATAAAAGTACTCACAGTGGCTATTGTTTATTTGCTGCTGCTGATGTTGCAGCTGCTGCTGATGTTGCAGCTGCTGCTGATGTTGTTGCTGCTGATTTTGTTGCTGCTGCTGATGATGTTGCTGCTGCTGTGTTGATACTGCTGTCTGACGATATGGTGCTGACTGATGATTATCAGCCTCAATATTTATTGGCTGGACTGTTATTGAGCAAGGTAGCTGATTGGAGGATTGTTGCTCAGATGGTGAAAAATCCTGCTCGTCTATGTGCTGATCACCATTTGCGGAAATCGGTGAAAATGTCCAAGATGAAAAACTGACTGTGCTGGAGGGTCTACTTTCCCTCCCACTATCATTGTATTCATTCCCCATGCTTGTGTACAAGTCATCAAAACAGTTCACTTTATCATCACCATCAATGTTCAATGATAAATCACTTAAATCTTCCATTTTCAGCTTAATGGAAACTTATCACTTTAAGATGTACTTAGTTGAAAAATGTTCACAGATTCTTAAATATATGATAATGTAAAACAATCCTGCAACTTGTTGATAAACTTAATACTGTCAAAGTGAGCACAATTTGATTTGAAAATGTTTCAATGTCAAAGTTCATATACAGATAATAGATGCAAGGTAATCTATGATTGGCTAATCATCTCTTTTCACATTTCACTGAGCCATGATTTGATTGGTCAGTGCAGATTATAGTACCTGCCCATTGTCATCATGTTTATTGTACATGTCAGAGTGTATATGAATGTAGATAATTGCATGCTTGATTACATGGGCAGGCTTATGTGTGTTACAAACTAAGGACACACATTGTTCACTGAAGCTTGACTAAAAGTGTGGAAGTTGTTTACTCAAAATCTGGACACTAATCAATCAATAGACTGGCATAGTCCAGATCTTCACAATTGTCTTATTGATTGTTTCTCTTTTTTATACTACATTGAGATACTTTATAAAAAATGATTGGATAAATTAAAGTAATAAATGTATAGCACAATTTTTAAATATTTATAAAAACAGAAATATATAGAAAAAGTTAAGTAAGAATGAATGTGTGTTGTATTTATTTTTTTAAAACCAAGAATAAGATACTGTTAGTATGAAGGAGGATGGATGGAATATGGGTTGGGGAAGTTTTTGTGTCTTATACCAATAATAAAGGGACGTACAGCAGTTGTGATTTTCATCCAACTATATTTTCATTGTTTTGCTATGTGCACATTTTACAATAGGCAGGTGAATGTCATGAAATAATTACTGTGGCAAAAGTAGAGCTTTATTAGCATTATGAAAAAGTGATCCAAAGAAAATAACCTAAATCAAATTATTGTAGTTAATATTGAAATGGTGTCGGTCAGTCACAATTTGGACAGATTAAAATGAAACTTGCTGTACAGCAAATCTGGACATGCGCCTATGGTCTGGCAATTCTGATTAAATTAAAATGCACTTTATTCTTTTAACTTTGATGTTACATCATGTTTTGGACCAATAACCTTGCAGACACAACTCCTCCCGCAGTTTTAACCTGATTCAAATGAAACTTGCTTTACAGCAAGTACAATATGGTCTCAATATGTGCCTGTGGCATTCTGATAAAATGATTTTTATTGAGTTATGGCTCTGTTCTTTAGATTTTATGCCATTATATTTTATGTAATTTTGGGCACATAACCTTGCAGACACAATTCCTCAAAAAGTTTTATTCATATGACACTTGCTGTATTGAAGTTTTGATTAAATTATTTTTGACAAGAGTTATGGCCCTTTGTTTTTTTAAATTTGATTTTTATGTCATACTTTAGACTAACCACTTTGCAGATGCAACTCCTTCTACAGATTTAACCCTATTCAAATCAAACTTGCTATAGAGCAAGTTGATGACCTCAATATTTGCCTGTGGTATTTATATAGTTTTATGGAGTTATGGCCCTTTGTTACTTGAATTTAATATTTACATTACACTTTGGACCAACAACCATGCCGACGTATATCCTACCAAAATTCAAATGAAACTGGCTGAACAGTAGGAACATGGTCTGAACATGATCTTGTGGTATTGGTGTTCCCATTTAATAATTTCTTACTGAATTATGGTTATTGATCTTTTTAATGAGCAATTTTTCATTTCAGCCTATAACTATTGAGTAACAGCAACTTCAATCTTGAATTTTCTTGTTTGAGGACAGACGTTCACAAAATATTTTTTTGGTAAATTTTAGTTTAGTTTTTTAGCTCCATTGACCAAAGGCCAGAAGGGCATATGTGATGGCGTGCTGTCCATCTTCTGCAATACGTTGTCTGTCGTCCGTTAGTGGCATTTACTCTGAAACCACTAGGCCATTTAAACTCAAACTTCAAATGGATGTTTCTTTTGCATAGAAGACTTAAGATCTGATATTCAAGATGGCCACCATTACTAAAAATAGTCCAAAATTAAAAAAAAATTCTTCTCATGAACTGCTCAGCAGATTTTGAAAATATTTATGTAGTAATGATAACCAACTTTAGTTCTATTAGATCTGTTCAAATGGTATCCCTGGGGTTAAAATGACCTTGCCTCCATGTTCAATTAGGGGACACATGTATTTATAATAAACATTTTTTTTTAAAAGAAACTGATTTTGTCTATATGTTCACAAAAACATTGTTTGGACAAGAAGTTTCAGATTTGTAAAAATGACTTGGTTCCACTGTCCAAAAGGGTAAAAATTGGGAATTACAAAAAACGTTTTCTTAAGAACTGGTCTGTAAAAGTTGTTCATATTTTGCATAAATCTTGATATATAAGGGTTTAAATTAAGATAAGAATTATGGGGCTAATATATATATAGGGGCCCTGTAAGGGGACTTATAATTTTACATAGAGTTATGTAACTATGGGAAAACTGAACATTCTCATTTTTTCTTCCATTCGGGCAAACATTATTATTCAATTTGAGTTACAAAGCATCATCTAGTCATAGAAAATAAGATTTTGTTCAATAACCAGTCAGTCAAATTGATATAGATTATGATGGACTCTATGAGTATGGGTTTAAAGGTTGTACAAATCAAGGGGCCTGTGTTTATAAGGACCCTGTTAGGGGACTTTAATTGAGCTTTAGATAGGAATACTATAATGGGAAAATTCTAATTTTTCATCCATTCATGATTTTTGTAATTCATTTTGAGGTCTGAAGCATCTTTTGGTCATAACAATAAGATTTTTTTTTGATAAGAATGTTTGATTTTCCAAATTGGGCCAGGTGGGGATCACAAAATGGTTAAAATTTAAAATTCTTTTTCTCAACAACTGACCAGTCAGATTTGTGCATATTTGATTTAAGTTATCCCTATAAGTAGGGGTTTGAAATTTGTACAAATCAAGGAGCTCACATATATAGGAGCCCTGAAAGTTGCGTTTAAGTTTTACATAGAATTTAATTTTTTCCATTTGTGCAGAATTATTATTCATTTTGAGATCTGAAGCATCTACAAGCCACAGCAAATAAGATTTAATTTAATAATCAGGATTGAATTTCATTATTGAAAGTCATTATTCTAGATCTATAGTTAAGTAGTTTACAACTGTTCATTTGTATGAGTGACATTGTTTAGTAAACACATTCAATAAACCAGAGACAAAAGTGATTACAATCAAACCATTCATGAACACAAAAAAGATTATTGGATCTCTGATAGTTTGATATCAATACTAGATCAACCTGAGTGTCATCTAGTGAGCCAGTGTCATTAATCAATCAGCCAGTGCATTAATCAATCAGCCAGTGTCATTAATCAATCAGCCAGTGATTTGTGTCACTACATTTTCAGCTCATTTGTTATTTCTATGTTTGACAAGTTATCTTGTATGTTTGATTGGCTTGTTTGTATATTATTTTTGTTTGGCTTGTTGTTTTGTATGTTTGGCTTGTTGTTTGTTTTAAATTGTTATGTTGTTTGATTATTTTGTCAAAACTACAATTGTGTCAGCAAATTTTTGGAAGTGAAAATTATTTTAATAATTTTAAAACATAGCCTGCTAGGAACTGCAAATTGCCATTTTTGATAAATAATTAAATGATAATCTAATACTATTTTTAAATTAGATTCAGCAGTCATTTAATTTTTTGAATTACTGGTATTCAAATGTACATAAATTCAAGCAAACGTAAAAACTACAGGCTATTTAAACATCAATTTGCATTTGAGAAATATTTGATTACAACACCTACAAAAATGTTAAAATATGTTATAATGGTTAGAATCCGTAGTCACAGATTACCTGTTGAAATCTGCTGTTGGAATTGTACTGAAATACATGTACGTAAATGTCAATTGTGCATGACATCATACTAGTGTTGGTGATGAATATCTGTATTTATTTGAATATCAATACTTTTGCTGTAGTAGAAAATGTCATCAAAGAGAAAAATACTACACAAGACACAAATTATTAATGATTTTGATGAAAACAACAAATATTAGATAGATAGATTCTTTTATTCGTCCATTCAGCTACTTGGAGAGCATATGATACAATACATGCATTTAAACAGAACGTCATATATAAGTATTTGAAAACAACATGATAAAGTCAGCAAAATAGTGCAAAAACAGAATATAATACTTATATAATTACAATAGATTGTACAGAATTACAGTAGAAAAAACATGACAGTATATTATCATAATTTTGATTGTGATACATTGCAATAATTTTCAGACCAAACACATTTATCTAAATTATGTTATAACACCTCAAATGTAATATATGCCTTACCGAAAATAAAATAAAATCGAAACAATGCAAGACAAGTAACTAATGGGTGAAATATTATTTAGCATATTTATAGCATTCAACCGTTTTATACGTTTGTCTTACTAAAATCGAAAATGCAAGACGAAAGGTAACTGGTAAGCAGGATAGTGAACATCATTAAATGATATGGTAATATATGGTCAAATGGAACTTAATGTAAAAAGATATTATACAAGAAATACATACGAACACACATGCACACACACACACATGCACGTACGCATGCATTCATGCAATTACACATATCAGTCTTGAAAAACAACATGATAAAAGTCAGCAAAATAGTACAAAAACAGAATATAATTATTGTAGAATTACAATAGATTGTACATAATTACATTAGAAAAAGCATGACAGTATTTTTTGTTATAATTTTGATTGTAATACATTGCAATAATTTTCAGACCAAACATATTTATCTAGATTATGTTATAACACCTCAAATGTAATATATACACATACATACACATAAACATATATATATATATATTCATATGCACATACATATATACATACCTTTAATCACAAACACATATATAATTATTATCATTGTTTTTGTTAAATATAAGATAGGACCATAACTGAAAACTGGCTTATAACAGCAGTTTTACTGACTGTTTCAGTATATGATATTGTAATGTCTAGATTTATAGTTTCATTAAATGTAGGGTACTACCCATCCATCATCAAAAATAAATCTTGAATTAGAACTACCGGTATAGCTTTTTTGTATTATTTTAGTTCCTAATCATATGTAATTAGTCTCTACTGTATATTGTATGTATTTTTGTTATTACTCCTATTGTCATGTGTACCATGAATTGAGTGAATAAACTATTGAATTGCATATGAATTTAATTCAATAATCAAGTTGTTCATATCTGGACCTTTAAGCTGTTTAGCATTTAATGAGTATATCAATCTACCACTGTTGTAATTAGCCTATTACTTACAAAAGTGGATATTAATCTATCAATATTTTAAAATAAATTGGTCTGTTTTCAATCAGTCAATCAATCAATCAATCAATCAATCAATCAATCAATCAATCAATCAATCAATCAATCAATCAATCAATCAATATTTTGCTGTCCTGAGCAAAGCTTAAGGCTAGCTATTCTGATCATCATCCTGTGTCTGTTGTCAGTTCACACAGGAATAAGTATTTAAGTGTCTAGGGTTTAGGGTTAGCCATTTTTTTTTGACAGTTGAAAAACAGTTGAAAAAAATATTATGTGGCTAAAATCTGTAGCTAAAGTTTAGCCACACAAGTAATCAGCTGGGTGCAAAGAAGTCACTTAAATACCCATATGTTAGAAGTTACATGGTAGTTATATATAACCATAATATCTCGGACAATTTTTTTAACAAGTCAAATCAGGTAATTAATGTCTGAGTTAAATAATGGCCTTTGAATTATAAAAAATGTGTTGTTTTACCTGTGTGTACCGGAACACTCAGTTTTCATGTTTGAATTAAAATTCTCAATAAAAAAACACACTATTTGACATGATGATTGTGTACTTTAGCACTTGCATTTTTCATTGGATCTTCACCAAACTAGTTATATAACCAAAATATCTCTGACCACTTCTTGTGCTGGACAAATCAAATAATTAATGTCGGAGTTATGGTTCTTGAATCATAAAAAAAGTGTGTTATTTGTTGTTGTTTGCACTTTAGTGCTCATTTTTTATTTGATTTTTTCCAAACTGACACAGTAGTTATATAAAAATAATATCTGAACTGGCCAAATAGGGGTCAGTGTTGGAGTTTAGACTCTTGAATCATCAAAAATTACATTATTTGTGCAATCTAGCACTCACAGTTTTCATTGGATCTTCATGAAAACACAGTAACCATAATATTTCTGAAAATTTCTTGAACTGGCAAAATTGGATAATAAATGTCAGAGTTATGACCCTTGACTTGACCCTTTTGGCCATGTGTACCCTCTAGCACCCACACTTTTATTTTGATAGTCATCAAACTTACAGAGTAATCATATTACCATTATCTGTTGTTGGACACAAAAATGCATTTTCAAATATCCTTAAGAAACAGTCATGGTGCATAATGTTTGTTTTGGACTTTTAGTTTAGCTGGAACTGAATGGGTAGAAGGACACATTTTATTTTGTGAATAAAATTTAGAAAACAACCAAATATTATTGATAGATTGTCATTATTTTTATGGAAAAAACTTACAGTATTTCTTTTTTTCCAGGGTATTATTGACCAGATTCAGAAACAGAAATTATTATTTATAGAAACTGTAGATGCAGCAGAGACAACTCTTGCTTTACTCAACTACCAGAAGGTATGTCCTTGTAGTGTAAGTTACTATTTATAGAAACTCTAGAAGCAGCACGGACAACTCTTGCTTTACTCAACTACCAGAAGGTATGTCCTTGTATTGTAAGTTACTATTAATAGAAACTCTGGAAGCAGCAGAGACAACTCTTGCTTTACTCAACTACCAGGAGGTATGTTCTTGTAGTGTTAGTTACTATTTATAAAACTCTGGATGCAGCAGAGACAACTCTTGCTTATCTCAACTACCAGGAGGTATGTCCTTGTAGTGTAAGTTACTATTTATAGAAACTGGATATGGCACGGACAACTCTTGCTTTACTCAACTACCAGGACGTATGTCCTTGTAGTGTAAGTTACTATTTATAGAAACTCTTGATGCAGCGGAGACAACTCTTGCTTAACACAACTGCCAGGTGGTATGTCCTTGTAGTGTAAGTTATTATTTATAGAAACTTTGGATGCAGCAGAGACAACTCTTGTTTTACTCAACTACCTGAAGGTATGTCCTTGTAGTGTACATTACTATTTATCAAATCTCTGGATGCAACAGAGACAACTCTTGCTTTACTCATCTACCAGGTGATATGTCCTTGTAGTGTAAGTTACTATTTATTGAAACTCTTGATGCAGCGGATACAACTCTTGCTTTACACAACTACCAGGAGGTATGTCCTTGTAGTGTAAGTTATTATTTATAGAAACTTTGGATGCAGCAGAGACAACTCTTGTTTTACTCAACTACCTGAAGGTATGTCCTTGTAGTGTACATTACTATTTATAAAATCTCTGGATGCAACAGAGACAACTCTTACTTTACTCATCTACCAGGAGGTATGTCCTTGTAGTGTAAGTTACTATTTATAGAAACGCTGGATGCAGCAGAGACAACTCTTGCTTTACTCAACTACCAGGTGGTATGTTCTTGTAGTGTAAGTTATTATTTATAGAAACTCTGGATGCAGCAGAGGTCACTCTTGTTTTACTCAGCAACCTGGAGGTATGTCCTTGTAGTGTAAGTTACTATTTATAGATACTCTGGATGCAGCAGTGGCCACTATTGTTTTACTCAGCAACCTGGAGGTATGTCCTAGTAGTGTTCGTTACTATTTATAGAAACTCTGGATGCAGCAGAGACAACTCTTGCTTTACTCAACTACCAGGAAGTGTGTCCTTGTAGTTTAAGTTACTATTTATAAAAACTCTTGATGCAGCAGAGACAACTCCTGCTTTACTCAACTACCAGGTGGTATGTCCTTGCAGTGTAAGTTACTATTTATAGATACTCTGGATGCAGCAGAGACAACTCCTGCTTTACTCAACTACCAGGAGGTATGTCCTTGTAGTTTAAGTTACTATTTATAGAAACTCTTGATGCAGCAGAAACAACTCTTGCTTTACTCAACTACCAGAAGGTATGTCCTTGTAGTGAAAGTTACTATTTATAAAACTCTGGATGCAGCAGAGACAACTCTTGCTTATCTCGACTACCAGGAGGTATGTTCTTGTAGTGTAAGTTACTATTTATAGAAATTGGATGCAGCACGGACAAACTCAACTACCAGGACGTATGTCCTTGTAGTGTAATTTACTATTTATAGAAACTCTTGATGCAGTGGAGTCAACTCTTGCTTTACACAACTGCCAGGTGGTATGTCCTTGTAGTGTAAGTTACTTTTTATAGAAACTCTTGATGCAGCGGAGACAACTCTTGCTTTACACAACTACCAGGAGGTATGTCCTTGTAGTGTAAGTTATTATTTATAGAAACTCTGGATGCAGCAGAGACAACTCTTGTTTAACTCAACTACCTGGAGGTATGTCCTTGTAGTGTAAGTTACTATTTATAGAAACTCTGGATGCAACAGAGACAACTCTTGCTTTACTCAAATACCAGGAGGTATGTCCTTGTAGTGTGAGTTACTATTTATAGAAACACTGGATGCAACAGAGACAACTCTTGCTTTACTCAACTACCAGGTGGTATGTCTTTGTAGTGTAAGTTATTATTTATAGATACTCTGGATGCAGCAGAGACAACTCTTGCTTTACTCAACTACCAGGAGGTATGTCCTTGTAGTGTAAGTTATTATTTATAGAAACTCTGGATGCAGCAGAGACAACTCTTGTTTAACTCAACTACCTGGAGGTATGTCCTTGTAGTGTAAGTTACTATTTATAGAAACTCTGGATGCAACAGAGACAACTCTTGCTTTACTCAAATACCAGGAGGTATGTCCTTGTAGTGTGAGTTACTATTTATAGAAACACTGGATGCAACAGAGACAACTCTTGCTTTACTCAACTACCAGATGGTATGTCCTTGTAGTGTAAGTTATTATTTATAGAAACTCTAGATGCAGCAGAGGCCACTATTGTTTTACTCAACAACCTGGAGGTATGTCCTTGTAGTGTTCATTACTATTTATAGAAACTCTGGATGCAGCAGAGACAACTCTTGCTTTACTCAACTACCAGGAAGTGTGTCCTTGTAGTGAAAGTTACTATTTATAGAAACTCTGGATGCAGCGGATACAACTCTTGCTTTACTCATCTAACAGGAGGTATGTCTTTGTAGTGCAAGTTATTATTTATAGATACTCTGGATGCAGCAGAGACAACTCCTGCTTTACTCAACAACCAGGAGGTATGTCCTTGTAGTTTAAGTTACTATTTATAGAAACTCTGGATGCAGTGGGGACAACTCTTGCTTTACTCAACTAACAGGAGGTATGTCCTTGTAGTGTTAGTAACTATTTATAGAAACTCTGGATGCAACAGAGACAACTCTTGCTTTACTAAACTACCAGGAGGCATGTCCTTGTAGTGTTAGTTACTATTTATAGAAACTCTGGATGCAGCGGATACAACTCTTGCTTTACTCATCTAACAGGAGGTATGTCTTTGTAGTGTAAGTTATTATTTATAGATACTCTGGATGCAGCAGAGACAACTCTTGCTTTACTCAACTACCAGGAGGTATGTCCTTGTAGTGTAAGTTATTATTTATAGAAACTCTGGATGCAGCAGAGACAACTCTTGTTTAACTCAACTACCTGGAGGTATGTCCTTGTAGTGTTAGTTACTATTTATAGAAACTCTGCATGCAACAGAGACAACTCTTGCTTTACTCAAATATCAGGAGGTATGTCCTTGTAGTGTAAGTTACTATTTATAGAAACACTGGATGCAACAGAGACAACTCTTGCTTTACTCAACTTCCAGGTGGTATGTCCTTGTAGTGTAAGTTATTATTTATAGAAACTCTGGATGCAGCAGAGGCCACTATTGTTTTACTCAACAACCTGGAGGTATGTCCTTGTAGTGTTCGTTACTATTTATAGAAACTCTGGATGCAGCAGAGACAACTCTTGCTTTACTCAACTACCAGGAAGTGTGTCCTTGTAGTGAAAGTTACTATTTATAGAAACTCTGGATGCAGCTGAGACAAATCTTGCTTTACTAAACTACCAGGAAGCATGTCCTTGTAGTGTTAGTTACTATTTATAGAAACTCTGGATGCAACGGATACAACTCTTGCTTAACTCATCTAACAGGAGGTATGTCTTTGTAGTGTAAGTTATTATTTATAGATACTCTGGATGCAGCAGAGACAACTCCTGCTTTACTCAACTACCAGTAGGTATGTCTTTGTAGTTTAAGTTACTATTTATAGAAACTCTTGATGCAGTTGGGACAACTCTTGCTTTACTCAACTAACAGGAGGTATGTCATTGTAGTGTAAGTTATTATTTATAGATACTCTGGATGCAGCAGAGACAACTCTTACTTTACTCAACTACCAGGATGTATGTCCTTGTAGTTTAAGTTACTATTTATAGAAACTCTTGATGCAGCAGAGACAACTCTTGCTTTACTCAACTACCAGGTGGTATGTCCTTGTAGTTTAAGTTACTATTGATAGAAACTCTGGATGCAACAGAGACAACTCTTGCTTTACTCAACTACCAGGAGGTATGTTCTTGTAGTGTTAGTTACTATTTATAGAAACTCTGGATGCAGGGGGGACAACTCTTGGTTTACTCAACTAACAGGAGGTATGTCCTTGTAGTGTAAGTTACTATTTATAGATACTCTGGATGCAGCAGAGACAACTCTTGCTTTACTCAACTACCAGGAGGTATGTCTTTTACTGTAAGTTACTATTTATAGAAACTCTTGATGCAGCAGAGACAACTCCTTCATTACTCAACTACCATACGGTATGTCTTTGTAGTGTAAGTTACTATTTATAAAAACTCTGGATGCAGCAGAGACAACTCTTGCTTTACTCAACTACCAGGAGGTTTGTCCTTGTATTGTTAGTTACTATTTATAGAAACTCTGGATGCAGCAGAGACAACTCTTGCTATACTCAACTACCAGATAGTATGTCGTAGTAGTGTAAGTTACCATTTATAGAAACTCTAGATGCAGCAGAGACGGCTCTTGCTTTACTCAACTACCAGGAGGTATGTCCTTGTAGTGTAAGTTACTATTGATAGAAACTCTGGATGCAGCAGAGACAACTATTGCTTTACTCAACTAACAGGAGGTATGTCCTTGTATTGTAAGTTACTATTTAAAGAAACTCTGGATGCAGCAGAGACAACTCTTGCTTTACTCAACTAACAGGAGGTATGTCCTTGTAGTGTAAGTTACTATTTATAGAAACTTTGGATGCAGCAGAGACAGCTTTTGCTTTACTCAACTAACAGGAGGTATGTCCTTGTAGTGTAAGTTACTATTTATAGAAACTCTGGATGCAGCAGAGACAACTCATGGTTTACTCAACTAACAGGAGGTATGTCCTTGTAGTGTAAGTTACTATTTATAGAAACTCTTGATGCAGCAGAGACAACTCTTGCTTTACTCAACTACCAGGAGGTATGTCCTTGTAGTGTAAGTTACTATTTATAGAAATTCTAGATGCAGCAGAGACAGCTCTTACTTTACTCAACTACCAGAAGGTACATGTATGTCGTTGTAGTGTAAGTTACTATTCATAGAAACTCTGGATGCAGCAGAGACAGGTCTTACTTTACTCAACTACCAGAAGGTATGTCGTTGTAGTGTAAGTAACTATTTATAGAAACTCTGGATGCAGCAGAGACAACTCTTGCTTTACTCAACTACCAGAAGGTATGTCGTTGTAGTGTAAGTTATTATTTATAGAAACTTTGGATGCAGCAGAGACAACTCTTGCTTTACTCAACTACCAGGAGGTATGTCCTTGTAGTGTAAGTTATTATTTATAGAAACTCTAAATGCAGCAGAGACAGCTCTTGCTTTTCTCAACTACCAGACGGTTTGTCCTTGTAGTGAAAGTTACTATTGATAGAAACTCTGGATGCAGCAGAGACAATTCTTGCTTTACACAACTACCAGGAGGTATGTCCTTGTAGTGTAAGTTACTATTTATAGATACTCTGGATGCAGCAGAGACAGCTCTTACTTTACTCAACTACCAGGAGGTATGTTCTTGTAGTGTTAGTTACTATTTATAGATACTCTGGATGCAGCAGAGACAGCTCTTACTTTACTCAACTACCAGGAGGTATGTCCTTGTAATGTAAGTTACTATTTATAGAAACTCTAGATGCAGCAGAGATAACTCTTGCTTCAATCAACTACCAGACGGTATGTCCTTGTATTGTAAGTTACGATTTATA
The DNA here is from genome assembly GCA_029582155.1 of Panopea generosa. Lineage (NCBI taxonomy): Eukaryota > Metazoa > Mollusca > Bivalvia > Adapedonta > Hiatellidae > Panopea > Panopea generosa. The sequence goes on from CM055897.1 coordinate 57,191,303, forward strand.
GAAACTCTGGATGCAGCAGAGACAACTCTTGCTTTACTCAACTACCAGGAGGTTTGTCCTTGTATTGTAAGTTACTATTTATATGAATTTGCATTGGTCTCGACTTACTTACGCCTACAACTTGTGACACGTCCTCTCGAAATCAATTGTTGTTTTCATAAAAGTTTGATTAAACACCAAAAAGCTGACTAATTAGCCCTTCTCCCCAAGGATTACCCCATGTTGCGAGGAGCATTTATTACCGCCTGTGTGGGTACAGGGAGCAACTTAATACTGGTATAGGTCAGTAATTAGCTCACTTGAGCCGAAGGCTCACAGGTGAGCTTTTGTGATCGCCTGGTGTCCATCGTCTGTCGTCTGTCGTTAACTTTTAGCTTTTAACAACTTCTCCTCTGAAACCACTGGACCAATTTTGATATAATTTCACAGAAATGTTCATTGGGTGACCCTCTACCAAGTTTGTTCAAGCCATCTTGATTCGTCAAAAAACATGGCAGCCAGGGGGTGGGGTTAGTTTACTATATAAGCTATAGTAAAAACTTAAAAAATCTTCTTGTCAGAAACTACTGGCTCGATTTTAAAATAATTTCACAGAAATGTTCCAAGTTTGTTCAAGCCATCTTGATTCATCAAAAAACATGGCAGCCAGGGGTAGGGGTTAGTTTTTTTGTCAAATTACTTCCCCTGTTTAATAGCATAAATGTCTGTATATAGCAATTATTATAAGAAGAGGTAATAAACTCTTTAAATAATTTTTTTTGCTATTATTATACAATATTATACCAGATATAAGTTTAAAAAGATAATTCATCATAAAAAGATGAATGGTACAATTATAATTAATAATTGAATATTATTCATATTATTCAAATATCATGAACCATTTTATAATAGGTGTTTTTCTGAATATAAAAGTCAGAGTTTTTATGGTTCAGACAGGGATGGTTTTCTGCTTCATAATAAAGCAATACCATATTTTTAGCTAGTTTCATAACAGCAAGAACAGCAAGAAGTCAGCTTGAGATTTTCAGTGTCAAAGTGTAATTGAAATCTTAGAGGAGGAGCTTTATTGTTTTTGGGGGAGAGTGCACTGCGACAAAGATTCTTTCAAGTGATATACTTTGGGAAGGCTTGTGTTTGAAACTCATAGGAATATTTATCGTGCTGGAACTGCGAATTGTTTTCATGCACAATAGTTTAGTCTAATGCTTTAGTTTGAAACTGATCTCAAACATAACAGGTTAGTTTTGTGCTGGAACTGGATTTTATCTTAGTTCGAAGACTTAGCATCTATAGTAAAAACTTCAAAAGCCTTTTTGTCAGAATCTACTGACCTGATTTTGATGTAATTTTACTGACATTTATCATGGGTGAACCTCTACCAAGTTTGAACTCTTCTACGCATCTGTTACATCTTCAAAACAAATCAAAATTTTAACTACTTGCCCATCTCCTCTTTCTGGAATTTTGAGCATACATGTATTATATAATCTACTTATATTGGGTGACTCAAGGTCAGTCAGGTGAGTGATATAGGGCCATCTTGGCCCTCTTGTTAAAATATGTTATGTAATAGAAATAATCGAATTCAAGGTTGCACTGAAACATTTTTTTTCTAAAATTGGTTTTCAATGAAATTAAATCCCCACGAATGTGTTCTTGAACCAAAAACAACGAAAATTAATACCAATGAAAATTAATGATTTCACAGTATTGTTTTGAGACAAGCTTCGAAAAGCCTAGCACACTGTCCTTTTGTTAAATACAAAATATTGGTAATTAAACGCATTTCAGAAGAAAAATTTTGCACAATATTTATGTTTACCCAGTATATGTTTTATATGTAGGCATGTGAAAATGGCCGGGGTGCTGTGTTACTGTCTGTGGCAAGAGGCAAGGTGTCCGAGGGAATAGATTTTGGTAAGTGATGTTGTCATGGTAACCCACAGCCAGTGAATGACATACTGTAGTTTTACACAATTGGAAATCTACATGTTATACCTCGTCAGTAAATAGTTATGATCGTGGAGGTACTCTGTTTATGAAGCTGCCATTCAAACAATGGTGAAGGGTTTAAGTGTCGATCTGTCTGAATCTATATCTCTGTCAACGTGGTTGCAATCAATAACCCTGAAAGAGTCTATGTATTTTTCTGATATTTATTGTGTAACTGTATAATTATAAAATACAGGTCATGTTAAATATTTGTCAGCATATGCAAAATTTTAGAGGAGTTATTGTCCCTTTACGACTTGAATTTTGGTAAAAAAGTGGTTTCCATTAAATAACCTTTGAAAAGATTTATATATTTAATGAATAATGAATATTATGGTGTGTTGCTGTTTAATTATGTAATCCAGGCCAAGTTCCATAATTGTCAATGTTGGTCAAATGTTACTTGATGTTTGTTGATTTAACACCATTTTTAACACATTTCAGGCTATATATGGCATATCCAGTTTTATTGATGGAGGAAGATCTCAGAATAAATCTGAGTACAACCACCGTTCTTTCACAAGTAACTGACAAACTTTCTCACATAAAGTTTTTTGCGAGTGGGATTCGAACCTTGTATAACAATAAATAGAGGTCAAGTTTGATATTTGTTAATGCCGGTGAAATGTTATGACCCATTTTTTACTTAAATTTTAGTAAAATTTACTGATGTAGCCAGACATCCGTGTCCTATAGACACTTTGTGGGTTTTGTTTCAAATTTGGTCCCACCCATGGGCCACAGTTCTACATAGAGTTACATACTGATACTTAGAATATGTTGTTGGTGTTTTTTCTGAATTTGAAACTTTGCTATTAGCATCAGTGCTTTACAGTAAGTGTTTCACAAAGTTTGTATGGATGCATGTAGTATGCATGGGGTAAAGTTTAGCCCCAACTCACCTTAACTACATTTTCACCAAACAAGGTTTTGGGAAGGCTCATAATACAGGAATCAATTTGTCCTGTTCTGTCGGGTTGTGTCTTGTTGCATCTCAACTGAAAACCTTTAGTAGGAATGAGATATTGCCATGAAACTTGGTGTATGGGCGGGCCGGAAGGAGTGAAAGGATGATTGTATGTGGGGTCACTGGGGTCGAGGTCCAGCTTACCGTTGCTAAAATGGTCTCTGGCTGATAACATTTGGCAGGAGTGAGATATTGTCCATGATACTTGGTGTGTGGTCAGACTGGATGGAGCAAAAGTTTGGGATTGTATATGGAGCCACTGAGGTTAAGGTCAAGGTCACAGTTGATAAATATACAAAATCAGTTGACGGCTGATAACTTTTGAAAGGGATGAGATGAATAGAATAAAATATTGTCATGAAACTGTGTGTTGGTAGACTGAATGAAGAGGAAGGTTAAAATTGTATACTGGCATGGTCAAGGTTACCATTTCTTAAAATGGAAACACAGTTTCTAACTGCTAACTTTCAATAGAAGTGGGAGGTATAATAACAAGGCCGTTCTTATAAAACAAATGTTTGCCATGCTTCTACCTATTCACTCAAAATTGCAGCTACCCAAATATTTTTCATTAACTTTCAAAGCATTCATATTTTCATGATTTCTGTCCATTTTTGTTCATAAATCTGGAAAAAGTAGCTACCTACCTATTCATAAGAAAAATACTAGGTCGGAGCACAGCAGAAAGTTTCAGAAAGTAAAATGACAAAGGTAACTTCATGTTTTGCAGATCACCACCTGGGTAGAGCAGTGATCATGTTTGGAGTGCCATATGTGTATACACAGAGCAGAATCTTAAAGGTAAAGTGTTATTGACAAACAAGAATGTGTCTCTTTATTTATCTAGTTTTCATTTTCTCAGGTGATCATTTTTCATGGTTTGGTTCCCCATTGGTTCTATCATTTCATACATCTGTCATTCGCTCATTTTAACAACTTCATTAATTTGAAAACAATGGAAAACTAATATTAACAAAACTTGCTTACATTGTTATTATTTTATAGTGCTTTTCCCTGTTTGTGCTTTTCATTGACATTCACAATCCAATATGGCCATTGTTTCATTGACATTCACAATCCGATATGGCCATTATTTCATTGACATTCACAATCCAATATGGCCATTGTTTCTGAATTAGTAAAGTCATATTTAGACACAGATTGAAATTCTAGCAGAAGTATGGTATCCAGATCAATATTGACCTAGAAAAATATTAATATGTTCAGAAGAGGAGCTGGATTTATTCAGGGCTCTCATTTGCCCATTTATGGGGCCGTTTTTCTGCCACATGATTCCCAATGGCAAATAGTATCCTTTTTTCCCAATCCATAGTAACAAGATTCCCAATGGCAAATAGTATCCTTTTTTCCCCAATGCAAAGTAACAAGATTCCCAATGGCAAATAGTATCCTTTTTTTCCCAGTGCAAAGTAACAAGATTCCCAATGGCAAATAGTATCCTTTTTTCCCTATCCAAAGTAACAAGATTCCCAATTTCAAAATGCAAAGAAATCAAAAGAAATATTTGGGGGAAAAGTTATGAGATTTTTTAATATTATGTTTTTGATGTAGTCTTCTACAAGAACATCACATTTTTTTATACATTTAGTGTACATTACACATGCATTGTTACATATATTGAAGGAACCTGTGCTATGTAATTGTCCCAATTTCTTTAAAGATAACACTAATTTTCCCAAAGTCAGGGGCCCGACCACATTCCCAAAAGTGTGAGCAAGAGCCCTGTTATCCATTGTGTTACCACTATGAGCTTACACACTGACATTTACCCCAACATATGATCTCTGGGATTTGTTTTCTCTAGAACTATTTTCCATTAAAGTCAGAAGCTCCACCACAAAGTTTTTCTTCTTCACAATCAAGGACTTAATTTGTCCTGGTTTATGTGGTTTCTTTGAATATAAGAGATACTGCTATCTTTTTATAATAACTGCCATTGCCAGTATTTTTGCCGGTATGAAATAATTGATGGCAAAGTTCACAATTGTTAAATTTCATAAACTACCTAACAGACAGAAATATACGTCTACCGTATTTCTTTAAAATATTTACGAGAAGTCTTATTAATATTTAAATTTTAAAAAAGTGTGATATAACAGAAAATTTATGAGTATATTTCTATTCAAATAGCCGATATCTTCTAACCACCCACACTACAATAACTAACCAAAATTGGTTAGTGAGGTGTCTAAGCACACAGATCAGTCAGAGCTAGTGGAGTCATCTGGGAGAACACATTTGGATTGATAAATATTTGTATAACCATTTTGCAGGCACGTTTAGAGTACCTCCGGGAACAATTCCAGATTAGAGAGAACGACTTTCTGACATTTGATGCAATGCGACATGCTGCGCAGTGTGTGGGCAGAGCCCTCCGTGGCAAGACTGACTATGGCATCATGGTTTTTGCTGATAAGGTACAGTTGTAACCATTCTTGGCTTCAAACACTCAACTACAGTATTGTTTACAATGTTCAGTTGTGTGATTACTCAGTTGGTAAACAGTCATATTGAGTGCCATATTAAATCTAGTTTGTCGTGATCTGGCATATAATGGTCTGATGTATCAAGAGTGCTACACAGAGAATATTGGGTAAGTGTCTTTCCCTCCAAAGTTTATATGGTGGGGCTACAAAAATACAACATGATATTTATCCTATTGGCTAAAAATTGAAGTTGATTGCAATACCCTTGTTATTAATATGAAGAAAAAATCCAAGTAAAACTGAATGCAAGTTTATTTCCTTATTATTTATAATCTCTTAATTATATCAAATAGCGCCGGTTGATATATATATACCTCCAAGATCAGTGTTTACCAATATATATGTAGCTCCAAGATAAGTGTCTACTAATATATATGTACCTCCAAGATAAGTGTCTACTAATATATATATAACTCCAAGATAAGTGTTTACTAATATATATGTACCTCCAAGATAAGTGTCTACTAATATATATGTAGCTCCAAAATAAGTGTTTACTAATATATATGTACCTCCAAGATAAGTGTCTACAAATATATATGTAACTCCAAGATAAGTGTCTACTTATATATATGTACATGTATCTCCAAGATTCCAAGATAAGTGTCTACTAATATATATGTACCTCCAAGATAAGTGTCTACTAATATATATGTAGCTCCAAGATAAGTGTCTACTAATATATATGTACCTCCAAGATAAGTGTCTACTAATATATATGCATCTCCAAGATAAGTGTCTTCTATAAAGTTTGTTCATATTAGCACAGTAAAGGGGCATCATTGCCAACTGTACTATATATTGTAAAGGGGCATCTTTGCCAACTGCACTATATATTGTTAAGGGGCATCATTGCCAACTGTACTATATATTGTAAAGGGGCATCTTTGCCAACTGCACTATATATTGTTAAGGGGCATCATTGCCAACTGTACTATATATTGTAAAGGGGCATCTTTACCAACTGCACTATATATTGTTAAGGGGCATCTTTACCAACTGCACTATATATTGTAAAGGGACATCTTTGCCAACTGTACTATATATAAGTGTCTACTAATATATATGTACATGTATCTCCAAGATTCCAAGATAAGTGTCTACTAATTTATATGCATCTCCAAGATAAGTGTCTACTAATATATATGTACCTCCAAGATAAGTGTCTACTAATATATATGCATCTCCAAGATAAGTGTCTACTAATATATATGTAACTCCAAGATAAGTGTCTTCTAATATATATGTACATGTATCTCCAAGATTCCAAGATAAGTGTCTACTAATATATATGTAACTCCAAGATAAGTGTCTACTAATATATATGTACATGTATCTCCAAGATTCCAAGATAAGTGTCTACTAATATATATGCATCTCCAAGATAAGTGTCTACTAATATATATGTACCTCCAAGATAAGTGTCTACATATATATATGTACCTCCAAGATAAGTGTCTACTAATATATATGCATCTCCAAGATAAGTGTCTACTAATATATATGCATCTCCAAGATAAGTGTCTTCTATAAAGTTTGTTCTTATTAGCACAGTAAAGGGGCATCATTGCCAACTGTACTATATATTGTAAAGGGGCATCTTTGTATACTGTACTATATATTGTGAAGGGGCATCTTTGCCAACTGCACTATATATTGTAAAGGGGCATCTTTACCAATGGCACTATATATTGTTAAGGGGCATCTTTACCAACTGCACTATATATTGTAAAGGGACATCTTTGCCAACTGTACTATATATTGTAGAGATTTGCCCGTGCAGACAAACGTGGCAAACTACCAAAGTGGATCCAGGAGCACCTGAAGGACAGTCTATGTAACCTGTCTACAGATGAAGGGGTTCAGGTGGCAAAGCGCTTCCTCAGACAGATGGCACAGCCATTCAAAAGGGTACGTATTAAAAAGGATTGAAATGGATAAATTGAGTGATTTATATCTGAGTCATTGCTCTTGTATCATTAAAAATTGTATGTTTGGTTATGTGCACTTTAGCACACACAGAGCTTAACCAATCATATCATACACAGGTGTTATGTTATGGAGGGTATCATCCACCATGTATTTGTTAACTTGGTTATTACAAATTGTCATTGAACATTCTGCCATATCTAAATATATTCGGCATTTCATGGAGGTGGGTGTCTGGATCTCTTCTCTTCTCTAATTGATCCGACAGTTAGATTTTTTGAAGATGGCCCTCGTCAACATCCAAAGTCACACAAAAAAGTTCATGGGAAAAAAAAAGAAAGTGTATTGTTTGAGGCAACATTATGCATCGTTATTGAGTTTTCGTTTTTAAAAATAAATATTGTACGGTGTACTGCAGTCAGTTAACATAAATGTGTAATAATGAACTTTCATTTCATTGTACTACAGGAGGATCAGCTTGGGTTGTCATTGCTCACCCTGGATCAGTTGCAGTCAGAGGGCATGAAGAAGAAGCTGGAACAAAGAATGCACTATGTGTGATCTCAACAGTAACATTAACTGTAGAATCTCTGTGATCACCATGGTTATAAACGTTAAGAATGGTTGTGTGATTACTATAATACACCTTAATAGAGCACCTAGGGACTGACAGGGTATACTCTAGTATGTGTACATGTATATCTGCTTAAATAGAATGACATAGAATCATAATTTTAGTGTGACAGGAAAAAAACATATGGTTTAAAATACATGGATATTGCTAGAATAACTTTAAAATATGGGTTATTTTATGGTTACTTCAGCAGCAAAATTCTTAGATATACAAACAGATAATTATACTTTCACTGTCCAAAATATGAGCAGTAAGTCTGCTGACAGACTTCAGTACTGTATAGTGTTATGATAGAGAGATACCTAACTAATATAATGGATAGAAAGATAGAAATGTGGCTGTGTTGGTGGGGTGGGGTAATGTTTGATAGGACATTAGTGAATGTCCACAACATGTTATATCAATTAACAAGGAAATGTTGGACATTTGAGAATGTTCACAACATGTACTATTAATAGGAAATGTTGGACATAAGAGAATGTCCACAAAATGTTATATTAATTAGCAAGGAAATGTTGGACATTAGAGAATGTTCACAACATGTACTTTTAATAGGAAATGTTGGACATAAGAGAATGTCCACAATATGTTATATTAATTAGCAAGGGAATGTTGGACATTAGAGAATGTCCACAACATGTACTATTAATAGGGAATGTTGGACATTTTCTAATGTTCACAAAATGTTATATTAATAAGCAAGGAAATGTTGGACATTAGAGAATGTTCACAACATGTACTATAATTAAAAAATGTTGGACATTAGAGAATGTCCACAATATGTTATATTAATTAGCAAAGGAATGTTGGACATTAGAAAATGTCCACAACATGTACTATTAATAGGAAATGTTGGACATTAGAGAATGTCCACAATATGCTTTATTAATAAGCAAAGGAATGTTGGACATTAGAGAATGTCCACAATATGTTTTTTTAATTAGCAAGGGAATGTTGGACATTAGAGAATGTCCACAATATGTTATATTAATTAGCAAGGGAATGTTGGACATTAGAGAATGTCCACAACATGTAACATTAATTAGCAATAAATGTTGGACATTAGAGAATGTCCACAACATGTAACATTAATTAGCAAGATATGTTGGACATTAGAGAATGTCCACAACATGTAACATTAATTAGCAAGGAAATGTTGGATAGGATAATTGTGAATGTCCACAAACTGTCTAACAGCATTGACTTTGTGCTGGCACTGCAGACATTGGTAACGTGTACACTGTTGGTGTGAGTGCAGATTCTGTTGTGTAGTATTAGTTGAGATCATGTTACATATGCACAAAACCTACTGGCTGGTTGATACCTGTTGTATGAAAAGTGCTAAAAAGTCAATTCCATACTTCATTGTTATTAATCTTGTTAAATATGCATTTGATAGAAAATAAAATGATGATTATTGACAACTGTGTGTTATATTTCATATATTGCTTTCCATTTAGAGCTAAATAGCGTCAGTAAAACTTCAACCACTCTTTCTGATGAAGACAGTTTTAATAAAGGTAAGTCTTATTCATGTAGCTTGTATAAAGTGTTTGTAAAACATAAACATTTATATATCAACCAGTCAGTGTTTTCTTTCGTGTACAGATAGCCATCATATATAGACAATCAAGTTAAGAAACAGAATTACATTTTTAATAGTGATAAGCAAATAATGACCTCATATGATATATGTGTAATATGATACATAAGTGTACTACTATGACATTTGTGTACAATAGTATATGTGTGCTATGATATGCGTGAACTATGATATATGCATTATATGAAATGTGTTATATGCTAGATGTGTACAATAGTATATGTGTACAATGGTATGTGTGTACTATGATGTATGTGCATAATGGTATGTGTGTTCTATGATGTGTGTACTATGATGAATGTGCATTATGGTATGTGTGTACTATGATATATGTGCATTATGGTATGTGTGTACTATGATATATGCGTTATATGAAATGTGTTATATGTTAGATGTGTACAATAGTATATGTGTACAATGGTATGTGTGTACTATGATGTATGTGCATTATGGTATGTGTGTACTATGATGTGTGTACTATGATATGTGTGCTATGATAAATGTGTACTATGACATTTGTGTACTAAGTTATGTGTGCACTTTAATATATGTGTAATCTTATATATGTGTACTATAATAATGGGTACTATAATTCATGTGTAATATGATATATGTGTACTATGATATGTGTGGACTGTCATTATGTGTCCTATAATATCTGATATTACGAGATATGTGTACTATGATATGTGTACTATAGTACATGTGTAATGTGATATATATGTGTACTACGATATATGTGTACTGTGATATATGCATAAAATGGTATTTGTGTACTTTAGTTAGTGTTCTATGATATATGTAATATGAGATATGTATATTATGATATGTGTGTACTGAGATATGTATATTATGATATGTGTGTACTATAATACATGTGTACTTTGATACCATATGTGAACTATTATACATGTGTAATATAATATATGTGTACTATAATATGTGTTCTATGATATATATGTACTGTGGTAATTGTACTATGATAGATGTGTACAATGGTGTATGTGTTCTGTGATATCTTTATTATGATAAATATGTACTATGAAGTATGTGTATTGTGATATATGTGTAGTATGATATGTGTTCTATGGTATATGTGTACTTTTGTAAGTGTACTATGATATATGTATATTATGATAAACGACTGTGTTATATGATGTATGTGTACTATGGTAAGTGTACTATTATATATGTATCCTATGATGCATGTGTACTATAATATATGTGTAGTATGATATATATGTGTAAAATGATACATGTGTAGTATGATATGTGTGTACTTTGATATATATGTATTATGGCTTCCAATCAAGATGTGTCATAATTTATAAAGGTGCAGCAGCTAATTTGGCATCCTGCAACTCTGTGATCGAATTAACATTATATCACAATTAATTTAGACTTAATGTCAGTCTACACACACTTTTAAAAAATACTAGATGCCTTTAATATAGACATTTTAACAATAGATAATAGTTTGTTTGGAACAGTTCGTTTTGTCGCACAATTATTTCCCCCTGCTATTACATTAACTAATGTGAGGGTTTGGCATGAAACTGTTGTCTGACGTTTTCACAAAAAATCATTTTTTTACATAAATGACTTTGTTTCCTATAGACACATTACAGTAAAAATATCAGTGACAAATTCCATTTCAAAATAGGAAAAAAATGATTAGTGAGAAAAATTGTATATGCAGTTGTGCAGATACTAGATACTAGAGATGGGAATTGGAGCTGAAATTGTAATAGATTAATCAGACATTTCAGATGATTGATTAGTGATTAAAATCCTGATTAATCTAAAATAGGTTTTCTATATATAATAACCCGAAATGGTCCCAGGAATTTGGTGCCTGACTTAAGTTTTGTTTTTCGTCCAGCGTTATATTTAGTGATAAGGAAGAACAACTCTTACACAATAACTAGTATAATTCATCTAAGAACAAAAAGCCATCTTCAATCAGTGTAACAATTTGGTGATTAATCAATTAATTGGAACAACACCAGCAGATACCATAGTTTCACAGTTAACATTTTGAAAAATATAAAAAAAATAAGATATTGTAACTGACATTTTTTAATAGTTTGAAATATATTCTGCAATAAATTACAAGCTAATACTCGAAAAGTTTTTCTTACTTCTACAGTACAATTTATAAACAAGAGGACCTGAATTGCTCTACTATCAACAGATGGTATATGTAAAACATCTAAGGTCCTTAAAGAAAATGTTTTTTAAAATTTTACTTAAAATGTGCTTATAAGCTCTGTGGCGAGGCATTTGTGGTCGAATCACACTGGTTCAAGAACTCGTCCGAGATCTTGTGATAATATAACTGCTGTGCAAGTTTGGTTAAGATCCAATGAAAAATGAAGATGCTATCAAGTCTACAACATTTTCCCCATATAACTATGTAAAACAGTGACCCCTGTGGTGACCCCAAATTTGACCCATAGGACCCGACTTCAATAAATCTTTAAGGGGACCTCTGTGCAATGCTACATGTAAAATATCTGATGTCTAGACAATAAACTTTAAGAGAAAATATTTTTTAAAATTTCGCTTAAAATGTGCTTATAAGCCCTGTGGCAGGGGCATTTGTGATCGAATCACAGTGGTTCAAGAACTCGTTCAATATCTTGTGGTTATATAACTGCTGTGGAAGTTTGGTTAAGATTCAATGAAAAATGAAGGTGCTATCGCGTCTACAACATTTTCCCTATATAACTCTATGTAAAACAGTGACCACTGTGGCGGCCTCAAATTTGAGAGGGTTTCTATTTGTCGAGTATCAAGTTTCGAGTAAGAAAAGTGAGTTTCAAGTAAAGAAAAGTGAGTTTTGAGTAAGGAAAGTGAGTTTCGAGTTAGAAAGTGAGTTTCGAGTAACAATTATTAAATTAATTTAAGCCCGTGTGGTTCCGGCTAAGAATAGAATCACTGTCAATCTCTGCTGAGGGGTAGGAATCCTCTGAATGGGTGTCATGTTCATTTTAACATTTTTTGTCGTGTTCACTATTATGGTTAAATTACCGACCCCCTGTGTGGTTCCAGGGAGTCATATGAGTGATGGCGAGAATAGGATCACTGTGGCTTATGCTTATTTGAGTGAACGATAGAATTTGCTGAAACTGCAGTTCTGCAGGTATCAAGGTTCTAAGTTTATTCTGCATATTCATTTGTTGATGTATTCTTTTTAATCTGTATGTTAATTTGTTGTTTTTGTACATGTAGAGTGGACCTGGAATCTTCCTTCCTGTTGGCGTCAAATAACCTATAATGTGTTGGTACGCCATAAAACCCTTATAATTCAGTTTATAATTCAGAAGAAACACAATATTATTTATCATAAAAAATATTAACATTTACATAAGTTTATGTAAAATTAATTAAGTTGCCGGCCAATTAAAAAACAACTTGTTTTAGACTTAAAGATGTACAATTTAGGACTCCCATATAATAGATCCATATAATAACTACTAAAGTACGTACTAGTACAATGAATTATCTCTAATAACACCACACATTTTTATTTCTTACCTGCCTGTCTTAAAAACATGCAAATAAAACAGATCTGTCCTCATTTAATAAAAAAAGAAATAAAGCAGTCAGGTATGACTTCATCCAGAAAACACTGCCTTCCCACATAGACCAAAAAGAAGAGATGGGCAGTTGAAATTGTTACAATTTTAAAAGGTACACACCATAGACATCAAAGTAGTTAACTCGATGGGGGAATGGAACAGTTAGTGGTAAATTGTATATACATTACTATAAAACAAGACCTTTATTATTCAATGATGTAGTTTAAGCCCCTGCAAACTATGTTTGTTTTTTTGTCACAATGTATATTTTATAACGACACTTGTGTAGTCTTAGTTGAAACTCACTTTTCTTAATCAAAACTCACTTTCTTTACTCGAAACTCACTTTTCTAACTCGAAACTCACTTTTCTAACTCGTTTCCTACTACAAGTGAATCTCCCAGAAAAATCTTTTTATAGGGTTATCCTACATTAAAAAACAACAACAAACATGCTTTTATTTAGAGTGCATTAATGGAGATGCAAAGTTTTCTGACCTTGTGTCCTTTAATACGTTATTTAAAAATGTTTTGGATGCACATATAATGGACGTTTGGTAGGCCAATGAAATACATGTAATTTCTGACATTACAGATGTTTTTTACGTCTCGTTTTGTATGGGAAAATTTACAACAAATCAAAGAAAAAAGGTAATAAAAATGTTTTTAACTCGAGTATATATGGCTTACATAAATTGCTTTTAGGAATAAATCAGTGGTAATAAGGTTAAATAACTGTAATTCTGATAAAACTAATGTATAAAAATATTGTGCTGCCAATATGATGTGATGTTACGTCATATTTCTACCTTAACTGTAACTTAGCGATTTTAATTTGCCTTCATTACAATAATTGTATCCACTTAAAGTGTTTATATGTCAATCAAAAATAATGAATTATCTCTAATAACACCACAGGCAGGTAGCCTGTCTTAAAAACATGCAAATAAAACAGACCTGTCCTCATTTTATAAAAAAGGAAATAAAGCGATCAGGTAAGACTACATCCAGAGAACACTGCCTTCCCACATGGACCAAAAAGAAGTGACGGGCAATTTAAATTTTAAAAGGTACACACCACAGAAAACAAAATAGTTTAACTCGGTGGGGGAATGGAACAGTTGGTGGTAAAGTTGATATATGGTATACACGTTATTATAAAACAAGACCTTTATTATTCAATGATGTAGTTTAAGCTCCTGCAAATTATATATTTTTTGTCACAATATATGTTTTATAACGACACTTATGAAGTCTTACTTAAAACTCACTTTTCTTACTCAAAACTCACTTTCTTTACTCTAAACTCGCTTTTCTTACTCAAAACTCACTTTCTTTACTCGAAACTCGCTTACTTTACTTGAAACTCACTTTCCTTACTCGAAACTCACTTTTCTAACTCGAAACTCATTTCCTACTAAAAGTGAATCTCCAAATTTGAGCCCAGGGAACCTTCTTCATCAAAGCTTTTAGGGGACCCCCATGCAACACTACATGTAAAATATCTAAGGTCTAGGCCTTGAACTTTCAGAGAAAATGTTTTTTAAAGTTTCCCTTAAAATGTGCTTATAAGCCCTGTGGGGGGCAATATCTTATGGTTATATAACTGCTTTGCTGGTTCGGTTAAGATTCAATGAGAAATGAAGGTGCTATCATGTCTACATGAAATATATTGACCAACAGACGATGAACAATTTACCATGACATAAGCCCAGGAGTGCTGGCCTTTGGCCAGTAGAGTTAAAAAATGGTAATGTGCAGATACAATTGTCTCATGCTAAACACTTGATATAAACTAATGCAATATTGCAATGTTATTAGTCTTTTTTTTTGTTTAATATTATATAATCATTTACTGTGTTTTCTTGTTTAAAGAAGTAACAATAAACTTGTTAATTTATATTAACATTCATTATGGGTATTTGTGTAAATTATTCAGATATTTAAAAAAATATTTTTTTATATGCAATTTTGATGAAGAGAGAAGAAAGACCACATGTTTTAACCAGGTTAATAATGAAGATCTTGCCTGATTGCTTTAAAACTTGCAATACTGTCACATACAATAGTTTAGCACTGACCAAAATCATCAATTTCAACGTGAAACTATTGTAACTTATGTTCTTCATCATTGGAATAGAAGTTTTTCAAGATTATTCCTGCATTTGTAACGCTTTATAATAGTACAGTTTGTGTTTACTATCAATTTGGCAAATAGTGTAACTTAGAAAGTAGGGTTTTCCTTCTCCTGAAAATTTTTCCAAATGTGAGATGCAATAGGTTCACACTGAACCCTCGGCATGTATAATTTAGTCTACCATATTGTGACATCTCGATGTTGATTTTCAAATCCATGAAACTCTGTACTTACATATCCATGTATGAAACTCTGTACTTACATATCCATGTATGAAACTCTGTACTTACATATCAATGTATGAAATTATATTATGCAATATTGTTTAAAATATATATTTAAATATATTGCAACTTCATATTTATGAATTCTCTGAAAGCATGGAAATTTTTTTTAGTAATTGTGCTGTCTATATATTAACATATACTACGGTATCTCTTCTGCAAACTTTGTGTAGACAAACACTGAATAACAGCCACAACAATAACAACAAGAGCAACCATAATGTGGGGAAAACGTTAAAGAATCGAAACGTAGTGCGTCGTGTTTGACCATGTTCGGCTTTAATACTCATCCGGACAATGTTACATTCTGTACAATCAGACACTTGGTTTAAACATTTTATTCAATTTAATTTTACATACATAATCGGACATTCCATCTCCCTGTAAATGTAAAAAAAAAAAAAAATTAAATAGGAATATAAACTGATATTGAAGATCTGTTGGTATTCACATGCAGATGGTACTCTATTAGTACTCGTTACATTTCCATTGTTTCAATAATTGTAATGTATGAAAAGGCAAGTTAATTTGTTTGCATGATGTGACTTTTAATCAACAAAAAGCGGCACATTTTTAATTTACTGTTTTTAAATGTTAAAATTGGAACAACGGAAATCAATATGAAAACCAAGTTTGTTTGTTTGAATAATGTGCGAAATATCAAGAACATGAAACAAACACACAAAATTTGACTTCTTTACCGAAAAGCTAATTTGTCTTACCTAATAAATATTTACATTTAATGAAATAATATATAAGCCTTACTTAATTTAACATGCATTGTTGATAACTGTTTTCTGACGTTTTATTCATTATAACTTATTAATTAACCACTTTATTTCTAAGTTTAAATGCTTGAGCTAAATATTTTGAAGTTATTTTTTGAGGTACTTGACATAAGGTTGTCAAATTAGTTTAATGTTGGCCGTCTGCAAAAATATTTCAATTACGTTCTGGTTGCATGGAGTACATGTTCTGTCATCTCTAGATGTGTTATTGTATCTCCATGGTCTATTTCTTATCTGTATGAAGATAGTCTAAATTGACTAAGTGTATACTGGAGCTTATTGTCATATATAACGTCTAAGTACTTTTCTTGTTTGAATATATTTTTAAAACTACAATATGATCATATTTGCATACCAACTCTGTTTATATGAATCGAGCAAACGTTGTTTAATTAAATCAAAGGGTATATCTATTTCAAATTGGTATAACTAAATGTTAGGAAAACTGAGGTGGTCATGTAATTTTTTTATTTGGTCTGCTCAATTGGTTTTATTGAAATTACTATTTTCAACATAATTTTAACATGATATAAACTTTTTTGGTTAACATATTAATGTTTATTTTTTATGTATGCATTGTTTATGATAAATAACCCTAATATTGCTATTAATATAGTAAAAAGTGGGGCCGGATGGACCATAATAAATGGGGCCGGATAATCTTGGGGCCGAATTCTCCATTGGCCTTTTTTGAGTGGGGCCGGATTTTCCAGGTTCCAAGAAAAGCACACGTGTGCGAATATGCACAATCGTGTGTTTCAGTAATAAATTGATCCTAATTTAAAATAAAATTTTATGACTAAAATCATTTTTTAATACGAACAAAAAGATAAATTCATACTCTTTCATTTAGCACCAAAAATATGAATTTATATTGCATACTAAGTTATGAAGGGTTCCGTGTTTTCCGTATCAATAAGAAGGGTTCCGGGGAATAAACCTGTCCGACTAAGACAACTCTGTCAAGTGTAGAAACAAACGCGAGATGTGAAATGCATTTCCGGTTCATGATATTTCACTAATCTGATTATTTATGGTCCTTTAGCTATATACTATGGTTTAAACTCCACGTTCAACACTTTGCATTAGCAAAGCATTCATAATTGATGGCTATTCTGTAATTCGTTAAGTTCACATTTGTATTCTTGTTTTTGACAAACAGATTGATCGTATCAGTGATGTTGACAAATGTTTCACTTTCAGTTTGAACCTGTTTTGCTTACGACACAAACCCTACAAAAATGTCCTGTCAACTTCTTCCATTTAGTCACTTGAACGACATTATTGGATTACGCGATTACTTATTCCCGGAACTGAAAGATCTAGCTGCACCAAGTGTAGGCCCAAGTAACACACCGTCTGCAGAAGATGGCCAAGGTAGTGTATGCATATATATACGCATTAACAGTTTTATGAAGCAGACATTTTGAGCCAGTATCTTTCTTAACTAGCAAGTATAAACACAATAACAGAACTTTGTTGATTAAAAATAATTAGAGGATACTGAGTATTTTAACATATTCATTTGGTATGAAAAAAGTCCGGAGCTGCTATGTTTTCATCATAGAACAGCCATAGCATAATGAGGTGTGTACAAAAACAACCTTTCTGAGAGAAGCATATCCTTCTGTGCAAGAACAGCCACAATATTTTCTTATTTTTCTCTTTTTAGTTTCTAAGAATTGGTGTACACTTTTTCAGTCATATTGCAACATCTTCATAAGACAGTTCTTAGCACTGCCATACTAGAGTGATGCCCCACCCAGTTACATTATAATGACATAGGGCCCACCAGACCGAAAAACTCTTCTCTAAATGCTGAGTGCCGAAAAAGTAAAATTTTTCAAGTCTTTGGTATGACCCAGCTGGGGATCAAACCCAGGACTTTCAGCATGCGCAACTGATGCTCTACCACTAGACCACCTCTGTGGTTTGACTATAATTGATATTTGTACTGTGAATGAAACATTAATATCTGTTTCTTATTTTTCCATTGAAGGAACAGATGGTTGGGATGAAGACTGGGAAGACTGGAATAAAGAAGATGAGGCGGTAGATCAAGTACAGAATGAAGTGGTTGGGCCAACTGATGTTGAAACAGAAGCTACCAGTGATGTTACACAAAAGTGGTTCCAGGAATGTCTTGTGTCTGTTTCACCAGCTGCTGATCTAATGGCCCTGGCTAACAAACAAAGACTTGTCATTATGGCGCGTATGTATAAAACAAATAAATACAGTTTTTCGGAAGATTTTGGCAGTTTTTCCCTTAGAAAATAATCAATATTAATTCAAAATTGTTTTTTATAACATTTTATAATACTTATTTTATTTCCTGTGGTAAGATTATAATTTTCATGCAGATAAAATTCAATTTATGTCCCCTTTACATCTAAAAATTATGCTGGAGTTAATGTAATCGCGGGTTTAAAAACAACGCATTTTGATTGCGAAAAAAGGCTCTGGTATCTTTAGTTCTTGAATTTCACATTTGTTTAACTTTATAAATCTCCTTATAATATGACCCAATAAAAAGAAGGGCTGTTCATGCTAGTTTTTCATAATTAATATCACACAATGTTTGCTTGTGATTTCAGACGACGTCAAGAGAACATCATATGATACCAATGTAAAATATGACGCCGGAAATAGCAGGCAAATGTTGTGTGTTTTTAGCTCGCCAGGACGAAGTCCAAGGAGAGCTATTGCCATGACCCCGGTGTCAGGTTAAACATTTCCGTTTAAGTTTAAGATATCTATGCAACCACTCATTGGATATGAATGAAACTTTGCGTGTGTGTTCATTATCATCAATGGAACACACAGAGACAAGAGCCATAACTCTGGATTTCATTTTGGCCCTTTTTGGACTTAATTTTTCAGGTTAAAGTTTTTATCAGGTAAGATATATATGCAACCACTAATTGGATATGACTGAAACTTTGCATGTGTATTCAACATCATCATTGGAACACACAGAGACAAGAACAATAACTATAGATTGTATTTTGGCAGAGTTATGGCCCTTTTTGGACTTAATTTTTCAGGTTTTAAAGTTTTTTTATCAGGTAGTATATCTATGCAACCACTCATTGGATGTGAATGAAACTTCACATGTGTGTTAACCATCATCGATGGAACACACAGAGACTAGAACCATAACTCAGGGTTGCATTTTGGCATAGTGATGACCCTTTTTGGACTTAATTTTTCAGGTTAAAGTTTTTTATCATGTAAGATTTCTATGCAACCACTCATTGGATATAAATGAAACATCACATGTGTTCACCATCATTTGAACACACAGAGACAAGATCCATAACTCTGGGTTGCATGTTGGCAAAGATATGACCGTTTTGGACTTAATTTTTCATCTGTAGACACCCAGGTTAAACTTTTGCGTTTAGTTGCGTTTATGTTTTGGTATTGATCTCCAATCTTAATCTTTGTATGGGTGGTGAGTTTTATTCCATCGGCGAGCTTTGTTGTCATCTGACAACTCTTGTTAAGTGATTCATTTTAATTTGAATTTGAATTTATAACAAGAGGGCCAAGATGACCCTATATCGCTCACCTGACTGACCTTCAGTCACTCAACTTAAGTAGATTATATAATACATGAACAATCAAAATTCCAGAAAAACGAGATGGGCAAGTAGTTAGAATTTTGATTTGTTTTGAAGATGTAACAGATGCATAGAGGTTCACCCATGGTAAATGTCAGTGAAATTACATCGAAATCAGGTCAGTAGATTCTGACAAAAAGGCTTTTGAAGTTTTTACTATAGCTGCCTATATAGTAAACTAGCACCTCACTGTGAGGTCATGTTTTTTAATAAATCACAAAAGCTTGAAAATACTTGGTAAAGGGTATCCCATTTCTGCGAATTTTTTTTAAAATTGATCAGGTGGTTTCTGACAAGAAGATTTTTTAAGTTTTTACTATAGCTTATATAGTAAACTAACCCCACCCCCTGGCCGGCATGTTTTTTGACAAATCACTACGGTTTGAGAAACTTGGTGAAGGATCCTCCAAGGAACATTTCTGTGGAATTATTTTAAAATTGAGCCAGTAGTTTCTGACAAGACATTTTTTAAATTTTTACTAATTATACTTGCCCCAACCCCTGGCGGCCATGTTTTTTGACGAATCAAGATGGCTTGAACAAACGTGGTAGAGGGTCACCCTAGGATCATTTCTGTGAAATTATTTTAAAATCGAGCCAGTAGTTTCTGACAAGAAGATTTTTTAAGTTTTTACTATAGCTTATAAAGTAAACTTACCCCACCCCCTGGCCGCCATATTTTTTTACCAATCAAGGTGGCTTAAACAAACTTGGTAGAGGGTCACTCAAGGAACATTTCTGTGAAATTATTTCAAAATCGAGCCAGTAATTTCTGACAAGAAGATTTTTTAAGTTTTTTACTAATCAATCTTGCCCCACCCTCTGGCAGCCATATTTATTGACGAATCAAGATGGCTTGAACAAACTTGGTAGACAATCACCCAAGGAACATTTCTGTGAAATTATTTTAAAATCAAGTCAGTAGTTTCTGACAAGAAGATTTTTTAAGTTTTTACTATAGCTTATATAGTTAACTAATCCCACCCCTGGCCGCTATGTTTTTTGACGAATCAACATGGCTTGAACAAACTTGGTAGAGGGTCACCCAAGGATCATTTCTGTGAAATCATTTTAAAATCGAGCTAGTAGTTTCTGACAAGAAGATTTTTTTATGTTTTTATTATAGCTTATATAGTAAACTAACCCCACCCCCTGGTCGCTATATTTTTTGACCAATCAAGGTGGCTTAAACAAACTTGGAAGAGGGTCACCAAAGGAACATTTCTGTGAAATTATTTTAAAAATGAGCCAGTAGTTTCTGACAAGAAGATTTTTAAAGTTTTTACTATAGCTTATATAGTAAACTAACCCCAACCCCTGGCTGCCATGTTTTTTGACGAATCAAGGTGGCTTGAACAAACTTGGAAGAGGGTCACCCAATGAACATTTCTGTGAAATTATTTTAAAATCGAGCCAGTAATTTCTGACAAGACGATTTTTTAAGTTTTTACTAATCAAACTTCCCCTTCCCCTGGCGGCCATGTTTTTTGACGAATCAAGATAGCTTGAACAAACTTAGTAAACAGTCACCCAAAGAACATTTCTGTGAAATTATTTTAAAATCAAGCCAGTTGTTTCTGACAAGAAGTTTTTTTTAAGTTTTTACTATAGCTTGTATAGTAAACTAACCCCACCCCCTGGCCGCCATGTTTTTTGACCAATCAACATGGCTTGAACAAACTTGGTAAAGGGTCACCCAAGGAATATTTCTGTGAAATTATTTTAAAATCGAGACAGTAGTTTCTGACAAGAAGATTTTTTAAGTTTTTACTAATTAAACTTGCCCCGCCCCCTGGTGGCCATGTTTTTGATGAATCAAGCTGGCTTGAACAAACTTGGTCGAAGGTCACCTAAGCAACATTTCTATGAAGTTATATCAAAATTGGCCCAGTGGTTTCAGAGAAGTTGTTAGAAGCTAAAAGTTAACGACAGACGACAGACGGCAGACGACGGACACCAGGCGATCACAAAAGCTCACCTGTGAGCCTTTAGCTCAGGTGAGCTAAAAAAACTAGCATGAACACCTACTCTTTTTATTCAATAAAATTGTAGTAAAATGAGTAAAATTGAACGTGTGTGTAATTCAAAAATTTGTATAAGAGCAATTTTGCACAATCAAGAGTGAAAGTTCAGAATTTGTTTTTTAAATCAACCCTGTGGTAATGATTAAATGTAAAAGTAACACAATATGTGTTTTATTTGTATGAAAGTTATAATCTTATTACAGGACATAAACATAAAATAAGTAATTTAAAAATGTTATTAAAACCAATTTTGAATTAATATTGACAATTTTATAAAGAGAAACAGTGAAAGTCGTCCTGAAAAATATGTAATGCTAGGGGTGTATTAAATTGAAACTGCATTATTATATTAAAAAAAACAAAGCTAAAATGAAAGCTGAGACTTCATGGAACAATTTTTTATAATTTACACCAGATGTAATAAATCTAATAGGAACAATGCAAACTACATTAAATATCCCTTCCCATTTTTTATAATGACAGACCTACTTGAAGTGATGACCTTTATTTGTTAAGGGCCTCTTACCTCATATGTCAAGGTCACTTGGGTCACATGTCAGTCTCAATTTCATTTTGTTTTTTTTGTATTTGTGTGGATAAACAATATTTTGTCCTAACTTTCTGGAAGATAAAATCAAAGGAGATTGGGTTAATTTATTAGAGTGGGGTGGGCTGGCATTTTCATATAGCGGTAAATTGACTCTGTGGTCATTTTACTATTTGATTATTAATTTTGATCCTTGGGTCATTCCACTGAGGGGCCAAAATAATAAACAACAGTGGCAGTCATCTGTGTCCAGTTAAAGTCCTTAATCATGCATATAACAGTTATGAAAGAAGAAAAGTCCATGGCATGGATAACACCAATTCATACATGTATTTTGTTTGTATTCCACAGCGAAGTATGATACTGACAGGCAGTATGAAGCAGAGGAGATCCTTTACAGCACAGTATGGTCTGGAACAATATCTAGTGATGATGGGTAGGATTCCTTTGAATTATTTACTTGTATCAGTCATTCCAATTTTTTCTTACGTTTTCTAAGAAGAGCAGTTAGTATTGTGTTACTTTTCCTTTGGAAGCAGGGCGTTCACCAGTTCAAGTTTTTGCTCAGTTTCTCAGAGTCACTAAATTTGCATATTTGCATTTTTACCCCCCCCCCCCCCCCCCCCCCCCCCCCCCCCCACAATCCTATTTTACGGGTGGCATATAGTAATTGCAGTGTCCGTCCGTCTGTCCTTCTGTCCAGTATTTTGTGTCCAGCCTGTAACTTTGTCATGCATAGCTTGATTTTGTTAATACCTGCTAAAATCATAAACATAACATGACGAGGTGTCGCAAGTAAGACCCACACCCCTACCACAAACGTCAAGGTCACACTTTGAGTTTGTTTTACAACACTTTGAATCTGATGCTGATTATACAGGCCGTAATCCGTTCAAGTACACCAAAAATGCATTTCAAATGCGTTTGTTTTGCGTTTCAAATGCGTTTTGAACGCGTTTCAAATGCATTATAGTTTCGTTCATGGTTTACATTTTTTATGATAAACGTTGGAGAAAGTGCGAAAATGCAGTTCAAAACGATACGAAACGCATTTTAGCCTGCGTTTGCATTTGTTTTTTTTACCGTGTATTGTTACCATTTATCATTTGCCGTCTACACGGCGTGTTCACCAATTCCATCATCTCTGGTTGTCCAAGTGTAACACCCATTACAAAATATTTGGTTGCAGAAGAATTAATAGTAAAAACTATATATTTAATGAAATCACCGGGTTATATATGAAAGTATATTAATTAAATAAACTAAAATAATATTGATTAAGATCTTTCTGAAAGATTGCTAACTACGCTACCCTATTTTAGATATAGTCTACCATTTAGGTGATGATTTGTAGCATGACAGCAGATAAATGTGTTACATAAAACTCAGTCTTTGAAATTAAATACACACAGTAAGCGCATCATGTCAATTTCATCAAATAAACACGTTACGGTCACGAAATTATTAGATGGCCACTCAAAACCAGACATGTTTACACTAAAGTTAACATTACGGTATCGAAAAAGTATATAATAAATAAATGTGAACCAGTCCGTGTTTTATATCTGGAGTGGTGTATAATTTGCTATTGTGCAAGAAACAGAGTATAGACGCCGCAGCCAAGAATTAATCAATAATGCATTATTTACTGGTATTTTTGCATTTATAATTTATAATTTATAATTCAAGTTATGAATTCCGATAGATTGTCATGTAAAACAATTATATTAATTCATCAAACAAAAGAATTTATATAAGCTGCAAAGATAAATATATTTACAAATACACAAGCTTTAATTTATGTAGCAAATGCACACGCTTTATGTCTTTAACTCCGACATAATTTATTTTTTACCTCGTGCCATGTGCAATGTCGTCACTCTGACAGTTTCTTGTGTCATTTTACATCGCGTTCTATTTCACATAGGTAAATGCATGTGGTGGTGGTGGGGGGGGGGGGGGGGGGGGGGGGGGGGGGACGACATTATAATTAAAATTTTATGCCTGGTTGGTGTTTCTGTAAAGGTTTTATGCCTTTTGGCAGGGCTACTAAAATTGCTGATACTTCCATCTTTAGACCTTTTTTCTTCTCGAAATTTTATAAATTGTCTGTCCAGATATTTTCTACAAATTGTATAAAATAACATTTGATCCATAACCCAATTGTTTGTCATCACGTGTGCGAAATGGGATCAAATTAGGCTAAACCATTACCGTTAGTAGTGAAGCTATCGGAAGAGTCAATTATAGTATTAATAGCACGCTTCTTGTACGTGGTCAGTGAGCCATATCAGACTGAAATGTGTTTGATCAGTAATTTCTTTGATCCACAAGCCGTGTTATGTATGTTTTTTTTTATATATTATATGAAATATTTATATATATATAATTCTGGAAAAGCCCTAAGTAGAAAAGTTTCGATGTAACGAACAGATTTTCTAAAAATAATTGTCAATCATATAACAGAACAGTGACATAAATTGGTGTTTAGATAAATAGATCAGTTAATTGGGGGAGTTTTGTAAGCAGGCCATGCGTCACCTGATTGTTTTATCACACTTTTACAAGCAAAGAAACGATGCCCGAGGCAGTGTTTTTCACGGATAATTCGGGATTCAAATTTATAACAAAGAAATTAAATTGAAGTTACAGGTTTAGCATTTTATAGACTTTAAATGACAAAGAGAGCAATCATTTCGTTTAATTATTTATTTCATTGTCAATATAACTACGATAATATGTAAAGGTATCCGAATCTCCAAGGCATTTCCTAAAAACGCATTTAATCTTTGTTGCGTTTAACGTTTCATTATCGTTTTGTATCGTTCGTCCTGTTGCATCTGTGTATCGTTTCGTTGGTCGTTTATCGTTTAGTTTATCGTTTTGTTCGCATTTTAAGTCTTTAAAACGTTTAAAACGCGTTTGATATTGTTTTGTTTGTGTTCATTTGGTGTACTAGAACAGATTATGGTCTGTATATGTAGAGTAATCCAGACCCAGTATAATACTGATTATATATGTAGAGTAATCAAGACCCACTATAATACTGATTATATATGTAGAGTAATCCAGACCCAGTCTAATGCTGATTATATATGTAGAGTAATCCAGACCCAGTGTAGAGCTGATTATATATGTAGAGTAATCCAGACCCAGTATGGTGCTGATTATATATGTAGAGTAATCCAGACCCAGTGTAGTGCTGATTATATATGTAGAGACATCCAGACCCAGTATAATGCTGATTATATATGTAGAGTAATCCAGACCCAGTATGGTGCTGATTATATATGTAGAGTAATCAAGACCCACTATAATACTGATTATATATGTAGAGTAATCCAGACCCAGTCTAATGCTGATTATATATGTAGAGTAATCCAGACCCAGTGTAGAGCTGATTATATATGTAGAGTAATCCAGACCCAGTATGGTGCTGATTATATATGTAGAGTAATCTAGACCCAGTGTAATGCTATTATATATGTAGAATTATCCGGACCCAGTATAAAGCTGATTTTATATGTAGAGACATCCAGACCCAATATAATGCTGATTATATATGAAGAGTCATTCAGACCCAGTATAATGCTATTATATATGTAGAGACATCCATACCCAGTATAATGCTGATTTTATATGTAGAGTAATCCAGACCTAGTATAATGCTGATTATATATGTAGAGTTATCCTGACCCAGTATAGTGCTGATTATATATGTAGAGTAATCCAGACCAAGTTTAATGCTTATTATATATGTAGTGTAATCCAGACCCAGTATAATGCTGATTATATATGTAGAGTAATCCAGACCAAGTGTTATGCTTATTATATATGTAGAGTAATCCAGACCCAGTATGGTGCTGATCATATATGTAGAGTAATCCAGACCCAGTATAATGCTGATTATATATGTAGAGACATCCAGACCCAGTATAATGCTGATTATATATGTAGAGTAATCCAGACCCAGTATAATGCTGATTATATATGTAAAGTACTCAAGACCCAGTGTAATGCTGATTATATATGTAGAGTAATCCAGACCCAGTATAATGCTGATTATATATGTAGAGTAATCCAGACCAAGTTTAATGCTTATTATATATGTAGTGTAATCCAGACCCAGTATAATGCTGATTATATATGTAGAGTAATCCAGACCAAGTGTTATGCTTATTATATATGTAGAGTAATCCAGACCCAGTATAATGCTGATTATATATGTAGAGTAATCCAGACCAAGTATAATGCTGGCTGTATATGTAGTGTAATCCAGACCCAGTATAATGCTGATTATATATGTAGTGTAATCCAGACCCAGTATAATGCTGATTATATATGTAGAGTCATCCAGACCAAGTATAATGCTGATTACATATGTAGTGTTATCCAGACCCAATATAATGCTGATTATATATGTAGAGACATCCAGACCCAATATAATGCTGATTATATATGTAGAGTAATCTAGACCCAGTGTAATGCTATGATATATGTAGAATTATCCGGACCAAGTATAATGTTGATTTTATATTAAGAGACATCCAGACCCAATATAATGCTGATTATATATGAAGAGTCATCCAGACCCAGTATAATGCTGATTATATATGTAGAGTCATCAAGACCCAGTGTAATGCTGATTATATCTGTAGAGTAATCCGGACCCAGTGTAATGTTGATTATATATGTAGAATAATCCAGACCCAGTATAATGCTGATTATATATGTAGAGACAGCCAGACCCAGTGCAATGCTAATTATATATGTAGAATAATCCAGACCCAGTGTAATGCTGATTATATATGTAGAGTAATCCAGACCCAGTATAATGCTGATTATACATGTAGAGTAATCCACACCCAGTGAAATGCTGATTATACATGTAGAGTAATTCAGACCCAGTATAGTGCTGATTATATATGTAGAGTCATCCAGACCCAGTATAATGTTGATTATATATGTAGAGTCATCCAGACCCAATATAATGTTGATTATATATGTAGAGACATCCAGACACAGTATAATGTTGATTATATATGTAGAGACATCCAAACCCAGTGTAATGTTGATTATATATGTAGAGTCATCCAGACCCAGTGTAATGTTGATTATATATGTAGAGACATCCAGACCCAGTGTAATGTTGATTATATATGTAGAGTCATCCAGACCCAGTGTAATGTTGATTATATATGTAGAGACATCCAGACCCAGTGTAATGTTGATTCTATATGTAGAGTAATCCAGACACAGTATAATGCTGATTATATATGTAGAGACATCCAGACCCAGTATAATGCTGATTATATATGTAGAGTAATCCAGACCCAGTATAATGCTGATTATATATGTAAAGTACTCAAGACCCAGTGTAATGCTGATTATATATGTAGAGTAATCCAGACCCAGTATAATGCTGATTATATATGTAGAGTAATCCAGACCAAGTTTAATGCTTATTATATATGTAGTGTAATCCAGACCCAGTATAATGCTGATTATATATGTAGAGTAATCCAGACCAAGTGTTATGCTTATTATATATGTAGAGTAATCCAGACCCAGTGTAATGTTGATTATATATGTAGAGTCATCCAGACCAAGTATAATGCTGATTATATATGTAGAGACATCCAGACCTAGTATAATGCTGATTATATATGTAGGGTCATCCATACCCAGTATGGTGCTGATTATATATGTAGAGTAATCCAGACCTAGTGTAATGCTGATTATATATGTAGAGCCATCCAGACCCAGTGTAATGCTGATTATACATGTAGTGTAATCCAGACCCAGTGAAATGCTGATTATATATGTAGAATTATCCGGACCAAGTATAATGCTGATTATATATGTAGAGTAATCCAGACCCAGTAAAGTGCTGATTATATATGTAGAGTCATCAAGACCCAGTGTTATGCTGATTATATATGTAGAGTCATCAAGACCCAGTGTAATGCTGATTATATATGTAGAGTAATCCAGACCCAGTGTAATGCTGATTATATATGTAGAGTAATCCAGACCCAGTGTGATACTGATTATATAAGTAGAGTAATCCAGACCCAGTGTAATGCTGATTATATATGTAGAGTAATCCAGACCCAGTGTAATGCTGATTATACATGTAGAGTAATCCAGACCCAGTATAGTGCTGATTATATATGTAGAGACATCTAGAATCAGTATAATGCTATTATATATGTAGAGACATCCAGACCCAGTATAATGCTGATTATATATGTAGAGTCATCCAGACTCATTATAATGCTGATTATATATGTAGAGACATCCATACCCAGTTTTATGCCGATATCTGTATAGTAATCCACAAATGTTTAAAACTTGTAGAGAGTTTGTCACGGCCATCCTGTGTGTACCATTGGCATCACAGAAGAGGAGTACCCAGGGGGCTCCAGATTGGACGTGTATTCTGGTGGGATTTTCTACTGGATATGTACGAATGTACACTGAGGTAAAGTCTTAGTTTCATGTTATAGTCTGTGAGCCTGTCAAAAAAAAGCGTACATCGTGTTGACCATAATGTTTGATGTGTTTTTCAAAGTGTGTTCAAAATATACATGTATTGTGTATTTGCCCTCTAACCATTAATAACTAAATCGCTAATGTGTTCATTTCATACCCTCAAAGTACTGTCCCCAGTTAGAAATGCATAATTTTAGTCTGTGAATCCAATTCTGGAAAGCATCATGATAGGCTGATACGGGTATACTACAAAGGCACTGATTTATGACAGAACCAATAGCCAGTCATGACCCAAATCTGCAGAGAGGAAGTTTTTCAATTTGGGAAAGAGAAAGAAGTCACATGGGGCAAGGTCTGGGGGAGTAAGTAGGTGTGGTAGCACTGTCACTTTCTCACACATCAAAAAGTCTAATACAAGGACAGAGGTGTGCGCTGGAGCATTGTCATGCAAGAAGCGAACAAGTTTGAATCCAGTTACTAGGCTACGCTTTCCAATGTACTTTTTCGTTTTTGAGGCGCCAGATTTTCTGGCATCTCCTTAGTATCGTAGTCGATAAAATGATCTTATTTTATTTGCACCCTCTAACTGCTCAGAGAGAAGTAGTTCTTGATTTTTTATGTATTTGTCGGATGAAAGTAACTTTTCAATGTACGAAAAATAAAATGACGTGAAAAAGTGTTTGAGTCTTGTCTTTACTTTTTATATCTGATATCTGCAAACGATTGCTATTAACTACAAAGGCAGAAATGTAGGAGCCTCCATACTAATTAGCATATCGCTCAACAATGAAAGTAGTCCCTTTTAGGAGTGTCCATTCTAATTAGCATATTGACAATGAAAATAGTCCCTGAAGCAAATGTAATATTACCTTAATGTTTCATGTTGTCTTCAATCATGATTGATTTCGAATTGATGTTAGATTAAAAAATGTTAAACATTGTTACAGAAAAATTCTGTTATATGCTGTAATAGGCCATATATCGTGTAGCTTCAGATTCAGGTCAGTCCATGTAAAGAGATTATATTGGTGAGTTACGCATACATGCTGTCTGGAAGATCGCCTCTTTCGTCGAACTAATTTTAATTGTAGTGTATTATTTAGAGGATTTTACAAGTGAACAAATCAATGCCATCGTAAAGGGTTTTCTGAGCATCTAATTTCAACAAATATAGGATAAAATCACCACTTGAAATGGTTTATTTTGTAAACAAATTGTACCAGATGTTGCTTACCTTGAGAAATCCGGTCTAAAAGTCGGCGCTTTCAAAAATCGGATCCTAAAAGTTGGCGCATAGGTTACTGCAATCCCGTTTATTAGGGATGTTTTAAGACTTAACTATTAATGTCTACTTTTATGAATTTTATATTTATTTCGAAATACACAGATACCTAATGAAAATATTTAATAATACTTATCATGATTGTGTACTAAGTTATTATTAACTTTGAAATATTACAAGTTGTCCATTAAAAAAACTCCTTTACTATATTTTTTTGGCAACAATATTTTAATATAGAATAGAAAAACATATACTTGAAATGCACTTTTCATGCATCGTCGGATACCCCCTGGTGTCAGTTTTATACATCACAACGGATGGAGAATATCGCAGATGATAACCGGGGGTATCTAACGATGCATTAATGAACAAAAATTTTTTTTCAGGATGACATACCCATCCCATACCCACCCACTTTCATTTCTTGTTACATGTGTTTCTAAATGATACACTGTAATGTACTTATATTTTTTATTTGAATAAGCTACGGTTTTCTAACGAGAATTGCTTCATAATGGTCAATACCAGTATTTCCCCCTGTGGCAAGCATATTACTATCAATCCTTGGTTCATGAGTTTGAATCCCCATCCGACCACAGTCTTGGTGATGATTGATATATGACATTACATCTCATTGTCACGTCTGTCACCTCGGACTCAAGTGGGAACGTTATCCGTTACTTGCTGAGATGGGTGTACTCCAGTACTGGTTAACCTTCCAAGATCCCAGGAAAGAGAAGTTAGGCTAACTGATCGTCTTAGCTCAAGATAGCATAGCAATGACTCTTAATATTCAAACAAATGGCACCTCTGAGGACCTTGAGTGTTTTGATTTTGAGTACCACATCACGATAGTACCTTCCGGTCACACTTTTACCCTGTTTATTTATCAGGACCTGTATTGCTAAACCTTCAACAGAGAAGAAATTTGCAAAAAGAATCATCTTTCGCTGAAGGTGATCAATTTAACTTTAATTTTACACTTTAAAGCATAAAAAGACATGAGCCCCACTTTAACGTCAATGGGTTGCTATAGTAACGAATAAAATGACAATTTTTTTTCTGAAATGAAAATCAGTTCTAGTTATAGATTTGGAATGAATAGAGGTTTACTTGCTAAAATTTCACGTAAGAAATTTGTAAAATGAAAAAGATACAGGGGCAGTTCGGTTATTTCTGGATCACCCCTCATATACCATTGTGAAGGTATTGAATAGAGCTACCAATGTGTATAAATATACATTTGTAAAGATTTTGTTCTCGTTGATGTTATTAAGAATTGAACATACAGTAGAACTTGTCGTTGGTGCCAAGTATTGTTCAACATCACACAATAAATGTACATGTATATACATTGTGTTATGAAGCTGTTGTATATGCTTTTATCAGATCCAATAAATGATATAAATGATGCGTGAAGAACTAGAAAACATAATTTTTAAATTTAATAAATTTTATTACACTGCAATTACTTAAGTTATGTTATTCGATGGTTCATTATAAATACATGTACATTACAAAAACATAATGTCTATATTTAGCTACCTGATTTGGCGGCGTGATGATGTTAATGTCATGACAATCACATGCAATGTACATAGGTTGGCACATTGATAAAAACATTTTCATTTCTTAATAAGGAATAACATTTTTTATTGTGCAATGCGACTGATGATGATGATTATTTTATTTTTTATCATCACCGGTTTCCCATAAGGGCAATGCCTCCAGATAGTATTATTAATTTTAGATTTTTGGAGGATAGTGCAAAGATACAGAAGACCCTTTTGTAGGTTCCCTGGTTCCTTTACATGCCTGATGTTAAGCACTGATTCATGGGACCTCAATTTTTTGTTAAAGTCCAATCTGGAAGACTGATAAATATTTTTAGTAGGAGGAGTGGGTGATTGAACCTGCGACCCGTGGGTTCGCAGTCCAAGGCCTCAACTTTTGGACCAACAATCCACTCATAATGAGACTCAGATTCACATATATGACATTTCTGGGGGGAAATGGTATGTGACACTCTTTTCTTTTTAATGTTTGCAATATAAATTGGTTTTATTTCGATTTTATCTCAAATTATTGTAAAATATTACTATAAATAAACACTAACAATTAAAAAACAAATTAACAATCAAATTGACTATTAATGCAACATGCAGTATACAATTAAAGCAAACATGTAATCAATTATAAACACCATCACCTAATTATCATAACTTTCTAGCACTCAAACAAGGTGTGGATATTATGATGTGTAGAAAGTATGTCACATCTTTGAATGCATGAATAAACAAGATGATACGTTTCGTTCAATTTTCCAGCTGTTTGGTTGTTTCATTGTTTAATATTTTAGGGTAACATATAGATTTGTGGTTGTTTCATTAACCAGGTTTTTCAAAGTTGAAAACCTGGTTATTAGATTGGCAAAGTCGGCGGGCGGGCGGATGGGCGGCGTCAAGTTTTTTGTTTCCGTTCAATAACTAGAGTATTTTTCATTGGAACTAAACCAAACTTACACAAATTGTGTACCTCTATAAAATCTAGGCCAAGTTGGATAACCAGCCAATACGGACCATTATCTTCAGAGTAATGGCCCTTTAATTATTAAAAAATGCTAAAATTTACCATTTCCGCTCAATAACTAGATTATTCTTTATCAGAACTGAAGCAAATTTACACAAAGTGTGTACCTCTATAAAATCTAGGCCAAGTTCAATAACCAGCCAATATGGACCATTATCTTTAGAGTTATGGCCTTTTAATTAGTCAAAAATGCTTAAATTTACCGTTTCCACTCAATAACTAGATTATTCTTTATCAGAACTGAAGCAAACTTACACAAAGTGTGTATCTTTATAATATCTGAGCCAAGTTCTTTTAATCAGCTAATTCTGACCATTATCTACAGAGTTATGGCCCTTTAATTAGTCAAAAATGCTAAAATTGATAGTTTCCGCAACCAAACTGATACAATTTTCTAGCAGTAAAGTAAAAATAATCTTTTTCTTTTGTTAGTTTGATGAAGATACTAAAAAAGTTTGGATTGATGTACTGATATATATTAAAATGAAACTCCATTTACATGCACCTTTTTATCTTGATAATGGTTTGCGGTGCCCTTGCTCAGTTGATAGCCATGAGGCAAAAAATATTATAAAAAATACAAATGATTGAAATGTACAGGTCTTTTTAAATTTTTTACAACACAGCTGAATTTCTCATAATGTTTGATGCATTTTGTAATATATTTGTAGAATCAAACATTGTGTTTAAGAAATTATTGCTATCAGTTTAGCATGTGTGACTTACCTCCTAGCGGTGGGCACTGGAAACAATACCACCTGTTAAGCCTCAATGCAAAATGTGAAAAAATTGATGTATTATTAAATTTTTATGAATATGCATGTTTGTTTTCAAGTATAATCACATTACATCTTTCATAATGTGAATTACGGAAGTAATGTTTTAGCCAAACAACCAATGAATAGCACAGAAACAAGAGAAAAACTTTATTCAATGCTTTTTTTAACAAAACTATTGCATCAGTGTTTTACATATAAAAAAACAAAATTTGAATTGTATGCTTTTTTATTTTCTGCTTCAATGTACTGGTACATAAAATTCTGGCATGAAATAGAGTTATAGTTACAGAATAGCTAAAATGTTTGAAAAACATGGTTTTCGGGGAATTTCCACATCTCTTGTTATAGGGTACATGTAACATATAGATTCATGGTTGTTTCATTGCTTAATATTATAGGGTAACACTATTATAGGGTAACACATATGGTTGTTCCATGGTTTTATATTATATGGTAACATTATTATAGGGTTACACATATATTCATGGTTGTTCCATTGTTTAATATTTGGGGTAACAATATTATAGGTAACAATATGATAGGGTAACACATAGATTCATGGCTGTTCCATTGTTTAATATTGTAGGGTAACAATATTATAGGGTAATACATA
Source organism: Panopea generosa (assembly GCA_029582155.1). NCBI lineage: Eukaryota > Metazoa > Mollusca > Bivalvia > Adapedonta > Hiatellidae > Panopea > Panopea generosa. Next base: position 57,225,682 of record CM055897.1, read on the forward strand.
GATTCATGGTTGTTCCATTGTTTAATATTATAGGGTAACAATATTATAGGTAACAATATTATAGGGTAATACATAGATTCATGGCTGTTCCATTGTTTAATATTGTAGGGTAACAATATTATAGGGTAATACATAGATTCATGGCTGTTCCATTGTTTAATATTATAGGGTAACAATATTATAGGTAACAATATTATAGGGTAGTACATAGATACTTGGTTGCTCCATTGTTTAATATTATAGGGTAACAATATAATAGGGTAATACATAGATTCATGGTTGTTCCATTGTTTAATATTATAGGGTAACAATATTATAGGTAACAATATTATAGGGTAACACATAGATTTATGGTTGTTCCATTGTTTAATGTTATAGGGTAACACTATTATAGGGTAACACATAGATTCATGGTTGTTCCATTGTTTAATATTATAGGGTAACAATATTATAGGTAACACTATTATAGGGTAACACATAGATTCATGGTTGTTCCATTGTTTAATGTTATAGGGTAACACTATTATAGGGTAACACATAGATTCATGGTTGTTCCATTGTTTAATATTATAGGGTAACAATATTATAGGTAACAATATTATAGGGTAATACATAGATTCATGGTTGTTCCATTGTTAAATATTGTAGGGTAATAATATTATAGGGTAATACATAGATTCATGGTTGTTCCATTGTTTAATATTGTAGGGTAACAATATTATAGGGTAATACATAGATTCATGGTTGTTCCATTGTTTAATATTGTTGGGTAACAATATTATAGGGTAATACATAGATTTGTGGTTGTTTCATTGTTTAATATTATTGGAATTTTAGACTGGGACCCTGCTGTTGTCACAAAAACTTCACACTGAACCAGTCCAGAAGCTCAAATGTAACACATACACCCCACCAAGATACTTGGGTGTTGCTGAACAGGTATGTGAAGAAGTATTGTAATGTGATCTTGTGTAATAGATTTCTTATGCACTTAAACAGTTACACTGTATAACATCTGACCAAACAGTTCAGAAAATGTAATTTTAATCTCTTGACCAAACAATATAGTATAGATATTAAATATTGTTTGATATTGATAGGCCTGTGTTTCTGATGGTATATATTAAATACTGTTTGTTATTGATATATCTGTGTTTCTGATGGTATATATTAAATACTGTTTGATATTGATATATCTGTGATTCTGATAGTATATATTAAATACTGTTTGTTATTGATATGCCTGTGTTTCTGATGGTATATATTAAATACTGTTTGATATTGATATATCTGTGTTTCTGATGGTATATATTAAATATTGTTTGATATTGATATATCTGTGTTTCTGATGGTGTATATTAAATACTGTTTGTTATTGATATGCCTGTGTTTCTGATGGTATATATTAAATACTGTTTGATATTGATATATCTGTGATTCTGATAGTATATATTAAATACTGTTTGTTATTGATATGCCTGTGTTTCTGATGGTATATATTAAATACTGTTTGATATTGATATATCTGTGTTTCTGATAGTATATATTAAATACTGTTTGATATTGATATATCTGTGTTTCTGATGGTGTATATTAAATACTGTTTGTTATTGATATGCCTGTGTTTCTGATGGTATATATTAAATACTGTTTGTTATTGATATGCCTGTGTTTCTGATGGTGTATATTAAATACTGTTTGATATTGATATGCCTGTGTTTCTGATGGTGTATATTAAATACTGTTTGATATTGATATATCTGTGTTTCTGATGGTGTATATTAAATACTGTTTGATATTGATATATCTGTGTTTCTGATGGTGTATATTAAATACTGTTTGATATTGATATATCTGTGTTTCTGATGGTGTATATTAAATACTGTTTGATATTGATATATCTGTGTTTCTGATGGTGTATATTAAATACTGTTTGATATTGATATATCTGTGTTTCTGATGGTGTATATTAAATACTGTTTGATATTGATATATCTGTGTTTCTGATGGTGTATATTAAATACTGTTTGTTATTGATATATCTGTGTTTCTGATGGTGTATATTAAATACTGTTTGATATTGATATATCTGTGTTTCTGATGGTGTATATTAAATACTGTTTGATATTGATATATCTGTGTTTCTGATGGTGTATATTAAATACTGTTTGATATTGATATATCTGTGTTTCTGATGGTGTATATTAAATACTGTTTGTTATTGATATATCTGTGTTTCTGATGGTGTATATTAAATACTGTTTGATATTGATATATCTGTGTTTCTGATGGTGTATATTAAATACTGTTTGATATTGATATATCTGTGTTTCTGATGGTGTATATTAAATACTGTTTGATATTGATATATCTGTGTTTCTGATGGTGTATATTATAGATATTAAACACTGTTTGATATTGATATATCTGTGTTTCTGATGGTGTATATTATAGATATTAAATACTGTTTGATATTGATATATCTGTGTTTCTGATGGTATATATTATAGATATTAAACACTGTTTGATATTGATATATCTGTGCTCTGATGGTATATATTAAATACTGTTTGATATTGATATATCTGTGATTCTGATGGTGTATATTAAATGCTGTTTGATATTGATATATCTGTGTTTCTGATGGTGTATATTAAATACTGTTTGTTATTGATATATCTGTGTTTCTGATGGTGTATATTAAATACTGTTTGATATATATATATATATATATCTGTGTTTCTGATGGTGTATATTAAATACTGTTTGATATTGATATATCTGTGTTTCTGATGGTATAATTTAAATACTGTTTGATATTGATATATCTGTGTTTCTGATGGTGTATATTATAGATATTAAACACTGTTTGATATTGATATATCTGTGTTTCTGATGGTGTATATTATAGATATTAAATACTGTTTGATATTGATATATCTGTGTTTCTGATGGTATATATTATAGATATTAAACACTGTTTGATATTGATATATCTGTGTTTCTGATGGTATATATTAAATACTGTTTGATATTGATATATCTGTGTTTCTGATGGTATATATTAAATACTGTTTGATATTGATATGCCTGTGTTTCTGATGGTATATATTAAATACTGTTTGATATTGATATATCTGTGTTTCTGATGGTGTATATTAAATACTGTTTGATATTGATATATCTGTGTTTCTGATGGTATATATTAAATACTGTTTGATATTGATATATCTGTGTTTCTGATGGTATATATTAAATACTGTTTGATATTGATATATCTGTGTTTCTGATGGTGTATATTAAATACTGTTTGATATTGATATATCTGTGTTTCTGATGGTGTATATTGAATACTGTTTGATATTGATATATCTGTGTTTCTGATGGTGTATATTAAATACTGTTTGATATTGATATGCCTCTGTTTCTGATGGTATATATTAAAGCAACACATCCACGTTTAAACATTTTTAAAAAAAATTTCAATTGAGTTGTGAGCACATTTCCCATACATAAATATATGGTCAGTGAGCTGTATATGTGCTAACAAACACTATCCAGAACGCTTTAGAATTATAAAAAAAGATGTTCAAATTATAAAGCGTGACAAACGCTTTATAAATTATTTTTAAATTGCCGAGGATTCCAACTTTGCTTCAAATTGAATTATGTGAGTCGTATTAAAAAACTTCACGTTTTTTGTGCGTAGTGTACTTTACCTGCCTTGAAAGTCATTTTGACAATTTTTTTGACTCGGGTGAGTTACACGCTTGTATTATAAAGTGTTAGTCACGCATTATAATTTGGGCATCATTTTGTTCGGGATTGTGTTTATATGCTCATATACAGCTAATTGATCATATGTTTGTATGGGAAATGTGCTCATAACTCAATTATTTTTTTTTTTTTTAAAGTTCAAACGTGGATGTGTTGCTTTAAATACTGTTTGATATTGATATATCTGTGTTTCTGATGGTATATATTAAATACTGTTTGATATTGATATATCTGTGTTTCTGATGGTATATATTAAATACTGTTTGATATTGATATATCTGTGTTTCTGATGGTATATATTAAATACTGTTTGATATTGATATATCTGTGTTTCTGATGGTATATATTAAATACTGCTTGATATTGATATGCTGTGTTTCTGATGGTATATATTATAGATATTAAATACTGTTTGATATTGATATATCTGTGATTCTGATGGTGTATGTTAAATACTGTTTGATATTGATATATCTGTGTTTCTGATGGTATATATTATAGATATTAAATACTGTTTGATATTGATATGCTGTGTTTCTGATGGTGTATATTATAGATATTAAATACTGTTTGGAGACTAGACCAGAATAATTGACTAAACATCGTTCATCAACAGCTCTTCTTATTTCTCTACTTAATGTTCATGTTGGGACACAAAGAAGCTCATTATCTTCTGTCAACTTAATATTTTCCCAAACTAATGCAATGGCCCATGGTTCCATTATTATTATATATTTATAATGTACAATGTATTTATTAAATTATATTCTACAGCATGAAGAAATAGTGATATTGTACATGCGAGCCTTGGTCACAATTGATGGATTTAGTTTATTCCAGGCGTTGAAAGCGTGTCGTAATCAAGTTGCCAGAGGTAATGCTTGTTTTCTTTTGAACCAAATATTGAACCCTTATTTATACTTTATGATTATACATTGTTCATCTCATATAGTAATTCTGCATCTATGTAAAACACACAGCACCGTAAACAAGAAATATCCTTTGGGCAATGCTCTCAAATATTGTAAAATATCTTGTAAAAAAAGAGTGAATAAATATCACATGTAACAGTACAGTCAAATCTGTCATAAGCAGCCAGTCATGGGAAGGAGCAAACATGGCTGTTTAAGACAGGTTGCTGCTTAATACAGTTTAATGTGCTCTAAAAGCACAGGCACTGGAAATACAAATGTGGCTGCTTAAGACAAGTGGCTGCTTAATAGAGGTAACCATTTACACAGGTTTGACTGGATGTGCATACCTTTCAATATTTGAAAATAATATTTGTTTAAGGTACTAAACAAACACCTAATGGAAATATAATTTCATGTTAAAAAGGGACACAATTAATGTATATTAGAATAAAGAGTACATTTCAATCAATGCATGTTGGCAATGAGCTTTGAGGAAGCATTATACATGATGTTTGTAAATGAAATAAAAAGCTTCAGAGTAAAGTCAAGGAGAAACCAAAGTTATTAGGTGAAAATCATTTTTAGCTCAGCTTTTTCTCTTTTTAAGAACAAATTACTTAATATGTTATGTGCTGACTAAACTTCATTTTAAAACACATTCATATCATGTTATACAAATGATGTACAAGTTACCTAAGTTTCCATACCTTAGGCTCTAAAACCTTAGGTTAAAGTTTATTTGTTTAGCTCAGGTTTGGATTTTTGGAATGTGAATGCCTTCTATAGGGATTGTGCCGCCTATATTACAATTTTGTTCTATACTCTTTGTTGTTCTGTTGACCATGTTTTCATTTCCTCAGACCTATAAGATAGTTCCAAAAGTTCCAAAATGCAATTGTCATAGCAGAGGACGTAGAGATCCATATTTCATTTTATTGCAATTTTTGTTCTATCAAACAGAGAGCAAAACACTTCAAATATACGATAGCCAAAGCATACAATTTCCACTAAAATGACATGAAATGCAGACGACTACTGCACATTAGTATAGCAACGGTAAAAATAGTCCCCTTTAGCATTCAAAGTGACGATTAATATGGCCACCATATTTTTGGTATAAAATGCAAGGAAAAATTGAAATTGTGGTCTCAATACCACAATCTCAAAAGATGGAGGGAGGCAACCCGTATTATACTATGTTGTGTGTTCGTTTCTTTCTATCTATCAACCACAGGTTGTTTACTTTATTATAAAATAAATTCCATCTGTCTTTCAAATATTTTGTTTTATATGATTTTATATTGAAGAATTCTGTTGCAACTAACATAACAACTATGATCATGTATTTGATGGGTCATCATTGTGTTGGTTTATGATATCAAAAAGGCATACAATAAAAAAAAAGAAACAAAATTGTATACAATTATATCATCACCAACTAAAAATTAGAAAATATCTATAGATTATCATCTATTTGAACAAAAAAAAAAATATTTTCATTATTAAAACAAAATTACTTCCTATCTGTTTTTCAATGTGTATTCATGAGCTCATTGACAAGAAACTAAAGAAAGATGACATGATGGGCAAAACTGTGAACGAGGGAGCCTTTGAGTATTAATCTTTTTATTTTTAACTTGACTGTTCTATGATAAGTGGAGTTTTAAACTTGATTGTTCTATGATAAGTGGAGTTTTTAACTTGACTGTTCTATGATTAGTGGAGTTTTTAACTTGACTGTTCTATGATAAGTGGAGTTTTTAACTTCACTTTTCTATGACAAGTGGAGTTTTTAACTTGACTGTTCTATGATTAGTGGAGTTTTTAACTTGACTGTTCTATGATAAGTGGAGTTTTTAACTTGACTGTTCTATGATTAGTGGAGTTTTTAACTTGACTGTTCTATGATAAGTGGAGTTTTTAACTTCACTTTTCTATGATTAGTGGAGTTTTTAACTTGACTGTTCTATGATAAGTGGAGTTTTTAACTTCACTATTCTATGATTAGTGGAGTTTTTAACTTGACTGTTCTATGATAAGTGGAGTTTTTAACTTTACTATTCTTTGATTAGTGGAGTTTTTAATTTGACTATTCTATGATTAGTGGAGTTTTTGGACTTGCATTGGCGTCCAACCTGCATTTTTTTTATGAAATAAATTAGATGTATTACAGATGGTGCATATATCTTTAATTCTTATGTTAGCCACAGCTAGCGGAGAAACCAGTATACAGTCACCACCCTTGGCCTACAAAAAATGGGCCCCACAGGAAATGGAATCTATTGTTGACTGCCACACAACAGGTAGTGTACATACTTTATTGTAAAACATGCATATTTAAAAATACAAGTTTGAATGGTCAATATTAACCTTAGTTGTCATGTGAAGGTCATGTGTTGTTGTCTTGGTAATTTAATTTTCCACCAATCACATCATTCTATGATGTTGGTTACCTTACATGTGCCTTATATAAGCTTAGGTAATCATGTTTCATTTGCTAAGAAGTATCACACAGTATCATGATCTATAACATACAGATCTTCCAATAAATTTGATGATAATGATTTTAAATATGATTTTCAAACTTATTTATTTTACCTCATTTGTGAAACAAGTTATTACAACTCAATGATTTCATTTGATTTTAATCAAACTTACACAGTAGTTAAATGCCCACAATTTCTCAAAAGAGTTGTTGAACTGGCCAATGTGGATAACATTGTCAGAGTCATGGCTCTTTGAATGGTTAATAATTATATCATATGACATTGTAGGCATTCTAGAACTTTTAGTTTTCATTTGATCTTCACAAAAACACAATTGATATATACAACCAAGATATCTCAGACAAATTTTAATTGGCCTGTTTGGTTCAGTATTGTTGATGTTATGGCTTTTAAATCATAAAAAATGCATAACAAATAGTTTTTGAGGAGGCCAAATCAGAAATATTGTTGGAATTATGGCCCTTCAAATGTAAAACAATTGTCACATTTGATCTTGCCTGAACTTGAGTGATTTAGGGCCATTATGAGTATCTTATGACAAATATACTGACTTTTTTAAGCTTTCTGTATACAAAAATGTGCATACATATACTAGACATTAATATATTAATGAATATTTGTGTACTATCAATCATATTTTTGACAGATAGTGCCTAGTTGTATAATGTTTGCCTTTTGTGTTGGAGGTTGTTGGTGCCTTCCCTTGGGAGGGAGGTCATACTTGAGGAACTTATCTGGTCAGTGGCAGTACTAATTGTCTGGCTTGTTGAAGTAGATATCTGGGGCTTGATACTCCATTGTTGCAGCACTCCTCATGCTGTGGTCAGTGTCAGTACTAATTATCTGGCTTGTTGAGGTAGATATCTGTGGCTTGATACTCCAGTGTTGCAGCACTCCTCATGCTGGGGTCAGTGTCAGTACTAATTATCAGACTTGCTGAGGTAGATATCTGTGGCTTGATACTCCAGTGTTGTAGCACTCCTCATGCTGTGGTCAGTGTCAGTACTAATTATCTGGCTTGTTGAGGTAGATGTCTGTGGCTTGATACTCCAGTGTTGCAGCACTTCTTATGCTGTGGTCAGTGTCAGTACTAATTATCAGGCTTGTCGAGGTAGATATCTGTGGCTTGATACTCCAGTGTTGCAGCACTCCTCATGTTGTGGTCAGTGTCAGTACTAATTATCTGGCTTGTTGAGATAGATATCTGTGGCTTGATACTCCAGTGTTGCAGCACTCCTCATGCTGTGGTCAGTGTCAGTACTAATTATCAGGCTTGTCGAGGTAGATATCTGTGTCTTGATACTCCAGTGTTGCAGCACTCCTCATGCTGTGGTCAGTGTCAGTACTAATTATCAGGCTTGTTGGGGTAGATATCTGTGGCTTGATACTTCAGTGTTGCAGCACTCTTCATGCTGTGGTCAGTGTCAGCACTAATTATCAGACTTGTTAAGGTAGATGTCTGTGGCTTGATACTCCAGTGTTGCAGCACTCCTCATGCTGTGGTCAGTGTCAGTACTAATTATCAGACTTGTTGAGGTAGATATCTGTGGCTTGATACTCCAGTGTTGCAGCACTCCTCATGCTGTGGTCAGTGTCAGTACTAATTATCAGGCTTGTTGAGGTAGATGTCTGTGGCTTGATACTCCAGTGATGCAGCACTCCTCATGCTGTGGTCATTGTCAGTACTAATTATCAGACTTGTTGAGGTAGATACCTGTGGCTTGATACTCCGGTGTTGCAGCATTCCTCATGCTGTGGTCAGTGTCAGTACTAATTATCAGGCTTGTTGAGGTAGATATCTGTGGCTTGATACTCTGGTGTTGCAGCACTCCTCATGCTGTGGTCATTGTCAGTATGTACTAATTATCAGACTTGTTGAGGTAGATGCCTGTGGCTTGATACTTCAGTGTTGCAGCACTCCTCATGCTGTGGTCATTGTCAGTACTAATTATCAGATTTGTTGAGGTAGATATCTCTGCCTTGATACTCCAGTGTTGCAGCACTCCTCATGCTGTGGTCAGTGTCAGTACTAAGTATCTGGCTTGTTGAGGTAGATATCTGTGGCTTGATACTCCAGTGTTGCAGCACTCCTCATGCTTTGGTCAGTGTCAGTACTAATTATCAGACTTGTTGGGGTAGATATCTGTGGCTTGATACTCCAGTGTTGTAGCACTCCTCATGCTGTGGTCAGTGTCAGTACTAATTATCAGACTTGTTAAGGTTGATATCTGTGGCTTGATACTCCAGTGTTGCAGCACTCTTCATGCTGTGGTCATTGTCAGTACTCATTATCAGGCTTGTTGAGGTAGAAATCTGTGGCTTAATACTTCAGTGTTGCAGCACTCCTCATGCTGTGGTCAGTGTCTGTACTAATTATCAGGCTTGTTGAGCTAGATATCTGTGGCTTGATACTTCAGTGTTGCAGCACTCCTCATGCTGTGGTCAGTGTCTGTACTAATTATCAGGCTTGTTGAGGTAGATATCTGTGTCTTGATACTCCGGTGTTGCAGCACTCCTCATGCTGTGGTCATTGTCAGTACTAATTATCAGACTTGTTGAGGTAGATTTCTGTGGCTTGATACTCCAGTGTTGCAGCACTCCTCATGCTGTGGTCATTGTCAGTACTAATTATCAGACTTGTTGAGGTAGATGCCTGTGGTTTGATACTTCAGTGTTGCAGCACTCCTCATGCTGTGGTCAGTGTCAGTACTAATTATCAGACTTGTTGAGGTAGATATCTGTGGCTTGATACACCGGTGTTGCAGCACTCCTCATGCTGTGGTCATTGTCAGTACTAATTATCAGACTTGTTGAGGTAGATATCTGTGTCTTGATACTCCAGTGTTGCAGCACTCCTCATGCTGTTGTCGGTGTCAGTACTAATTATCAGATTTGTTGAGGTAGATATCTGTGGCTTGATACTTCAGTGTTGCAGCACTCTTCATGCTGTGGTCAGTGTCAGCACTAATTATCAGACTTGTTGAGGTAGATGTCTGTGGCTTGATACTCTGGTGTTGCAGCACTCCTCATGCTGTGGTCAGTGTCAGTACTAATTATCAGACTTGTTGAGGTAGATATATGTGGCTTGATACTCCAGTGTTGCAGCACTCCTCATGCTGTGGTCAGTGTCAGTACTTATTATCAGACTTGTTGAGATAGATATCTGTGGCTTGGTACTCCAGTGTTCCAGCACTCCTCATGCTGTGGTCATTGGCAGTACTAATTATCAGACTTGTTGAGGTAGATTCCTGTGGCTTGATACTTCAATGTTGCAGCACTCCTCATGCTGTGGTCAGTGTCAGTACTAATTATCAGACTTGTTGAGATAAATGTCTGTGGTTTGATACTCCGGTGTTGCAGCACTTCTCATGCTGTGGTCAGTGTCAGTACTAATTATCAGACTTGTTGAGGTAGATATCTGTGGCTTGATACTCCAGTGTTACAGCACTCTTCATGCTGTGGTCAGTGTCAGTACTAATTATCAGACTTGTTGAGCTAGATGTCTGTGGCTTGATACTCCAGTGTTGCAGCACTCCTCATGCTGTGGTCAGTGTCAGTACTAATTATCTGGCTTGTGGAGGTAGATATCTGTGGCTTTATACTCCAGTGTTGCAGCACTCCTCGTGCTGTGGTCAGTGTCTGTACTAATTATCAGACTTGTTGAGGTAGATATCTGTGGCTTGATACTCCAGTGTTACAGCACTCTTCATGCTGTGGTCAGTGTCAGTACTAATTATCTGGCTTGTTGAGGTAGATATCTGTGGCTTGATACTCAGGTGTTGCAGCACTCCTCATGCTGTGGTCAGTGTCAGTACTAATTATCAGGCTTGTTGGGGTAGATATCTGTGGCTTGATACTCCGGCATTGCAGCACTCCTCATGCTGTGGTCAGTGTCAGTACTAATTATCTGGCTTGTTGAGGTAGATATCTGTGGCTTAATACTCCAGTGCTGCAGCACTCCTCATGTTGTGGTCAGTGTCAGTACTAATTATCAGACTTGTTGAGGTAGATATCTGTGGCTTGATACTCCAGTGTTGCAGCACTCCTCATACTGTGGTCAGTGTCTGTACTAATTATCAGACTTGTTAAGGTAGATATCTGTGGCTTGATACTCCAGTGTTACAGCACTCTTCATGCTGTGGTCATTTTCAGTACAAATTATCAGACTTGTTGAGGTAGATGCCTGTGGCTTGATACTCAAGTGTTGCAGCACTCATCGTGCTGTGGTCAGTGTCAGTACTAATTATCAGGTTTGTTGAGTTAAATATCTGTGGCTTGATACTCCAGTGTTGTAGCACTCCTCATGCTGTGGTCAGTGTCTGTACTTATTATCAGACTTGTTGAGGTAGATGTTTGTGGCTTGATACTCCAGTGTTGCAGCACTCCTCATGCTGTGGTCAGTGTCAGTACTAATTATCTGGCTTGTTGAGGTAGATATCTGTGGCTTGATACTCCAGTGTTGCAGCACTCCTCATGCTGTGGTCAGTGTCAGTACTAATTATCAGACTTGTTGAGGTAGATATCTGTGGCTTGATACTCCAGTGTTGTAGCACTCCTCATGCTGTGTTCAGTGTAAGTACTAATTATCAGACTTGATGAGGTAGATATCTGTGGCTTGATACTCCAGTGTTGTAGCACTCCTCGTGCTGTGGTCAGTGTAAGTACTAATTATCAGACTTGTTCAGGTAGATGTCTGTGGCTTGATACTCCAGTGTTGCAGCACTCCTCATGCTGTGGTCAGTGTCAGTACTAATTATCAGATTTGTTGAGGTAGATATCTGTGGCTAGATACTTAAGTGTTGCAGCACTCCTCATGCTGTGGTCAGTGTCAGTACTAATTATCTGGCTTGTTGAGGTAGATGTCTGTGGCTTAATACTCCAGTGTTGCATCACTCCTCATGCTGTGGTCAGTGTCAGTACTAATTATCAGATTTGTTGAGGTAGATATCTGTGGCTTGATACTCCAGTGTTGCAGCACTCTTCATGCTGTGGTCAGTGTCAGTACTAATTATCAGATTTATTGAGGTAGATATCTGTGGCTTGATACTCCAGTGTTGCAGCACTGATCATGCTATGGTCAGTGTCAGTACTAATTATCAGATTTGTTGAGGTACATATCTGTTGCATGATACTCCGGTGTTGCAGCACTATTCATGCGGTGGTCAGTGTCAGTACTAATTATCAGATTTTTTGAGGTAGATATCTGTGGCTTGATACTCCAGTTTGCAACACTCCTCATGCTGTGGTCAGTATCTGTACTTATTATCAGACTTATTGAGATAGATATTTGTGGCTTGATACTCCAGTGTTGCAGCACTCCGCATGCTGTAGTCAGTGTCAGTACTAATTATCTGGCTTGTTGAGGTAGATATCTATGGCTTGACACTCCAGTGTTGCAGCACTCCTCATGCTGTGGTCAGTGTCAGTACTATTTATCAGGCTTGTTGAGGTAGATATCTGTGGCTTGATACTCCAGTGTTGCAGCACTCCTCATGCTGTGTTCAGTGTCAGTATTTATTATCAGACTTGTTGAGGAAGATGTCTCGGGCTTGATACTCTTGTGTTGCAGCACTCCTCATGCTGTGGTCAGTGTCAATATTAATTATCAGACTTGTTGAGGTAGATATCTGTGGCTTGATACTCCGGTGTTGCAGCACTCCTCATGCTGTGGTCATTGTCAGTACTAATTATCAGACTTGTTGAGGTAGATATCTGTGGCTTGATACTCCAGTGTTGCAGCACTTCTTATGCTGTGGTCAGTGTCAGTACTAATTATCAGGCTTGTCGAGGTAGATATCTGTGGCTTGATACTCCAGTGTTGCAGCACTCCTCATGTTGTGGTCAGTGTCAGTACTAATTATCTGGCTTGTTAAGATAGATATCTGTGGCTTGATACTCCAGTGTTGCAGCACTCCTCATGCTGTGGTCAGTGTCAGTACTAATTATCAGGCTTGTCGAGGTAGATATCTGTGTCTTGATACTCCAGTGTTGCAGCACTCCTCATGCTGTGGTCAGTGTCAGTTCTAATTATCAGATTTGTAGAGGTAAATATCTGTGACTTGATACTCCAGTGTTGCAGCACTCCTCATACTGTGGTCAGTGTCAGTACTTATTATCTGTCTTGTTGAGGTAGATATTTGTGGCTTGATACTCCAGTGTTGCAGCACTCCTTATGCTGTGGTCAGTGTCTGTACTAATTATCAGGCTTGTTGAGGTAGAAATCTGTGGCTTGATACTCCAGTGTTGTAGCATTCCTCATGCTGTTGTCAGTGTCAGTACCAGTTATCAGGCTTTGTTGAGGTAGATATATGTGGCTTGATGCTCCAGTGTTGCAGCACTCCTCATGCTGTGGTCAGTGTCAGTAATAATTATCTGGCTTGTTGAGGTAGATATCTGTGGCTTGATACTCAGGTGTTGCAGCACTCCTTATGCTGTGGTCAGTGTCTGTACTAATTATCAGGCTTGTTGAGGTAGATATCTGTGGCTTGATACTGCAGTGTTGCAGCACTCCTCATGCTGTGGTCAGTGTCAGTACTAATTATCTGGCTTGTTGAGGTTGATATCTGTGGCTTGATACTCCAGTGTTGCAGTACTCCTCATGCTGTGGTCGGTGTCAGTACTAAGTATCTGGCTTGTTGAGGTAGATATCTGTGGCTTGATTCTCCAGTGTTGCAGCACTTCTCAAGCTGTGGTCAGTGTCAGTACTATTTATCAGACTTGTTGAGGTAGATGTCTGTGGCTTGATATTCCAGTTTTGCAGCACTCCTCATGCTGTGATCAATGTCAGTACTATTTATCAGACTTGTTGAGGTAGATGTCTGTGGCTTGATACTCAGGTGTTGCAAAACTCCTCATGCTGTGGTCAGTGTCAGTACTAATTATCAGACTTGTTGAGGTAGATGTCTGTGGCTTGATACTCCAGTGTTGCAGCACTCCTCATGCTGGCTGGGGTCAGTGTCAGTACTAATTATCTGGCTTGTTGAGGTAGATATCTGTGGCTTGATACTCCAGTGTTGCAGCACTCCTCATGCTGTGGTCAGTGTCAGTACTAATTACCAGGCTTGTTGAGGTAGATATCTGTGGCTTGATACTCAGGTGTTGCAGCACTCTTCATGCTGTGGTCAGTGTCAGTACTAATTATCAGATTTGTTGAGGTATATATCTGTGGCTTGATACTCCAGTGTTGCAGCACTCCTGATACTGTGGTCAATGTCAGTACTAATTATCTGGCTTGTTGAGGTAGATATCTGTGGCTTGATACTCCAGTGTTGCAGCACTCATCATACTGTGGTCAATGTCAGTACTATTTTTCTTGCTTGTTGAGGTAGATATCTGTGGGTTGATACTTCAGTGTTGCAGCACTCCTCATGCTGTGGTCAGTGTCAGTACTAATTATCAGGCTTGTTGAGGTAGATATCTGTGGCTTGATACTCCAGTGTTGCAGCACTCCTCATGCTGTGGTCAGTGTCAGTACTAATTATCAGATTTGTTGGGGCAGATATCTGTGGATTGATACTCTGGTGCTGCAGCACTCCTCATACTGTGGTCAGTGTCAGTACTAATTATCAGATTTGTTGAGGTAGATATCTGTGGCTTGATACTCCGGTGTTGCAGCACTCCTCATGCTGTGGTCAGTGTCAGTACTAATTATCAGATTTGTTGAGGTAGATATCTGTGGATTGATACTCCAGTGTTTCAGCACTCATCATGTTGCCTCATGTTTGCAGTCATTTAACAGCATACATAACAATACAGTAGGGGACAATCAAAAGAGAAACTTCTAAAGGCAAATGAATGTTTAGGACTGTTACCTTAAACCTTAAAGATTTACAGAATATGTGGCTGCTTAATAGGATATTTAATTAAAACACAACATTTATTGCCTCATGCCTGAACAGCATTACATGAGACAGTTGTTCCTTCATTCATCACAGGAAAATATAAAAAATACCATTTAGATGAGTGGATTTCTGTAAATGCTCAGCCTAATAAAACATGCCTTCAAGCAACCCAGATAATGAATATAATAGTAATCACATAGTTAAATACACTTGTGGTATTTTATTTAACTGATCATCAGTATATTTTACATTCTAGGTGTGCACATGCCAAACCCATTTGACCAGATGGTGCTAGCTTCGATGTCTTCCCAGCATGCTACCATTCGCCCCACCCCTCCAGCAGCATCTGTTTATCTCATGGCTGGGATTGGACCTTACTTGGGATTCTTCTATGCAGTTGAGGTTTGTAGTAGAAGAATAAACATTGGTTATGTATGTTAAAAGTAGGTTTGTGAAATAGGGAAAAAAATGTTAATATACTGTCCTTTCTTTGTGTCACACTGGAACAAGTTGGAAGCTAGATTGTGAAATATCCTGATTCTCAATTCCAGAGAAGGAACACAGGCTTCATGTTAATAAGCTGTAGTAAAGAAAAAAAGGTATGGGAAATAAATAGCCGTATAAACAGATAAGATGATGACCATTGCTGCTAAAGCTCTTGTCATTTTATATAATTATCACCCAACCAGTTTTTGAGGTCTACATACATATTCTGTTAGAAATCAACAATAGCATGACATCTCGTCCTCATGGACATGATGTATCCCTGAAGATACTGCTGCGGTATATACTCCCATGTCTGAATGAAGTAGTCAGGCTCCTGTTAACCAACATTCTGTTGTTGAAGTAACTGTTGTTGCTGCAGGAGGGGGACATATGAGGTATTGCAATAGCTGGACAAAGCTGTAACTGTTGTTGCTGCAGGAGGGGGACATATGAAGTATTGCAATAGCTGGACAAAGCTGTAACTGATTTTGTGACTTTTTGTTATGAGGTTGGCATTAATTGATCAATTGTTACGATTTAACTACGGCGCTTGTTCATTTTTTTTTTCAATTTTCTGAAAACATCTAAAATAGAATGTATTAAAAGATGTTTTGATATTGATAAGATGAGTTTGTTAGTTTGCTTGCAATGTGGATAAAGACAGGTGCACGGTTAGACATTTTGTTAAGTGTATATACAACAATGAATCAATCATCAATCATGGCTGATACATGCTGACATGACATCAGTTAGTTAGTGTCAATAACTTATTTGATTATAAATTAACTTTGCAATAAAATGATTAACGTGGAGCTTTTGTAATGAAAATATTTATTATAATAAGTTGAGGAGGAAGATAAAATAGATAAAATACACCATTAACTATTTACGGTACTTACCTGATTTATTTTTAGCTAAAGTTAAGGGTTAGTATTTGTTTTTGACAGTTGAAAAACATTTTAAAACTAACTGTGTGACCTTTTTAGATACTTGAAAACATGCTCTTATGTATCTTAATTTCTTTTGGCTAAGGTATAGCCACACAAGTAATAAACTGGGCATAAAATAGCTACAACAACACTTTGACCATAGATAGAGAGTAATGTTTGCAAGTGCAGAGTGAAATACCCATAACTCTCTTGAATAATGACACAATTATCTCAGTTTTTGTGAAGCGATAATTAAATAATCTTAAATCGTATTTATCTGGGAGTGAAAATGTTTTTTAATAAATACCCAAATGAAGATTTTTAATTGCAGTTTGATTGTTCAAATGCAACGTGACACTGTTATAATTTTTCTTAATTGGCCAAAAGATTAACAAATCTTACCAATATCAAGTGTTCGTTCAGTATGACACCATGATATACCTAAGAATATGTCAGCTGTGAAACCACAATAAATTTAAGACCATTTACATGTGAAAAAAATTTATTACTCCTACCCACAAACATGTATTCTTGTTTACAATCGGTAACTGATATAGGTATGAAAAGTTGTATATATTGAATAACCGATAAAGGCATTAATTGTCATTTTTAGCTCGCCGGGACGAATGAAACTTCGCATGTGTGTTAACCATCATCAATGGAACACACACAGACAAGAAACATAACTCTGGATTGCATTTTGGCACAGTTATGGCCCTTTTTGGACTTAGACACCCAGATTAAACTTTTGCGTTTAGTTGCGTTATCTTTAAAACCACTCATTGGATATAAATAAAACTTCGCATATGTGTTCACTATCATTAATGGAACACACAGAAACAAGAACCATAACTCTGGGTTGCATTTTGACACAGTTATGGCCCTTTTTGGACATAAATTTTTCAGGTTAAAGTTTTTTATCAGGTAAGATATCTATGCAACCACTCATTGGATATGAATGAAACTTCGCATGTGTGTTCACCATCATCATACAGAAGCTGGACCACCATTAATTTCACATAGACCATAATATAAGCACACTAGACTGTCACACTTACAGTTGTACTCCAAACTCATTGAGAATTTCCAGAATTCATATTCAATTCAAGCAGAACACAAAAAACAGTTAAAAACATGAACTGCTTCCAATTTCACAATTTTGCTCAAAGCGAAAGTAGGTGTCCCTATTTCACATACAGAGGTCAAATCAGCCAAATTATGCAAAATTCTTACCGTCTAAGAAATAGTTCCATCTGTGTGTTATAGCTACCAGTCCACTCAATTTTGCACCATTCTCTGGGAAAATATATTCCCTTCACAAATTCACATTGCAATAGTACCTGTCAAATGCATTTTCACACTCACACCATCTTGAATGACCACTGTCAATTTTCTATGGAACTACTTTCGGGTACTACCATTTTGACCCCCTGGTTCCTGGTCTAAGTCCTATATCAATGGCACACACACAAACAAGAACAATAACTCTGGATTGCATTTTGGCACAGTTATGGCCCTTTTTCGACTTAATTTTTCAGGTTTAAGTTTTTTATCAGGTAAGATATCTATGCAACCACTCATTGGATATGAATGAAACTTCGCATGTGTGTTCACCATCATCAATGGAACACACAGAGATAAGAACCATAACTGTGGGTTACATTTTGGCACAGTTATGGCCCTTTTGGACTTAATTTTTCATCTGTAGACACCCAGGTTAAACTTTTGCGTTTAGTTGTGTTTAAGTTTTGGTGTTTGCCTCCAGTCTCAGTCTTTGCATAGGTGGTGAGTTTTATCCCATCAGCGAACTTTGTTGTCTTCTGACAACTCTTGTTATCAGGCACTCGATAAGGGCATTAATTGTCTGGTTAAAGGTTTGTATGCAAGGTTCCAATCTCACTAACCTTTCCATGTATTGCATTGCAACTTCATACTAGTCTTCCTGGTCACATGTACATGTATATCTGATGTAGCCTATTGTTCTATTGCAGGGTAGCACTCAACCAATCCTGTCTGACGTAGCCTACGCTGTTGCTAGTAAACTCAAGTCTGCAATTATGTCTGCTGCAAGGTATGTATTGTTGAAAGACATGGCTAAATGCAAACTGCATGTAATATTGGCGTTAATAAAATCAAGAGTTCCAATAATTGTTTAAGCTTAAAAATCCTAAAGATTAATGTTTGTGTGTTGTTTTTTTTTTTTTGTCAAACATCAGGTGATTCTGCAGGTTTATTTATTCATGTAATTTTTTTTTTTTTTTTTTTTTTTTTTTTTTTTGTATGGGGTTTAACGCCATTTTCAACACATTTCAGGTTATATATGGCATATCCAGTTTTACTGGTGGAGGAAGACCTCAGACTGAGTCAGACTGAGTAGAACCACCGTCCTTCCGCAAGTAACTGGAAACTTTCTCACATAAAGTTTTTGGAGCGAGCGGGACTCGAACCTACAACCATAGCGGTGAGAGGTAAATGATCTTGAGACGGCGCCTTAGACCACTCGGCCACGGAGGACCCTTTTATTCATGTAAGTATATCGGTTGAAATAGTGGTGCTTCTTTCCCATTTTATTTTAAATCATCAAAGATTATGATTATATATGGATATATATTATGATATATGCATTTTTCTGGTAAAATACATGTAGCATTTTAGTTAATTGTTAAGTGGCAAAGATTGATTTAAGGAATAGTTCTTGTTATTTACCTCACCTGAAAAATGCAACAAAGATAAAATTTGTTTTTTGTTTTATGACATTTGTTCAATTGTTCTATTGTTCAATAATTTGGTATAATTGACATTTTGTTAACAGTGGCTGGTTGAGTTTTGGTTCCAGGAATAAAGAAGACAGCAGTAGTGATAAACAGCCAAAGATAGAACCTGCCACTCCATTACCTCTCAGGTAAAATATCATGTTGAACATCTGTTGTTCATTTTAGTATTTAACAAATGTTTTTTTAACTATTAAGCAAAAGGATTTTCTTTGGATCCTTGTAGAATTCTGTAATATTTTTATATTCTAATGTCAGAATGACATAAATTTTAATAACATGAATATTTTTACGATAAATGACAATCTATCCTCCAACAATAACAAATAATCTACTTCAGATAGTCATCTAATGTTTCTTTCAAGAAAAAATGAGGCGGGTGAATTTTGGATAGATTAGGTGAGGGGAGGGGGAGGGTAACATAATGGCTATAATAATTTTACTCTCCCCTCTTTCCTCATCAGATAAATTATTTAAACAAAGCAAATATATACTTTTGTCTGATTAAGCATATTAAGTCAATCTATTGAAGGAAATCAATTCAAATTAAAATAACAATTTGAAGTTGGGATAAATGAGGGTGGGGTGGGGGGACAACAAGAATTATGGTACTAGTCTCATGGTTATAAATTAACTAAATAAACAATTTTATCAAGGTTAAAAAACAGGATATTTGTGAAAAAGAGATGTCGTGTTTAATTTCTAAATTTTCACTTGTCCAGTCGGGCTAGCAGTCTTATATTTTACTTGTCCACGGTTCAGTTGTCTTGGACAATCGGATGAGCGTTAATGTAAATTCCTGCACAAGTGATCAGCATGTCATGATGATGTGTCACCTGCATTTACCTGTAGAAATACCAAGACTGTTACATCAAATGTCAAAGTCATGGTTACACAAAGGTCAAGGTCACACTTTAATGGAAAAAAACCCCAGTGAAATTGCATAGCTGCATTACTCTTGATATTCATAGATACATCACTACCTATTATAACATATATTGTTATTTTCACAGACCATTTGGGGTGCATGCGACACTTACCAGTGACATTTCTTGTTTTCTTTTAAGTTTGCTTCATCATTTTATGCTTTCTTTATCATAATAAGTAGTTGTGTTCATTTTAGAAAAAATATAATCTGACAGCGGGTCTGATGCTCTGCCACTGAACCACGCATTCCACACTATATTGCTTTCTTTGGCTTGCCTCAGATGTATAATCTGACAGCGGGTCTGATGCTCTACCACTGAACCACACATTCCACACTATATTGCTTACTTTGGTTTACCTCAGATGTATAATCTGACAGCAGATCTGATGCTCTACCACTGAACCATGCATTCCACACTATATTGCTTACTTTGGCTTACCTCAGAAGTATAATCTGACAGCGGGTCTGATGCTGTACCACTGAACCACGCATTCCACACTATATTGCTTACTTTGGCTTGCCTCAGATGTATAATCTGACAGCAGGTCTGATGCTCTACTACTGAACCACGCATTCCACACTATATTGCTTACTTTGGCTTGCCTCAGATGTATGATCTTACAGCAGGTCTGATGCTCTACCACTGAACCACGCATTCCACGCTATATTGCTTACTTTGGCTTACCTCAGATGTATAATCTGACAGCGGGTCTGATGCTCTACCACAGAACCACGCATTCCACACTATATTGCTTACTTTGGCTTACCTCAGATGTATAATCTGACAGCCGGTCTGAAGCTCTACCACTGAACCACGCATTCCACACTATATTGCTTACTTTGGCTTGCCTCAGATGTATAATCTGACAGCGGGTCTGATGCTCTACCACTGAACCACGCATTCCACACTATATTGCTAACTTTGGCTTGCCTCAGATGTATAATCTGACAGCAGGTCTGATGCTCTACCACTGAACCACACATTCCACACTATATTGCTTACTTTGGCTTGCCTCAGATGTATAATCTGACAGCAGGTCTGATGCTCTACCAATGAACCACGCATTCCACACTATATTGCTTACTTTGGCTTGCCTCAGATGTATAATCTGACAGCAGGTCTGATGCTCTACCACTGAACCAAGCATTCCACACTATATTGCTTACTTTGGCTTGCCTCAGATGTATAATCTGACAGGAGGTCTGATGCTCTACCACTGAAGCACACATTCCACACTATATTGCTTACTTTGGCTTGCCTCAGATGTATAATCTGACAGCAGGTCTGATGCTCTACCTCAGAACTACGCATTCCACACTATATTGCTTACTTTGGCTTGCCTCAGATGTATAATCTGACAGCGGGTCTGATGCTCTACCACTGAACCACGCATTCCACACTATATTGCTAACTTTGGCTTGCCTCAGATGTATAATCTGACAGCAGGTCTGATGCTCTACCACTGAACCACACATTCCACACTATATTGCTTACTTTGGCTTGCCTCAGATGTATAATCTGACAGCAGGTCTGATGCTCTACCACTGAACCACGCATTCCACACTATATTGCTTACTTTGGCTTGCCTCAGATGTATAATCTGACAGCAGGTCTGATGCTCTACCACTGAACCAAGCATTCCACACTATATTGCTTACTTTGGCTTGCCTCAGATGTATAATCTGACAGGAGGTCTGATGCTCTACCACTGAAG
The DNA here is from genome assembly GCA_029582155.1 of Panopea generosa. Taxonomy (NCBI): domain Eukaryota; kingdom Metazoa; phylum Mollusca; class Bivalvia; order Adapedonta; family Hiatellidae; genus Panopea; species Panopea generosa. The sequence continues at coordinate 57,247,550 of CM055897.1, forward strand.
CACGCATTCCACACTATATTGCTTACTTTGGCTTGCCTCAGATGTATAATCTGACAGCAGGTCTGATGCTCTACCTCAGAACTACGCATTCCACACTATATTGCTTACTTTGGCTTACCTCAGATGTATAATCTGACAGCGGATTTGATGCTCTACCACTGAACCAAGCATTCCACACTATATTGCTTACTTTGGCTTGCCTCAGATGTATAATCTGACAGCTGGTCTGATGCTCTACCACTGAACCAAGCATTCGACACTATATTGCTTACTTTGGCTTGCCTCAGATGTATAATCTGACAGCAGGTCTGATGCTCTACCACTAAACCACGCATTCCACACTATATTGCTTACTTTGGCTTGCCTCAGATGTATAATCTGACAGCAGGACTGATGCTGTACCACTGAACCACGCATTCCACACTATATTGCTTACTTTGGCTTACCTCAGATGAGCAAATTTGTGCCATTATGACCCTCTTGTTTTACCTTGTGTACCCTATAGCATTGTCTCTCATGCCCAAGGTTGTAATGTAGGGTCATGATGACCATCTTGTTTTGATTTGAAACTCCTGATGAGTAATTTTTAAAGAATAAATAAATTTCAAGAATAAAAACTTTTATAACTATTCATTATTTATTGGTAAATTTGTGTAGATTTGGTGTTCCTGATCAACGGCGGGAAGGTTTGTTTGTGTGTCTCTCACCAAATAATGCATATGCAGCTTCTGCGGACAGTTTCGGTCGAGTGATGTTGATAGACATGGAAAGAGGAATGGTGGTTAGAATGTGGAAAGGTAAATTAGCTAATTGTATATTGTTTTGAAATCCTCTCCTCAGCATTGGTTGCATGCATTGTTATGAATGGTGTTTGTCATTGCTAGTACTAAATTCTAATCATCAAGAGAGGAAGTCATTTTTACCTTTTTTAGTTTGTGGTTTTGAATAAAGAAGAGCTATTGTCACAACGCTGTCTATGTGTCATCATTATCTGGTTTATATGTTATTGTTTAGTTTTCTCTCTTTTTTTTTAACAAACTACTTCTGACATAGTGAGTAAACTACTTAGATGCATCAATATCATGTTATACAAACAGCTTATTTAAAAACAAATTCATATTAATATGTTAAACAATGAATATTGCTAAGTTACCGAAATTCTTTCTTTAGCTTGGCTTTGAATATGTTCTTTTTTAAAATCTATTTTGTTTTTCAGTAATAGGTATTGATTCTGTAACCTGATCACCATGTTTAAAAAAAAATTGACATCACTAATCTTAACCTATTTAATGGACATTAAAAAAGACAAGCGTCTGCACCAGTTTGCAGTGCTCTTGGCTAAAATCTATTTTGCTTTTCAGTTTTATTATTTATTCTGTAAACTGATGACTTATTACCAATAACCAACTAGCCAAATTCATTAAATGTTATGTTTGGTATAAATGATCCCTGCTGTGAGTAGGAGTTTCAAGATTTTAACTCGACTATTCCAAGAATAGGGATGATTTTGTACCAAGCATCGGGATCTGCGTCCCACCTGTGTTAAAAATTTAGTGCAAGTTGTTTGTAAAGGTTCATAGCTTGCAGTTATATGCATGGAACTTGGTGCATGGAAAGTGTGCTTACTTATACTCTAAGGCAGTATGTAACATATCAGGCTCCTGAATTCAAAGTCAAGGTCATATTGCAGGGTAAAAAGGTCATATTTTTTAACTTAAACTTAATTTGCCTTAAAATTTTGGTGCATGTCGTTCATAAGTTTGCATTGCTTGCAATCATATGGCCGGAACTTGGTTTAAGTGTACATGCTTAATATACTCATTATGTAAAGAATTGGGGTCTTAGCCTGAAGGTCATATTGCCAGGTGAAAAGTTCATATTTTGTCTTTAAACTCTGTGCTAGAGTTTTGGTGCAAGTTATGATTGACTACATGCATACTTGCAGTTATGTGAATGTTACTTGGCACAAGAATGTTTGCTTATCTCAAGTTTTTGTACTCTTAAAGGACTCCTGTATTTAAGTTCAAGGTGAAATATCATATTGAAAAGAAGAAATTGGGCTTATAACTTTATGTTAAAGTTTAGGTGCAAGTTTTATACATGGATGTTACTTTCACTTTTGTATTAGGATTATTATTTTCTTATATCTTATATTAATTTTCAACCAAATATTGGCTCTATTTTTTCTGACATTGTTTCCTATAGAACATTAAAACTTATTTACTTTGGATCCTGTTATTGGGTATTTATATGAACTGTTGTAAACGTGTCCAGATTGATATATATTGGTATAGAACGCAGTTCAATAGTTACGTGTTTATGTGAAATACCTTGTATTATTGTTTGAACATTCCTGACCCATATTTTTTAAATTTTGTTTTGTTTTAAATTAAATACTCTGACCCCCTCCCCCTTAACACCCCATCAGGTTCTGTGACAAGGCTAGAATACCCGTAGTTTAGTTAACGCTGTTCTCCGACAGCTCTTGTTTTGTGTTTACTTGAAATAGGATGTCATCAAAAGGTACAGTATTTGTTTTACATTTGAGATATGTTCCATGGGATGCAGACCTTTTTTTAAGGAATTTTATTATGGTTTTGAACTTTTGACAATAGTATTATTTTAGGACAAAATTTACACAGCGGTAGAATTATACATAATTTAGCTTGAATATTACTGATGTTGGCAAGTCTGTTTAAATGTCATATTGGAAAAAAATGCTTAGGCAATGTTCAAAATGTCTAATGAGGCACTGACTGACAAAGAACCAGCACAATAGCCAGTATATATACGATACTTTCAGTTAACTATCTGAACCATTTTTTTGTGAAATTGATTGAAAACGGCTGATTTAAAGGTGAATAAATGACGTCAGTAATTAAAAGGTGCATGTTGGGAAAATTCAACACAAAAGTTCTATTTTAGCGAGCAAACTGATAAAATGCATGGTGGGTGGGGTACATGTGCATTGCATTGGCATTCTATACAAGGTTGGGTTTATTTTTATAAAAGTGTGATTCTTACAGCAGTTAAATACCTGGATCAATTTGCATTTTGAAATTTTAGAAGCCCTGCTCAAAGATGTATATATATACTGTGAAGATAACTTGTTTCATTTTTAAAGCATACACAATTAAATGAAGATTTTTGTTTCATACTAGGTTACAGAGATGCCATGGTGGGGTGGGTAGAAGTTCGCGAGGATGATAGTCACTCCAGCCGCAGCAAACAAAGTAGAATAGCACAGTTTCTCATCATTTATGCTGCAAGAAGAGGGATTCTGGAGGTATACAGTTGATGCACTCAGATAATATAATACACACATTCAAACCTTCTTGTAAGCACAAGGAGGGAGTTGCCATTAAAATATTCATTTCATTATTCTTCAGCAGCTCTGCAACTCAACAAAGGTGGAACACACTTGACGTTTAACATTTTCACACATGGTAACACAGCAGGTTCTCAATGTACTTTTAATGTATCACAAAACATTCTCCAATTGTTAAATTATTTACTTATTAACTCTTCCTATGTCACAAAATGTTCCTCCTGTCAAGTTTGTACTTTTGTGACAAACATTTGAATAGTTGAGCAAGCTGTCTTATCGGCAGCTCTTGTTAAACCTTATGTGCTATTACCAAAAATATCTCCTCTCACACCATAGTTTTAAACCGATTTAAGTCAAACTTGCTGTACAGCACTGAGCAGATATATGGTCTTGGTGATCCAGATAAACTTTTCTTTAAATGAGTATTTACCCCTTAAATAAGCATGCATGCAATGCTTATTTTCAAAATATTAAGGATAAAAATAACCATTTTTATCAAATTGCCATTTAAAACATATTAATCAACACTGAAACTGAGAATAATTAATTCAGTCAAACCTGTCTTAAGAGACCACTAAAGGGAAATCTGAAAAGTGGTCTCTTAAGGCAGGTGGTCTCTTATTGGGATAAAAAATTTTTTAACCTGATCAAAAAGTCCGATCAAACCTGTTTAATCTTTTTTGTCGTAAAAAAAACAAACAACAAACAAACCTCAAACTGTCCAATCTTTAATTCCAATTTTATTTAAGTAATTGATGATCCTTTAATTGTAATAAAACAAATAACAAACATGTCAATTTATTCCACCCAAACAAAGATCAAACGTTGATATATAATTGGGGTTTAAGTGTTTTAAGTCTATAACTTGTTATCGAACAATTATCGGCTTTTACCACGAGACACTGCAGTATTTGGCCTCGGGTTATTTTTAGCACATTACTTCGGAGATCGACAATTTTACACTTACACATTTGTCACGTACACAAAATATGATGCTGAAAATTCACACCTCGTGTATTCGTGGTCATATGTTAAAGGATATTTGTTGAAATTTGATGGATTTTAAGCGGTCGCTGGTCGCAGAGAGCAAGTGGTCGCTTATTGCATGTGTAATTATGAATGAAATTTGTTGGGGGGGATTTAATGTGGTCGCTTACATCAGGGGGTCGCTTATAACAAGTGGTCGCTTCTGCAAGTTTGACTGTACTTATTTTACCCCATAATCTAAATTTCACTGCTTTTTTTAAAAACTACAATGCTTAACTACCCCCAATTATCTGGAACACTGGGCCTGAGCATGAGTCGTAGCTGTTGTCATTCTATTTCAATGATATATTTTAGTTACGGCCCTTTGTTCTTTTAGATGAAATTTTACATCACACTTTGAACCAACAACCCTGTGGACACATCTCAAACAGTTTTAACCCGATTCAAATTGGAATTGCTGTACAGCAGATCAGCAGATACATGCTTTATTCTGTCAAGCCCGCTTTCGGTGATAGTCATCACAATGGAAGTTTGGTATCTGTGCGTCTGATCTTGTCCGGGCGTTAACTTTCACATGCGTAGGATTTTGAAATAAAATTCACACCAGTGTTTGCAGTAATCAGACAAAGTGTCACAAGTAAGACCAAGGTCCGTAGCTCAAAGATCAAGGTCATACTTAGAGGTTTAAGGTCAGAAATAGGCACTATTAAGTGTTCGCTTCATATCTCGCTTCATATCTCGTAAACTGCTTGACACATTTTGAAATAACATAGCTCAAAAGTTCACCATATGATGTTTCACACACAAGACCCAGGTCTGTAGGCCAAAGGTCAAGGTCACAAATAGAGGTTAAAGATCTGATATACATACAAAATGTCCACTTTTAAACCACTGGACTCATTTCTCAATAACATAAATGTTCAGAATCAGACTATGTGCCTTGTGCAAAACCCAGGTTTGTAGCTCAAAGGTCACGGTCACATTTAGAAATTCACTGTCAGAAATCTAAAATTGGGCATCTAGTTTTATGGAGTTATCTCCCTTTTGACATTTCCATTTTATACATGGAGTCTATTTTGCTTGTAAAATAGGGACACATACTTAATGAAAGATTAAGATTGATTACGGTTTTAAAATAAAGTTAATTAAAGAAACAAAACAGATACATTTCTAATATCTCCATTTACAGCTTGTAAAATCAAATTAAGCACCACATATCATAACACTATAAAATGTTGTCAATTAACAATTTATTTTAATGAAAATACATTTTTTTGTGAACATTACATAATTTCAATCTTAAATAATTTTTACGACTTTTCATTTTATTTGGAATTTGGAAAAGGTGGCCATCTTGTATATAGAGTATTGTCTGATTTAGGGCTAATATGGCCATCTTGTATATAAAGTATTGTCTAATTTAGGGCAAATGTGACCGTTTTGTATATAGAGTATTGGCTGATTATTGTCTGATTTAGGGCCAAAGTGGCTCTCTTGTATACAGTAGAACTTCGATCGCTCGAACTCGACGGGACTAGACAAAATAGTTTGAGTCAGCGGTAGTTCGAGCCAAGCCTGGTACACCAATCATCATACATGTACATGGTGTACAAGTACATTAATGAGCGTGTTATTGAATCCCATGTGTACGCTTTGAACAGGTGCAATAGATGAATCCGATGTAAATGATGTATTTTTCTTGTTTATGTAGAAAAACCAATATACCAGAAAAGATAATTTCCAAATATAATTAATTGTATTATACTATAATTACTTAATTTACCTTTTATCATCATAATCTTATATATTCATGTATAAAAAGTTATATTTAGCTTTCGGTGTGCGTGAATGTAAATAACATGATAATCACACTCTGGTTTTACCAAGTCCTTCACCAAGTTGCTGGGTTGACTTAATTATATCCCCCCTGGTTACTGGGTCCATTACTTAGTTGCTCAGCCGTTTCTTCTTCAGGTAAATGTGTTGTTCAATGCGACATTGTGCAATGAGACTGAACTTTTCATGTCTAAGATTTATAGGGTATAATTGTATGTGACACTCTTTAGTTTTTAAAGTTTGCAATATAAATTGGTTTTATTTTGATTTTAAATTACCAGTTAACATCAAATTAGGAGTAAAATTTACTTAATTAAAGCAACATGCGGTATACAATTAAAGCAAACGTGTAACCAATTATAAACACACTCGCCAAATTATCATAACAAACTTCTCGCTCTTTAAGACAGTGGGAATATTATGATGTCGAGCGATCAGTGGTGTTCCAGCCAACCGAGTTCGAGCTTTCGAAGTTCTACTGTATAAAGAATATTGTCTGATTTAGGGCCAGTGTGACCATCTTGTATATATAGATTATTGTCTGATTTAGGGCCAAGGTGGTCCTCTTGTATATAGCTTATCGTCTGATTTTGGGCCAATGTGACTTCTTGTATATATAGAGTATTGTCTGATTTAGGGCCAATGTGACCCTCTTGTATATATAGAATATTGTCTGATTTAGGGCCAAGGTGGTCCTATTGTATATAGAGTATTGTCTGATTTAGGGCCAAGGTGGCCCTGTTGTATATAGAGTATTGTCTGATTTAAGGCCAAGGTGGTCCTCTTGTATAATATAGAGTATTGTCTGATTTAGGGCCAAGTTGGCCCTCTTGTATATAAAGTTTGTCTGATAGTGTCATGGTGGCCCTCTTGTACATGTATATAGAGTATTGTCTGTTTTAGGGTCAAGGTGGCCATCTTGTATATAAAGTATTGTCTGATTAAGGGCCAAGGTGGTCCTCTTGTATATAGAGTATTGTCTGATTTACGACAAAGGTAGTCCTCTTGTACATAGAGTATTGTCTGATTTAGGGCCAAGGTGGTCCTCATGTATATAGAGTATTGTCTGATTTAGGGCCAAGGTTGTCCTCTTGTACATAGAGTATTGTCTGATTTAGGGCCAAGGTGGCCCTCTTTTATATAGAGTATTGTCTGATTTAGGGCCAAGGTGGTCCTCTTGTATATAGACTATTGACTGATTTAGGGCCAAGGTGGTCCTCTTGTATAGAGTATTGTCTGATTTAGGGCCAAGCTGGTCCTTTTGTATATAGAGTATTGTCTGATTTAGGGCCAAGGTGGTCCTTTTGTATATAGAGTATTGTCTGATTTAGGGCCAAGCTGGTCCTCTTGTATAGAGTATTGTCGGATTTAAGGCCAAGGTGGTCCTTTTGTATATAGACTATTGACTGATTCAGGGCCAAGGTGGCCCTCTTGTATATAGAATATAGACTGATTTAGAGACAAAGTGGCTCTCTTGTATATAGACTATTGACTGATTTATGGCCAAGGTGGCCCTCTTGTATATAGAGTATTATCTGACTTTGGGCCAAGGTGGTCCTCTTGTTTATAGACTATTGACTGATTTAGGGCCAAGGTGGTCCTCTTGTAATGAGTATTGTCTAATTTAGGGCCAAGCTGGTCCTTTTGTATATAGAGTATTGTCTGATTTAGGGCCAAGGTGGCCCTCTTGTATATAGACTATTGACTGATTCAGGGCCAAGGCGGCCGTCTTGTATATAGACTATAGACTGATTTAGGAACAAGGTGACTCTTGTATATAGACTATTGACTGATTTAGGGCCAAGGTGGTCCTCTTATATAGAGTATTGTCTGATTTAGAGCCAAGCTGGTACTTTTGTATACAGAGTATTGTCTGATTTAGGCCCAAGGTGACCCTCTTGTATATAGAGTATTGACTGATTTAGGGCCAAGGTGGTCCTCTTGTATAATATAGAGTATTGTCTGATTTAGAGCCTAGGTGATCTTCTTGTATATAGATAATTGTCTGATTTAAGGTCAATGTGGCCCTCTTGTATATAGAGTATTGTCTGATTTAGGGCCAAGGTGGCCCTCTTGTATATAGAGTATTGTCTGATTTAAGGCCAAGATGGCCCTTTTGTATATAGAGTATTGTCTGATTTAGGGCCAAGGTAGCCCTCTTTTATATAGAGTTTTGTCTGATTTAGGGCCAAGGTGGCCCTCTTGTATATAGAGTATTGCCTGATTTAGGGCCAAGGTGGCACTCTTGTATATAAAGTATTGTCGGATTTAATGCCAAGGTGGTCCTCTTGTATATAGAGTATTGTCTGATTTAGGGCCAAGGTGGCCCTCTTGTATATAGAGTATTGTCTGATTTAGGGCCAAGGTGGTCCTCTTGTATATAGAGTATTGTCGGATTTAGGGCCAAGGTGGCACTCTTGTATATAGAGTTTTGTTTGATTTAGGGCCAAGGTGGCCGTCTTGTATATAGAGTGTTGTCTGATTTAGGGCTAAGGTGGCACTCCTGTATATATAGTATTGTCAGATTTAGGGCCAAGGTGGCCTTCTTGTATATAGAGTATTGTCTAATTTAGGGCCAAGGTGGCTGTCTTGTATATAGAGTATTGTCTGATTTAGGGCCAAGGTGGCCCTCTTGTATATAGAGCGTTGTCTGATTTAGGGCCAAGGTGGTCCTCTTGTTTATAGAATATTATCTGATTTAGGGCCAAGGTGGCCCTCTTGTATATAGAGTATTGTTTGATTTAGGGCCAAGGTGGCTGTCTTGTATATAGAGTATTGTCGGATTTAATGCCAAGGTGGCCCTCTTGTATATAAAGTATTGTCTGATTTAGGGCCAAGGTGGTCCTCTTGTATATAGAGTATTGTCTGATTTATGGCCAAGGTGGCCCTCTTATATATAGAGTATTGTCTGATTTAGGGCCAAGGTGGCCCTCTTGTATATAGAGTATTGTTTGATTTAGGGCCAAGGTGACTGTCTTGTATATAGAGTATTGTCAGATTTAGGGCCAAGGTGGTCCTCTTGTATATAGAAAAAATGTCTTATTTACGGCTAAGGTGGTCCTCTTGTATATAGAGTATTGTCTGATTCAGGGCCAAGGTGGCTGTCTTGTGTATATATAGAACATTGTCTGATTGATGGCCATGGTGGCCCTCTTGTGTATATATGGAACATTGTCTGATTTAGGTTTGGATGGCCCTCTTGTATATAGAACATTGTCTGATTTAGGTATTGATGGTCCTCTTGTATATAGAACATTGTCTGATTTAGGGCCATGGTGGCCCTTTTGTATATAGAACATTGTCTGATTTAAGGCCAAGGTGGTCCTCTTTTTTATATATAGAACATTGTCTGATTTAGATTTGGATGGCCCTTTTGTATATATAGAACATTGTCTGATTTAGGTTTTGATGGCCCTCTTGTATATAGAACATTGTCTGATATAGGTATTGATGGCCCTCTTGTATATAGAACATTGTCTGATTTAGGGTCAAGGTGGCCCTCTTGTATATATAAAACATTGTCTGATTTAGGTTTGGATGGCCCTCTTGTATATAGAACATTGTCTGATATAGGTATTGATGGCCCTCTTGTATATAGAACATTGTCTGATTTAGGGTCAAGGTGGCCCTCTTGTATATATAAAACATTGTCTGATTTAGGTTTGGATGGCCCTCTTGTATATAGAACATTGTCTGATTTAGGGTCAAGGTGGCCCTCTTGCATATATAGAACATTGTCTGATTGATGGCCAAGGTGGCCCTCTTGTATATAAAGTATTGTCTGATTTAGGTTTGGATGGCACTCTTATATATATATAGAACATTGTCTGATTAAGGGCCAATGTGACCCTCTTTTATATATAGAACATTGTCTGATTTAGGTTTGGATGGCCCTCTTGTATATATATAGAACATTGTCTGATTTAGGTTTGGATGGCCCTCTTGTATATAGAACATTGTCTGATTTAGGTTTGGTAGGCCCTCTTGTATATATAGAACATTGCCTGATTTAGGTTTGGATGGCCCTTTTGTATATATAGAACATTGTCTGGTTTAGGTTTGGATGGCCCTCTCTAAAATTATAGAACATTGTCTGATTTAGGTTTGGATGGCCGTCTTGTATATATAGAATATTGTCTGATTTTGGTTTGGATGGCCCTTTTGTATACCGGTATATAGAACGTCTGATTTAGGTTTGGATGGCCCTCTTGTATATATAGAACATTGTCTGATTTAGGTTTGGATGGCCCTCTTGTATATAGAGTATTGTCTGATTCAGGGCCAAGGTGGCCCTCTTGTATATATAGAACATTGTCTGATTTAGGTTTGGATGGCCCTCTTGCATATAGAACATTGATTTAGGTATTGATGGTCCTCTTGTATATAGAACATTGTCTGATTTAGGGCCATGGTGGCCCTCTTGTATATAGAACATTGTCTGATTCAGGGCCAAGGTGGTCCTCTTGTATATATATAGAACATTGTCTGATTTAGGTTTGGATGACCCTCTTGTATATAGAACATTGTCTGATTTAGGGTCAAGTTGGCCCTCTTGTATATATAGAACATTGTCTGATATAGGTTTTGATGGCCCTCTTGTATATAGAACATTGTCTGATTTAGGGTCAAGTTGGCCCTCTTGTATATATAGAACATTGTCTGATTTAGGTTTGGGTGGCCCTCTTGTATATAGAACATTGTCTGATATAGGTATTGATGGCCCTCTTGTATATAGAACATTGTCTGATTTAGGGTTGGATGGCCCTCTTGTATATATAGAACATTGTCTGATTTAGGTTTGGATTGCCCTCTTGTATTATATATAGAACATTGTCTGATTTAGGTTTGGATGACCCTCTTGTATATAGAACATTGTCTGATTTAGGGTCAAGTTGGCCCTCTTGTATATATAGAACATTGTCTGATATAGGTTTTGATGGCCCTCTTGTATATAGAACATTATCTGATTTAGGGTCAAGTTGGCCCTCTTGTATATATAGAACATTGTCTGATTTAGGTTTTGATGGCCCTCTTGTATATAGAACATTGTCTGATATAGGTATTGATGGCCCTCTTGTATATAGAACATTGTCTGATTTAGGGTCAAGGTGGCCATCTTGTATATATAGAACATTGTCTGATTGATGGCCAAGGTGGCCCTCTTGTATATATAGAACATTGTCTGATTTAGGTTTGGATGGCACTCTTGTATATATAGAACATCGTCTGATTAAGGGCCAATGTGACCCTCTTCTATATATAGAACATTGTCTGATTTAGGGCCAAGGTGGCAATTTTGTATATAGAGTTTTGTTTGATTTAAGGCGAAGGTGGCCGTCTTGTATATAGAGTGTTGTCTGATTTAGGGCTAAGGTGGCACTCCTGTATATATAGTATTGTCAGATTTAGGGCCAAGGTGGCCTTCTTGTATATAGAGTATTGTCTAATTTAGGGCCAAGGTGGCTGTCTTGTATATAGAGTATTGTCTGATTTAAGGCCAAGGTGGCCCTCTTGTATATAGAGCATTGTCTGATTTAGGGCCAAGGTGGTCCTCTTGTTTATAGAATATTGTCTGATTTAGGGCCAATGTGGCCCTCTTGTATATAGAGTAATATTTGATTTAGGGCCAAGGTGGCTGTCTTGTATATAGAGTATTGTCGGATTTAGGGCCAAGGTGGTCCTCTTGTATAAAAAGTATTGTCTGATTTAGGGCCAAGGTGGCCCTCTTGTATATAGAGTATTGTCTGATTTATGGCCAAGGTGGCCCTCTTGTATATAGAGTATTGTCTGATTTAGGGCCAAGGTGGCCCTCTTGTATATAGAGTATTGCTTGATTTAGGGCCAAGGTGACTGTCTTGTATATAGAGTATTGTCCGATTTAGGGCCAAGGTGGTCCTGTTGTATATAGAGAATTGTCTTATTTACGGCAAAGGTGGTCCTTTTGTATATAGAGTATTGTCTGATTCAGGGCCAAGGTGGCTGTCTTGTGTATATATGGAACATTGTCTGATTGATGGCCATGGTGGCCCTCTTGTGTATATATGGAACATTGTCTGATTTAGATTTGGTTGGCCCTCTTGTATATAGAACATTGTCTGATTTAGGTATTGATGGTCCTCTTGTATATAGAACATTGTCTGATTTAGGGCCATGGTGGCCCTCTTGTATATAGAACATTGTCTGATTTAGGGCCATGGTGGCCCTCTTGTATATAGAGTATTGTCTGATTTAGGGCCAAGGTGGTCCTCTTGTATATATATAGAACATTGTCTGATTTAGGTTTGGATGGCCCTTTTGTATATATAGAACATTGTCTGATTTAGGTTTGGATGTCCCTCTTGTATATAGAACATTGTCTGATATAGGTGTTGATGACCCTCTTGTATATAGAACATTGTCTGATTTAGGGTCAAGGTGGCCCTCTTGTATATATAAAACATTGTCTGATTTAGGTTTGGATGGCCCTCTTATATATAGAACATTGTCTGATTTAGGGTCAAGGTGGCCCTCTTGTATATATAAAACATTGTCTGATTTAGGTTTGGATGGCCCTCTTGTATATAGAACATTGTCTGATTTAGGGTCAAGGTGGCCCTCTTGCATATATAGAACATTGTCTGATTGATGGCCAAGGTGGCCTTCTTGTATATAAAGTATTGTCTGATTTAGGTTTGGATGGCACTCTTGTATATATATAGAACATTGTCTGATTAAGATTTGATGGCCCTCTTGTATATATATATAAAACATTGTCTGATTAAGGGCCAATGTGACCCTCTTTTATATATAGAACATTGTCTGATTTAGGTTTGGATGACCCTCTTGTATATAGAACATTGTCTGATTTAGGTTTGGTAGGCCCTCTTGTATATATAGAACATTGTCTGATTTAGGTTTGGATGGCCCTTTTGTATATATAGAACATTGTCTGATTTAGGTTTGGATGGCCCTCTCGTATAATTATAGAACATTGTCTGATTTAGGTTTGGATGGCCCTCTTGTATATATAGAACATTGTTTGATTTAGGTTTGGATGGCCCTCTTGTATATATAGAACATTGTTTGATTTAGGTTTGGATGGCCTTTTTGTATAATGGTATATAGAACGTTATCTGATTTAGGTTTGGATGGCCCTCTTGTTTATATATAGAACTTTGTCTGATTTAGGTTTGGATTGCCCTCTTGTATATATAGAACATTGTCTGATTTAGGTTTGGATGGCCCTCTTGTATATAGAGTATTTTCTGATTCAGGGCCAAGGTGGCCCTCTTGTATATATAGAACATTGTCTGATTGATGGCCAAGGTGGCCCTCTTGTGTATATATGGAACATTGTCTGATTTAGGTTTGGATGGCCCTCTTGTATATAAAACATTGTCTGATTTAGGTATTGATGGTCCTCTTGTATAGAACATTGTCTGATTTAGGTTTGGATGGCCCTCTTGTATATATAGAATATTGATTAAGGTATTGGTGGTCCTCTTGTATATAGATCATTGTCTGATTTAGGGCCATGGTGGTCCTGTTGTATATAGAACATTGTCTGATTCAGGGCCAAGGTGGTCCTCTTGTATATATATAGAACATTGTCTGATTTAGGTTTGGATGACCCTCTTGTATATAGAACATTGTCTGATTTAGGGTCAAGTTAGCCCTCTTGTATATATACAACATTGTCTGATTTAGGTTTGGGTGGCCCTCTTGTATATAGAACATTGTCTGATATAGGTATTGATGGCCCTCTTGTATATAAAACATTGTCTGATTTAGGGTCAAGGTGGCAATTTTGTATATATAGAACATTGTCTGATTGATGGCCAAGGTGGCCCTCTTGTATATATAGAACATTGTCTGATTTAGGTTTGGATGGCACTCTTGTATATATAGAACATTGTCTGATTAAGGGCCAAAGTGACCCTCTTATATATATAGAACATTGTCTGATTTTGGTTTGGATGGCCCTCTCGTATACAGAACATTGTCTGATTAAGGTTTTGATGGCCCTCTTGTATATATAAAACATTGTCTGATTTAAGTTTGGATGGCCCTCTTGTATATAGAACATTGTCTGATTAAGGTTTCGATGGCCCTCTTGTATATATATAGAAAACTGTCTGATTCAGGTTTGGATGGCCCTTTTGTATATAGAACATTGTCTGATTTAGGTTTGGATGGCACTCTTGTATATAGAACATTGTCTGATTTAGGTTTGGATGGCCCTCTTGTATATATAGAACATTGTCTGATTTAGGTTTGGATGGCGCTTTTGTATATATAGAACATTGTCTGATTAAGGTTTGGATGGCCCTCTTGTATATAGAACATTGTCTGATTTAGGTTTGGATGGCCCTCTTGTATATATAGAACATTGTCTGATTTAGGTTTGATGGCCCTTTTGTATATATAGAACATTGTCTGATTTAGGTTTGGATGGCCCTCTTATATATATAGAACATTGTCTGATTTAGGTTTGGATCACCCTCGTGTATATATAGAACATTGTCTGATTTAGGTTTGGATGGCCCTCTTGTATATAGAACATTGTCTGATTTAGGTTTGGATGGCCCTCTTGTATATATATAGAACATTGTTTGATTTAGGTTTGGATGGCCCTCTTGTATATATAGAACATTGTCTGGTTTAGGTCTGGATTGTTCTCTTGTATATATAGAACATTGTCTGATTTAGGTTTGGATGGCCCTCTTGTATATATAGAACATTGTCTGGTTTATGTTTGAATGGCCCTCTTGTATATATAGAACATTGTCTGATTTAGGTTTGGATGGTCCTCTTGTATATATAAAACATTGTTTGATTTAGGTTTGGATGGCTCTCTTATATATATAGAACATTATCTGGTTTAGGTCTGGATTGTTCTCTTGTATATATAGAACATTGTCTGATTTAGGTTTGGATGGCCCTTTTGTATATATAGAACATTGTCTGATTTAGGTCTGGATTTCCCTCTTGTATATATAGAACATTGTCTGATTTAGGTTTGGATGGCTGGTAACGGTCCTCGTGTTGCAGCTTTCAATGTTAGCAAGTACTGTCAGCTTATTTACATATCACATGGAATTCTGGGACTGAACAACGTAACCAGTAAGGGAATTAAAATCAAGGCGTTCCAAGTGGCGCTGATGGACCCTGATGGAACTGTGAAAACTGTTGAGGTGCCATTCCATCTGGCTTTGAGGTATGAATTGCTGTAATTAATGTCTGGTAAACTTTTACTGATTATACTACGGTAGTCCCTTAATATCATGAATGGTGGCATTAATGTGGTTACGATGTACACTGAAACCTGATATCTGCCTGCACTTTTCCAGAACTTTCATGCAGTCGCTATCCTGATGCTAACATTATAAGGTTATCATTCCTTGATAATAGCATAATTGTGAGGTTATCATTCCGTGTATATGGTATGATTATCTTTTCCTGATTATAGCATAATTATATGATTATCAATCCATGATGATATCATAATTGTGTTGTTTTCATTCCATAATTATATGGTAATCATTTCCTGATAATATTTATGGCCACCATTACCTTATGATCGCATACTTTAGTTACTTTCATTCTTTATCCGTCATTATTTATTCTTCATTCTTTATCCTATATACAGATGGTATATGTACTTTGATTGTTCATGCTTCAACAATAGTTATGTAGATATAGTTGACAACTTCCAATGTCAAATTCGGATGTCAGTGTGGCATAATTTATGTGTCTTTGAAAAAATCAGTCTTTTTACTTTTTAGCATGCATGAAAAATTTATAGCCCACCTACATGTTCAGACATTTCAAAATCATTATGTCTCAATTTCAAAACTGTAAGGACTTCAATGGTATTTAGTTGCCCAGTTTGGATAAATCTTTCACTGTCTACACTGTCATAGAATTGAAACTTGTATTTGTTTCCAAATTTTCAGTGATAAAAACAACAAGAGAGTAAGAGACCTGCATCTGTTGAAGAAGATTAAACAAGTGTTAAAAGAAAATAATGAGGAATCTGGTATGTTCTCTTTTGTTTTCTATCATTATTTGCCATACCAATATCTGCATTTTTATCAGGATTAAATATTTCTTTCTCACCCTAGGGCTAAGATAAAATTCTGGTGCTGTGACATTTGAATCAACCATGACGTGGCATTTGAAAATACAATGTACTGATACATGATATAAATTATATAAATTGATGTGTTAAAAGCAGTTATGGTAGAAATATTATGATGGATTGGATTAAATTAAATAATAATACAATCATTTATGTTGTGTGCAAGAGCATTTAAATTTGATCTTTACCAACTTTACAAAATAGTTAACCATGATATCTCTGACATGTTTTTGAACAAGCCAACTCAAATTTATAATGTCATAGTTATGACCCTTCTTCAATCAAGCCTACTAAATGCTCTCATGGTGCTACCGTCAGCACCATGAGAGTTTGTGCTACCGTCAGCACCATGAGAGTTGGTGCTACTGTCAGCACCATGAGAGTTGGTGCTACCGTCAGCATCATGAGAGTTGGTGCTACCGTCAGCACCATGAGAGTTGGTGCTACCGTCTGCACCATGATAGTTGGTGCTACCATCAGCACCATGAGAGTTGGTGCTACTGTCAGTACCATGAGAGTTGGTGCTACTGTCAGCACAACGACAGTTGGTGCTACCATCAGCACCATGAGAGTTGGTGCTACGGTAAGCACAATGAGAGTTGGTGCTGCCATCAGCAACATGACAGGTGGTGTTACTGTCAGCACCATGAGAGTTGGTGCTACTGTCAGCACAATAAGAGTTGGTGCAACTGTCAGCACCATGAGAGTTGGTGCTACTGTCAGAACAATGAGAGTTGGTGCTACTCTCAGCACAATGAAATTGGTGCTACTGTCAGCACCATGAGAGGTGGTTCTACTGTCAGCACCATGAGAGGTGGTTCTACTGTCAGCACCATGAGAGGTGGTGTTACTGTCAGCACCATGAGAGGTGGTGCTACTGTCAGCACCATGAGAGGTGGTGCTACTGTCAGCACCATGAGAGGTGGTTCTACTGTCAGCACAATGAGAGTTGGTTCTACTGTCAGCACCATGAGAGGTGGTTCTACTGTCAGCACCATGGGAGTTGGTGTTACTGTCAGCACAATGAGAGGTGGTTCTACTGTCAGCACAATGAGAGTTGGTGCTACTGTCAGCACCATGACAGGTGGTTCTACTGTCAGCACCATGAGAGGTGGTGCTACTGTCAGCACCATGAGAGGTGGTGCTACTGTCAGCACCATGAGAGGTGGTTCTACTGTCAGCACCATGAGAGGTGGTGCTACTGTCAGCACCATGAGAGGTGGTGCTACTGTCAGCACCATGAGAGTTGGTTCTACTGTCAGCACCATGAGAGGTGGTTCTACTGTCAGCACCATGAGAGGTGGTTCTACTGTCGGCACCATGAGAAGTGGTGCTACTGTCGGCACCATGAGAGTTGGTGCTACTGTCAGCACCATGAGAGCTGGTTCTACTGTCAGCACCAGGAGAGCTGGTTCTGCTGTCAGCACTATGAGAGGTGGTTCTACTGTCGGCACCATGAGATTTGGTGCTACTGTCGGCACCATGAGATTTGGTGCTACTGTCAGCACCATGAGAAGTGGTTCTACTGTCAGCACCATGATATTTGGTGCTACTGTCAGCACCATGACAGGTGGTTCTACTGTCAGCACCATGAGAGGTGGTGCTACTGTCATCACCATGAGAGGTGGTTCTACTGTCAGCACCATGAGAAGTGGTGCTACTGTCAGCACCATGAGAGGTGGTTCTACTGTCAGCACCATGAGAGTTGGTGCTACTGTCAGCACCATGACAGGTGGTTCTACTGTCAGCATCATGAGAGGTGGTTCTACTGTCAGCACCATGACAGGTGGTGCTACTGTCAACACCATGAGAGGTGGTGCTACTGTCAGCACCATGAGAGGTGGTTCTACTGTCAGCACCATGAGAGGTGGTACTACTGTCAGCATCATAAGTGGTGGTGCTACTGTCAGCACCATGAGAGTTGGTGCTACTGTCAGCACCATGAGAGGTGGTGCTTCTGTCAGCACCATGAGAGGTGGTTCTACTGTCAGCACCATGAGAGGTGGTGGCACAGAGAAGGATATATAACAGCCTATATCACTGGTTAATTGGATTTCAAAATAACTAAAAAAAAACTATAAAAGTTAAAGAAGAATATGACAAGTTTACTTGATGATTCGATTTTAACGTAGTATATTTTAAAACTGATGATGATAGTTTCATTTTTTTTTTTTGAAAGGTGATCCCTCATTTTGAATGAATATTGTCTTTTTAATATAAGATGTTTTCTTTATCCATGAGAGTTTAAAGCCTTGTTTTTCCTTTTGCCATGATAATTAGTTCATTTTATGTCCTGAAAATGTAAGACGGGAGGCAGTAAATATTGTTTTACGAGATACCATAAATGCAGGTTATATACATGTAGCAACATTTCATTTTCAGATACATGTATCTTTATTTCCTGGTAAAATAATGCATGTGGATTAAGCTTGATACCCAAAGTTACTTTATAACACTTAGTTCACCTAGGGACAATATATTACATGTGTTATAATTATGTTCTTATTTAGGTTTTGTTTTATATTGGCAGATGCCTTAGATACAAACATCAAGGACTTGCTGTTGAACATTAAACTGTCAAACATTGCCCAACAAGTAAGTGTTACATGTACTCGTCCTTACCTTATCTACCTAACAAATGTTAGCAGCACAGCACAACAAATCTTAATACAGCACAGTAAATTTCAATATAACAAACCCAATTCCAACAGCACAGTAAATCTCAGTACAGCACAGCAAAGTCAATCTTAAAGGGTACCGCATGTCAGAATATAAATGGCTACTTATCGTTAAATAGATATGTAAATAACACAAAAATCAACAAATTTTAATTGAACGAAATTTATCAAATGTGAAAAACGATATTAAATATCATGATTGCAAGCGTTTCCTTAATATTATGGGCGCTGTGATTTTATAGCTCTTTTATGTTGGAGGTTTTCAGTGACGTCATAGAAGCACTTCTGTTCTAGTTCTCACGAAAATTTTATTGTGTCGTTAGTGACTGCTCTCTACAGAAACTCTTATGTATAAACACTAATTTACGTAAACAGTTTATAGATAGATATGCAATGCTTTAGTGAACATTGAAGGAAGGCAATTAAATGCAAAAAAGATTCTGAATTGAAGGACTTAACCCATAAACATTGTTTTCTTCAGGTGAATAAGTGGATGGAGTAATGTGATATGTTTTGTGGGCAGCGTTGTGTTTAGTTTTCCTAATATGTGATATCACAATGCCTCAGTGTCAAGCTTATGGTGACGTCATGTGCAAAATGCCTATATACTTTGGGGTAGGACCTAAGATTGCAGAATGAAGCGTACCAATGCATTGGCATACGCTACCCAAGCATACAATTTCTGATGATTTCAGTATGAAGATTACCATATGCGACATAAATATAGACTTAGTGTATATTAT
Organism: Panopea generosa; assembly: GCA_029582155.1. Classification (NCBI taxonomy): domain Eukaryota; kingdom Metazoa; phylum Mollusca; class Bivalvia; order Adapedonta; family Hiatellidae; genus Panopea; species Panopea generosa. The sequence continues at coordinate 57,267,242 of CM055897.1, forward strand.
CCAGTGGGAAGTTTTAAAAAAAATGTGCTAATAACACTCAAAAGCTCAACTGATTTCTGAAATTTAATTTGTAATTTTATATACTCTTCCAAAATATTATGAAATTGATATAGATAACTTTCACAATGTTATAATTGCATGCTGATTAAACAGGTGCGATAAACCAATAAACAATAAAAAGAAGAGGTTAATGCCAAAACATAAGGTTTGAAAACGACATCTAATCTAAAATTTATTATTAAAATACAAATAAATGCCATTTAATTGTGACAGGCCCGATTAGCTCAGTCAGTTACGTGTCTGACTATCAATACAGGTGTTGCGAGTTTGAATTATCACCCGGCAACAGTCTCTGTGATGATTGACATACAACATTGTGTCTCATTATCATTTGTCTCTCATCGCTGATTCAAGTGGGAAAGTTATCAGTTACTTGCGGATATGGGGTGTGCTCGAGTACTGTTTAACTTTTCAGGATCCCAGGAACAGTGGTTAGGTTAACTGAACACCTGTACAGTAAGCCCTCGATGGCAAAAAAATGATGCTAAATATTCAGTCAAAGATTAATTGTTCATAAACTCATTTTATTTATTTTATAATTAATAGGAAATTAAGTTTATTGATATATGGCTTTTCACAGTCAGCTAGGTCATTATTCTTGAATAGACATTTGAACTACCTCTACTTCGTAATGAAAAAAGATAAATTAAAACCTTTGTTCCCTTATTTATTCATAAATATATGAAAATGTATGTTTATTTTCCTTCTTATGCTTTGCTATTGTATTTTATTCAACAGCAGAGTTTTGTTTTTACTGTTAAAATAGTGTACTGGTATACAATTTGTGAAAAATATACATAAAATCATATTACATAATTTTTTACTTTTAAGTTTGCATTGATATTGAACCCCTAATTAACTGAAAATGTTTAATTAGTAATAAGCCATAATATTATGTGATATTACATCCTGTCATAAATCCTGGGGTCATAAAACCTGGGGTGATTTATGCTAGTTAGGTTACAATATGCACATTGTGGCAGGGTATTTCTCATTACCACATGGTGTGAATGTGGTGAATTATGAAAGTTCAGCAGGGTGCCAGTAGCTGGACAGTAACATACACTTTGTGCAATATGCCTGTAGACATTATATTCCATATGACACTCCTTATAAGGAGAAACATTCATACATGTTCAGGGAACTGGTAGAATAGATAATCATCATATATCAAATTGGGTAGTAGCACAATTTGAATAACCAAAAGGCAGTGCCAGTTATGTAAAACAACAAAAAAAAACTCATCCATACTTCAGCTAATTTTACTAAAAAGGGTATGAAATCAAAATTTTATCAGCCTTTTCTCAGTGTGCAACAATGGCCGCACCAGCTAAACACGATAAGGAAAGAGAATATAAAACTTTATTCTTATTCTCTCTTAGACAGGTAAATATATGTAACAGACCATTTTCCCTTAAATTCCATTCCTGGTCTAAATATTGTTTCTTGATAATTTATTGACTGAGTAGCAAACAGTATATACCCTGATAGTACAGCATGAATGTGCAGGCTCGCCTGGATCTACATCAACAACTGGCCGCAAAAATTACTTTTGTTTTCTTTATCAAGCTAAGTGTAATTTTACTATTTTAAAATTCAATCATCAATGTCAGGCTACATGATAAGATGTCAGACTTGTGATTCATGGGTTTCAGGTTTGATCTCAGGTTCATGATCGGTGTGACTGTTATCATCTTTTTGGGTGAAAGCTTCATAAGACATTGCTGTGTTTCTCTGTATTATTTCTGTGATACATTCTAAATCTTCTAAATTTCCAATAGTAAGGTCATTGAATCTGCAGCATGTATTTTCGTCAGGCAAAGGCATCATTACACAGTTTTTGCAGCTGCAAAAATCTTTCATATGTGTGAACGACTGTGCCGTCTCACTATTTCTCTCGTTTTCTAATTCATTTAACCTTGCTTCCAAAAATTCTGGTTCAAAGTTGTAGGCCACAAATCCTTCTCCGTTATTAAAATCCATTTTCTTATTCTTGCGAGTACTTTTGCCGGTGACTATAATTGCACGTTTCTATATCTGCTGTAGCTTATAAATTAATTTTGTTTTAAACTGGAAGTGCAGTTGTGACGTCACATAGGTGTCCAATATGGCGACTTCACCACAAAGTCGATGTGCGAAAACGACCGTTACAAAACGAGCTGATATATCTTTATGGACTCGAATTTATGCATATTGATACTATTAATAAAAAGCTGAACTCATAGCTATTCATATTATCCTGTTTTATACACATGGTTGTGTTCTCCTTTAGTACAGCAAAGCAATTCTTAGTATAGCAAAGCAAATCTCAAGACAGCACAACAAATCTTAATACAGCTAAGCACAGCAAATCTCAATACAGCATAGTAAATCTCAATACAGCATAGTAAATCTCAAAACAGCATAGTAAATTTCAATACAGCAAAGCAAGTCTTAGTACAGCACAACAAATCCCACTACAGCTGAGCATCGAAAATCTCAATACAGCACGGTAAATCTCAATATAACATAGTAAATCTCACTACAGCACAGCAAATCTCAATACAGCACAGTAAATATCAATACAGCATAGCACAGCAAATCTCAACATAGCAAAGCAAATCTCAATACTGCACAATAAATATCAGTACAGTATAGCAAATCTCAATACAGCACAGCTGATGATTTAAATAGATTACAGTGAATCTCAATACAGCACTGTAAATCTCAATATAGTATAGCAAATCTCAATACAGCAAAATAATTTTCAATACAGCACAGAAAATCTCAATACAGCACTGTAAGTCTCAATATAGCATAGCATAGCAAATCTCAATACAGCACGGTAAAAATCAATACAGCAAAGCAAGTCTTAGTACAGCACAACAAATCTCTGCTGAGCACAGAAAATCTCAATACAGCACAACAAATTTCAATACAGCACAGCACAGCACAGCAAGTCTCAACATAGCAAAGCAAATGTCAATACTGCACAGTAAATATCAATACAGTATAGCAAATCTCAATATAACACTGTAAATCTCAATATAGCATAGCAAATCTCAATGCAGCATAGTAAAACTCAATACAGCACAGTAAATCTCAATACAGCACAGCACAGTCAATCTTAACACAGCAAAGCAAATCTTAGTACAGCAAAGCAAATCTTAGTACAGCAAAGCAGATCTCAATACAGCACAGCAAATCTTAATACAGCAAAGCAAATCGCAATAAAGCATAGCAGATCTCAATACAGCACAACACATATCAATACAGCACAATATAGCAAATCTCAATACAGCACAGTAAATTTCAATATAGCAGAGAAAATCTCAATAAAGCAAAGCAAGTCTTAGTACAGTACAACAAATCTCATCACAGCTAAGCACAAAATCTCAATACAGTACAGCAAATTTCAATACAGCACAGCACAACAAATTTCATTATAGCACAGTAAATCTCAATATAGCACAGCAAAGGAAATCTCAATACAGCATAGCAAGTCACAATGCAGCACAGCAAATCTTAGTACAGAATAGCAAATCTCAATACAGCACAGCAAATACAGCACAGCATAGCAAGTTGCAATGCAGCACAGCAAATCTTATTACAGCATAGCAAATCTCAATACAGCACAGCAAATTTCAATACAGCACAGCAAATTGCAATACAGCACAGCACAGCAAATCTCAATACAGCAAAACAATCTTGGTATAGTACAGCAGATAGTGGTAGAGTTTACATAATCTAAATAACAGCAAAAATTATTGTACGACACATACTTGTGTAAGGACATTGGTTTTATTTAAATTAATTTTGATGCCTTCTGCCACCATTTTAACTGAAAACCATGTATAAGCAGTAATGTGTGAAATTTGTGTAACTATATTCCCTCCCTCCCCTTCCATCCCTTGTATGTCAAAGCCATATTTTGTTAATGTATGACATTTGTTTTAATTAGGCTGTTGAAAGAATTTTATCAACGGAATACCTCACTCCGAAGTTTATGGAAGGGATTTTGCAAGTCTGTATTCATAGGTTACAGGTTTTAGGTAAGCCATTCATTCATTGTTTGATGCTTGACATGATGACCTAGTTATTAGTTGATCAGACTGACCAGTTCATATTGTGGTTAAATTTGACATATTGTACTTAATGTTTCCCTTCAATAACACATTCCAAATTACCTGTACATTCATATTTAATTGTTCCACCAAATTTAACCTGGGTTTAAATACCAGTTTGGCACTGTAGTTGTAATGAGAGGTTCCCCCTCCCCCCCCACTCAAGGGTTTCTGGTTTTTGCCACTTTAATAAGCTGTAGATTGTTCACACACATTATACCTTTAGTGATTTGTTGCTGCTGTGTTAGCTCACCGGAGCTTGACTGATCACTCTTAGTCTTGTCATCAGTCTGTCAATCATCTCTCAAACTGATCGGGGAATTTTGACCAAATCTGGCTGAAATGTTTTTGGCATGAGCTTTACTATAATAACCTGAACAACCTCATCCAAATTAAAAACAAAGTTTAAACTTGTTTGTTATACTTCAGTTGTGAAACAAGTACTTTCAACTTAATCAAATCATGGTCAAAGTCTGCCAGGGTAGAACCAGTACTAAGTATATGCGGAAAGTGTCTTGCTCAAGGACACCACACATAGCCTTGGTGGAGGATTGAATCCACAACTCTCCGATCATGGGTTCAGTGCTCTACCACTGGACCACACACTCCAATTATAAATATGACCACCATAACTGAAAACTGGCATTTGTATAAAACATTGGTTTACGATGTTGTACCAAAGTTACACAAACCGTGATCCTGGGGTTACAAATTATCCTGCTGCTGTGTCAAATAGTTTTAAAATAGACAAATAAAAAATATATATAATTTATTATGTATATACCAGTATATAAAACTTTCAGATTTTGCGTGTAGTGCGTTTTGGTATTGTACCAAAAACAACTACAACTAATGACACTGAGCTAAAATGGCCTAATCTGGATGTTAAATAAAAGTATAGATTCATGTATTTTTATTGAAAATCTTCTCTATAATTAGACTTCCATATTTTGCATCAATCATTGTCTCACGACAAATGATCGGGTTACATATTAAACAAAACTGATATGAATCACTCTCCAGTCAGCTTTCAAGGTAGAATCAGTACTAAGTGTTGTTTTTTGAGTGCCCAAAACTTTATATACTGTGCTACGGCCCTTCTTCAAAAGTCTTTCTTTTATGCTTTTATCATGTTACCTACATCTTTGACAATTTGCATGTAGCATCAGCTTAAAGCAGCATAACCAGTAAATTGTATTCTTTTAATTCAGTAAATAATTGTAATATTTGCATAAATTGTGACCATCTGGATCCTATCTGGTGCAAAATACCATTGTATATTGTCATAAAACATGTAGTTAAACTCGCTGTTGTTGCCAATATTTGGATTAGACCTGACCTGTGGAATAATGTCCATGGTTTAGTCTGTCTTAGTCACTATTTCATACGTAAATGTTCATCAGTTGAAAGGCAATTTAAACGATAGATTCATAAACATAAATATACTTTTAGTCATGTTATAGTATAAATAGCCCAGTGGATAGAGCTGCAGATTGTTACTGAGGCAAAATGGTTTACTCCTGTGACAACTTCTTTATTTATAGTTTTGGGGGTTCATTTTACCAGCAACACTATTTTTCCACAACAGTATTTGAGAAATGGCTTTGCTATAAAAAAAAAACAAAAAATTGATTTCCTTGCACATATTTGTACGAAGTTTACACAAAGTATGACCCTGGAGTCAAATAAAAGTACAGACTAGTATCGCAGAACAACCCCCTCTATATAACAACCCCCTCAATATAACAATTCCTCTATATACATACTGTAACAACTCCCTCTATATAACAACCCGCTCTATATAACAACCCCTCTATATACATACTGTACCAACTCCCTCTATATAACAACCCCTTCTATATAACAACCCCCTCCATTTAACAACCCCCTCTATATAAAAAAAACCTCTATATACATACTGTAACAACTCCCTCTATATAACAACCCCCTCTATATAACAACTCCCTCTATATAACAACCCCTTCCGTTTAACAACTCCCTCTATATATATACTGTAACAAATCCCTCTATATAACAACCCCCTCTATATAACACCCCCTTCCATATAACAACCCCCTCTATATATAACGACCCACTCCATATAACAACTCCCTCTATATAACAACCCCCTTTATATAACAACTCCCTCTATATAACAACCCCCTCCATATAATAACTCCCTCTATATAACAACCCCCTCTATATAACAACCCTCTCTATATAACAACTCCCTCTATATAACAACCCCTTCCGTATAACAACTCCCTCTATATAACAACCCCCTCTATATAACAACCCCCTCCATATAACAACTCCCTCTATATAACAACCCCCTCTATATAACAAACCCTCCATATAACAACTCCTTCTATATAACAACCCCCTCTATATAACAACTCCCTCTGTGTAACAACCCCCTCCATATAACAACTCCCTCTATATAACAACCCCCTCTATATAACAACCCCTTCCATATAACAACTCCTTCTATATAACAACCCCCTCTATATAACAGCCACCCCCTCTATATACATACTGTAACAACTCCCTCTTTATAACAACCCCCTCTATATAACAACTCCCTCTATATAACAACCCCCTCTATATAACAACCCCCTCCATATAACAACTCCCTCTATATAACAACCCCCTCTATGTAACGATTCCTTCTGTGTAACAACCCCCTCTATATAACAACTACCTCTATATAACAACCCCCTCTATATAACAGCCACCTCTATATAACAACTTCCTCTGTATAACAACTCCCTCTATATAACAACTCCCTGTCTTATGTCACTGATATTTTTCTTCCCAGCAAGTTTGACTATAATAAATTATTTATAATGGCTCTGTATGTTAAGGGATCCTGCCTTACGCAACAAGTGACAGTAATTAAATGTATGGTAAACAAGAAATGCTGGTAAATGTCTAGTAAATGCCTGGTAAACAATAAATGCTGTTAAATGTCTGGTAAACAAGAAATGCTGGTAAATGTCTTGTAAATTTCTGTTAAACAAGAAGTTCTATTAAATGTCTGGTAAAAAAGAAATGCTGGTAAATGTATGGTAAACAAGAAATGCTGGTAAATGTCTGGTAAGCAAGACATGCTGGTAAATGTCTGGTAAACAAGAAATGCTGGTAAATGTCTGGTTAACAAGAAATACTGGTCAATGTCTGGTAAATGTCTGATAAACAAGAAATACTGGTAAATGTCTGGTAAACAAGAAGTTCTGTTAAATGTCTGGTAAAAAAGAAATGCTGGTAAATGTATGGTAAACAAGAAATGCTGGTAAATGTCTGGTAAGCAAGATATGCTGGTAAATGTCTGGTAAACAAGAAATGCTGGGAAATGTCTGGTAAACAAGACATGCTGGTAAATGTCTGGTAAACAAGACATGCTGGTAAATTTGGTAAACAAGAAATGCTGGTAAATTTCTGGTAAACAAGAAATGCTGGTAAATGTCTGGTAAACAAGTAATCCTGGTAAAAATTCTGGTAAACAAGTAATGCTGGTTAATGTCTGGTAAACAAGAAATGCTGGTAAATGTCTGGTAAATAAGACATGCTGGTAAATGTCTTGTAAACAAGAAAAGCTGGTAAATGTCTGGTAAGCAAAACATGCTGATAAATGTCTGGTAAACAAGAAATACTGGTAAAAATCTGGTAAACAAAACATGCTGGTAATTTGTCTGGTAAACAAAACATGCTGGTTAATGTCTGGTAAACAAGAAATGCTGGTTAATGTCTGGTAGATAAGACATGCTGGTAAATGTCTTGTAAACAAGAAAAGCTGGTTAAAGTCCGGTAAACAAGACATGCTAATAAATGTCTGGTAAACAAGAAATGCTGGTAAATGTCTGGTAAACAAAACATGCTGGTAATTGTCTGGAAAACAAGACATGCTGGTTAATGTCTGGTAAACAAGAAATGCTGGTAAATGTCTGGTAAACAAGAAATGCTGTTAAATGTCCAGTTAACAAGAAATGTTGGTAAATGTCTGGTAAACAAGAAATGCTGGTAAATGTCTGGTAAACAAGACATGCTAGTCAATGTCTGATAAACAACAAATGTCTGTTAATGTTTAGTAAATGTCTGTTAAACAAATCAAGTGATAAATAACCTTTATGATCCTGCAAATAAACTGATTATTCCGGAGATAAGCAATTTATGCCCATATTAGCTTAATGGGTCTCTTGTAAATTAATAGTCAGATTAATAGTAAAGAAATGGTGTATACTGTTTTGTGTTTTTTTCTCACTTTTAACATGTTTCCAACAGGTGAAGAAAATCTGGACATAGAAAGACGTTTGTTTCTGCAGTTCTGTAACCTGCAACTACGTCTCATACAGACGTACACAGATATAGACCAGTTACACGGGAATTCTGATCCAGTCGAGACCGACACTCAGGTGTGTCAAACGCTCCTTCTGCTTTCTTCTTGCATTCTTTTACTTAACCAATATAATCAACACATGGTATGGTAACCAACACATGGCATGGTAACCAACACATGGTATGGTAACCAACACATGGTGTGGTAACCAACACATGGCATAGTAACCAACACATGGTGTGGTAACCAACACATGGCATGGTAACCAACACATGACATGGTAACCAACACATGGTGTGGTAACCAACCAACACATGACATGGTAACCAACACATGGTGTGGTAACCATCCAACACATGGCATGGTAACCAACACATGGTATTTTAACAAGCACATGGCATGGTAACCAACACATGGCATGGTAACCAACATATGGTGTGGTAACCAACACATGGTATGGTAACCATCCAACACATGGCATGGTAACCAACACATGGTATTTTAACCAGCACATGGCAAGGTAACCAACACATGGCATGGTAACCAACATATGGTGTGGTAACCAACACATGGTGTGGTAACCAGCACATGGCATGGTAACCAACACATGGCATGGTAACCAACACATGGCATGGTAACCAACACATGGCATGGTAACCAACACATGGCATGGTAACCAACACATGGTGTGGTAACCAACACATGGCATGGTAACCAACACATGGCATGGTAACCAACATATGGTGTGGTAACCAACACATGGCATGGTAACCAACACATGGCATGGTTACCAACATATGGTATGGTAACCAACACATGGTATGGTAACCAACACATGGCATGGTAACCAACACATGGTATGGTAATGGTTATGCACAAAAATACTATCAACTAATTTTAACAATAGAAAAACAAACAATTACTCATTTGACATTTTCATAATTCATTGGCTAATGAATTTGTCTTAAAGCTACACAAAACATGACCCCGGAGTAAAGTTAAATCATTACGATAAAATTGGATGAGGAAAACCAAAATAAATCTTACTATGTATTGTTATTGTGTCTGTCCACTTGTAATTATTGCATGTATTGTGGAACCATGGAAAAAAGACCATAGATATTTTTTTATCTTAAGATTTGTTGAAATAGTCAGTATAAAAGGATATGGTTTCGCTTCTCCCCCACGGCTATGTATGGTGTCCTTGAGCAAGACACTTATCCACATATGCTTAAGTTCAGGTTGTACCCAGGAAGATTTTGAGCGTGATTAAGTAAGCTGTAATAATAAGCTTCATAATTGAAGTAAAATAAACAAATTAAAATCAAAAAGAAAGGATTCTCTTAAAGTAAAAGTAAAGTAAAGATAAGTGTTTGTTTATTATAGTGTCACCCCTATTGAAAGGGCATGCTACACTGGACTTATGAGACACCTTTATGTTCTACACAGTTACTTCCCGAAAGCTATCATTACCAGGCGTCAGGCTGTTAGACATTCGGTTCCCCTCCATTTTACTAGCTGCTGGGTGAGCAACTGGCCGTATCAGAAAAAATCCAAGTGCTTCCACCAGGATTCGAACCTTAGACTTCCCGCTTCTGAGGCGGACGCCTCAACTACTAGCCACAGAAGATGGTATTCAATTGTTCAAGTGAACGACTTAAGTCTATTAAGCCTTTTATTTATGTGCATTTTCATCAATCTTTATCAATCTTACACAGACATTATGTTCTGTAGTTGGCATGTTGAAGTTATAACTTCAGTGAATAATATACATATATGTTCAACACATTATGTAAAATGTGCAGTTATTAAATGTTCTGAAACATATACTTTCAGACTTTGTCCAAACTTCTTGGTCTCAGTGAATCAGAAGTTGATCATGTGTTGTGTCATGTTGATCGCTGCCAGCAAGTGTTCCAGATGAATAACAAGGTCACAGCGAGAGTGCGGTTTGATGCAGACTCTGTATCTCACATATCAGGCTTTCTCAACTGTTTCACGTGCACTCCACGTGCAGACCTGGACACCAGTGAACATGGAACCAGTCAACAGGGATTTAGTGCAATAACTTTAGTGAAAGACCTTACAAATGAAAAGAAATTACAACTAGGTAAATTTGATTTCAATTGTTTACAGGACACACTTTCCAGCCAGGAGGTGCTTCATACATGTATATAGTCAGAATGTTCACAGTATTTAACAAAATCCCCTGATCTCAAAGAACTGGAGTTATATAGTGTTTGAACTGATTGTCCACCCCTCCACCTGGCCATCATTTTTTATAAGTTAATGCCCCTTTTAGGATTATTTTTATTATTACATAGGAGTACCGTATATCCTCACGTATATCGCGCAGCCGTGTATATCGCGCATCCTTGTTTTAAGATCAAGAACTAAGAAAAAAATACAATTCTCCTATATATGTGTATATCGTGCATCATAATTTTGAAATTTCGTTCAGATTTGGCTGTGGCGACATGTTGGAAGGAATACCTGACTCGATATGGTAAACAGAATTTGATTGGTCCGGAAAAAAAACAGTAGACTGGTACACGCTAAAAAATATTGAATTTGTTCCAAAGATTTTATACACACTCAAAATACTTGACACTTCTCATCACTGTCTCAATACATACCATACTCAGAGTTGTCAACACCTGCTCCGGCGTGCAATTAAGATGTCAACTAATATGCAGAAGCCACATGGTAGCACCCGCTTTTAATACTCCGAAATGACCGGTGACACTCGTACACAGTCATGTTTTTTTTATAAAAAAATCTTACAATTTTTTTTTAATCATAACGAAATACCGCATATTATACTGATTTTATTTTATAAACATAAACTACTACAAACCGCACAAACAAAAGATACTGGGTGTTGTTTAAAAATGATTGATTTTCAGCCAAAGAATAGTCGTTTTTTTGACGTTCACTCCATCACGCTTCGTCATCGCTAACATATTTTTGTTAAAAAATCAATAAATTATATACCGGTATATATCCCATACTAAAAGATTCATCAATTTGCGAAAACACAATTGCTTTGCATCCTTTGAAATTAAATACACACTTACCGGTAAGCGTGTCATGTCAATTCCATCAGATAAACACGTTACGGTCACGTAATCATGAAATGTCCACTCAAAGCCAGACTGGTTTACACTAAAGTAAACATTACAGAATCGAGAAAGTATGTATCAAATAAATGTGAACCAGTCCATGTTTTTATTTTGCGATTGAATATGTCTATAACGCCGACACAATTATTTTTGACCTTGTGCCAATGTGTGATGTCGTCACTCTGGCAGTTTCTTGCGTCATTTTACGTAGCGTTCTTTTTCACTATGTGGAAAAGTATCGATGTAACGAACATGATTTTCTAAAAATAGCGTGAACACTTTTTTAATTGTCAGTCGTATAACAGTATAGTGACTTAAAATCGGTGTTTAGATAAATAGATCGGTTAGGAGAGTTGTGTAAGCAGGCCATGCGTCACCTGATTGTTTTATCACACATTTACAAGCAAAGGAACGATGCCCTAGGCAATGTTTTTCACCAGTAATTTGGGATTAAAACTTATAACAAAGAAATAAATTAAATCTACAGGTATGGCAATTTATAGACTCTATATAACAGAGAGCAATCATTATTTTACTTAATCTTTTAAAATATACATGGGAAATTATCGGAAATAAAAAATTTACATAAAAAAAAAATGAAATCTTCCGTACTTAAGTGTATCATGCATCCCTTTTCGAAGATCTTAAAAGTTGGAAAAAAAACCCGCCTTATACATGAGTAGAAACGGTATTTCTATATTGACTTAAAATCTTACTGTTTGTATGGGATTTAATTCAAACTTGATATACATCATTAATATAAAGTGGACATCCTCATTTTGGTGAGACATTCTGATCAGAATTTTTTCATTTGTAAATGCACCCGTTTTTATTTTTATATTATTACAACATACTACTGTAATCATATTCTAACTTTGTCATTTCAACTCCTATAGTTTACATGAGATTCAATTCAAACTTAGTACACATCATCAGTATCAAGTTGACTTGAGCATATTGTCTTGGTGTTCCAATCTGATAGTTTTTTCATGAGTTAATGGCCCTATAAGAATATAGTAGTATAGTTTCTACATCTGTATTTCATGAATTCAACTCCTCATGCAGGTTGCATTCTGTTTAATTGAAACTTGCTTTACACCATCAAAATCAAGTGGACATGACTTGTGCCCGCCTTTTTAGCTTTACAATATACATTTAATTAAAAAGCATTTGAATCAAAATAATACATAATATTTCTATGATGACATTTTCTTGGAACACGTGTCCTACAACATTGACATAATTCTTGTTCTTTACCTACATAACAATTAATACTAATGTAAAATGCTCTGCAACTAAATTCTAATATCAATTACAGAGCATATTTTTTAATGAATTTTATACAGTGTTTGGTCCAATAGGAGAGAGCATCAGACCGGAGATCAGTGGTCATGGGTTTAATCATCCGCAAGAGCTATGTGTAGTCTCCTTAAACAAGACACTTTGTCCGCATATGACAAACTTTAATTGGGTGCTCCTATAACAAGTAATAACAGTCATTTGGCTCATTATATTTTATATTGTAGGCATGTTTTTGTTTGATCGATGTTTGAGACATGGATGTTCAGCGAGTGATTTAGGTGCTATGCTGAGGAAGAGTGGCATTCCCACGGAGGAACTTGGGGTAACATGCTTCTTATACTTAAATATAGATAGTTAATTAAATGAAATACTCTGCCCAATTTTTTCACTTTATTACTCACTCTTAATGAATTTTGGTCTTTTGATCTTTTTAATGAAATTACATTCATTGAAATTTGAGCAACTACTTAATAACCACACCTACAATCTTGAATTTCTTTAGAAGACAGGCCTACAGTAAATGATTACGTTTTAGCTAGTTACCTTAGAGATCAAGGTCACTTGGGTCACATCCGCCATCCCCTTTCTTCATATTTTTGTATAATTATGTATTTGAAACCAGTATTGTTCAAAATGACATTGAGCTTGACTTCTGGAAACATTTACAAAATGTAACATGTGTTGCTTATGGCTGTATTGTGGAAGCTGTTTGTCCAGACATACCAAAGTTCACTTTCTCTATGATTTTGTTAAGAGCACTTCTACTCAAAATTATAGAACATTTTTATCCCCCGCCACCGCTCGTACGGGGGATATAGAAATGGGCTGCGTCCGAGCGTGCATCGGTCCTTCTGTCCATGCGTGCGTCCGTCCTGTCCGAGCGTGCGTCCGTCCTTCTGTCCGTGCGTGCGTCCCCTGCACCGTATCTCCTTCAGTTGTGATTTGAATTTTAAATTACTTGGCACAAATGTTCACTAGCACAAGACAATGTGTCAAAGGTCATAGCTCAAGGTCAAGTGTTTGGAAATCCAATGTATACACTATGTTTCCTCTTGTCCGGACCATATCTTCTTTAGTTGTGATTGGAATTTTAAATAACTTGGCACAAATGTTCACTAGGACAAGACAATGTGTCATGCGAATGACTTGGGTCGGTTCGTCAAAGGTCAAGGTCATAGCTCAAGGTGAAGTGTTTGAAAATCCAATGTATACATTGTATTTCGTCCTGTCCGGACCGTATCTTCTTCAGTTGTGATTGCATTTTTAAATAAATTGGCACAAATGTTCACTAGGAAAAGACAATGTGTCACATGACTGACTTGGGTTGGTTCGACAAAGGTCAAGGTCACAGCTCTGTTCGTCCGTCTGCTGCTGTCCGGACCTTACTTTTTTTAGTTGTGATTTGAATTTTAAATAACTTGGCACAAACGTTCACTAGGACAAGACGATGTGTCATACGACAGACTTAGGTTTGTTCATCGCAGGTCAAGGTCACAGTTCCATCTGTCCTTCCGCTGCTGGCTGGACCTTATCTTCTTTAGATGTTATTGGATTTTAAATAACTCGGCACAAATGTTTACTAGGACAACATGATGTGTCATGCGAATGACTTGGGTCTGTTCTTCAAAGGTCAAGGTCACAGCTCCGTCTGTCAACTGCTGTCCGGACCGTATCTTCTTTAGTTGTGATTGGATTTTTAAAGAAATTGGCACAAATGCTAACCAGCCCAAGACGATGTTGGATGCGAATTTGGGTCTGTTCGTCAAAGATAGTTTTTGTTTTGTTTTGGGGTTGTAACTTACATATTTATGGTTCGATTTAGAACATCACACCAGTGCTCACTGGGACAAGACAATGTGTCATATTACAGTATTTCAGTTTGCAGCATTTACATGTGATTTCTGTGCTCGGTGACTTTTTCATTTTGTATGATTTAAATCCACTTCTCTGGAAATGCCTCTAAGGGTTAATGAGGTGGCCACGTTAGTGGCAACCTCTTGTTCTGATTGACATTGATCACTTGGACGCTACAAATAATTAAAATATTAAAACAATTGTGTGTTTGTTCTGTTACTTGGGTCAATGCTTTGTTCAGATCAGCCATACTTGATATATTTTTGTATAATGAACAATACATCATTATTTTTAATTAATATATACATGTTTACACCAGGATCTCATAATGTTTCCCAAATGTTGTTTACCTTTAAAAGTATATATACATGTTTACACCATGTTTACACCAGGATCTTGTAATGTTTCCCAAGTGTTGTTTACCTCTGATAAGATATAAACATGTTTACACCAGGATCTCATTATGTTTCCCAAATGTTGTTTACCTCTGATAAGATATTAACATGTTTACACCAGTATCTAGTAATGTTTCCCCAAGTGTTGTTTACCTCTGATAAAATATAGACATGTTTACACTTGGATAACATAATGTACCCAATTGTTGCTTACCTCTAAAAGTATACATTGTATATACATTGAGCTTGACTATTCAGAGAATAAAGAGAGCTATTCTACTCGCTCAGGTGTTGACGTAGGCATCAGTGTTGGCGTTATACCTTGGTAAAAGATTAGTGTACAAGTCTTCATCTAAGTAACCATTGACTTGAAAATTTACACAAGATTCTCCAGTCATCAAACCTACTACAATAACTAAGTTAGATAACTCTTGGATGACTATAATGCAAAATTATTGCCCTTGTTTGACTTAGAAATTCTGGTTAAAGTTTTGCTTGCAAGTACCATAAAGTCCATATCTCACCAACCGCTTGATATATTTGATTGAAAATTCACACAAGACTTCCCAGTCATCAAACCTACTACAATAACTAAGTTAGATAACACTTAGAGGACTATAATGCAAACTTATTGCCCTTGTATGACATAGATTTTCTGGTTAAACGTGTGCTTGCAAGTACCATCAAGTCCATATCTCACCAACCATTCAATTTATTTGATTACAACTTCACACGAGACTTCCCAGTAATCAAACCTTCTAAAACAGTTAAGTTAGATAACTCTTGCATGAATATAATGAAAATTATGGCCCTTCTTTGACTTAAAAATTTTGGTTAAAGTTTTGCGTGCAAGTACCATCAAGTCCATATCACAACAACCACTCAATGTATTTGATTAAAAGTAGGTTAGATAACTCTTGTTTACTTGGATTTGTCATCAGTCTCAATCAGATTTGTGACAAATACACGAATAGTCGAAGGCGCTGTCTTATCAACAGCTCTTGTTACACTAGGATCTCATAATGTTCCCAATTGTTGTTTACTTCTTAAAATATATATACATGTTTACTCTAGGATCTCATAATGTTTCCCAAGTGTTGTTTACCTCGGATAAATAATGAACATGTTTACACTAAGATCTCATAATATTTCCCAAGTGCTGTTTATCTCTGATAAAATATACATATGTTTACACTATGATCTCATAATATTCCCCATTGTTGTTTCTGGTTTTAGTTTTTATTAATTTCAGCAACCAATCACAACTTTTGATGATAAAGTAAATACTAGATATGATTAATTGTAATGATTTTTAGCTCACCTGAGCCGAAGGTTCACAGGTGAGCTTTTGTGATCGCCTGGTGTCCATCGCCTGTCGTCTGTCGTCTGTCATCCGTCGCTAACTTTTAGCTTCTGACAACTTCTCCTCTGAAACCACCAGGTCAATTTTGATATAACTTCACAGAAATGTTCCTTGGGTGACCCTCTACCAAGTTTGTTCAAGTCATCTTGATTCATCAAAAAACATGGCGGCCTTGGGGGTGGGGTTAGTTTACTATATAAGCTATAGTAAAAACTTAAAAAATCTTCTTGTCAGAAACTGCTGGCTCGATTTTAAAATAATTTCACAGAAATGTTCCTAGGGTGACTTTCTACCAAGTTTGTTCAAGCCATCTTGATTAGTCAAAAAACATGGCAGCCAGGGGGTGGGGTTAGTTTTATGTCAAATTACTTTCCTTGTTTTATAGCATAAATGTCTGTATATAGCAATTATTATAAGAAGAGGTAATAAACTCTTTAAATAAATTTTTTTTGCTATTATTATTCAATATTATACCAGATATAAGTTTTAAAAGATAATTCATCATAAAAAGAAGAATGATACAATTATAATCAATGATTGTAATATTATAATATTGTTCATATATCATGAACCATTTTAAAATAGGTGTTTTTCTGAATATAAAATTCAAGAGTATTTATTGTTAAGACAGGGATGGTTTACTGCTTCATAATAAAGCAATATCATATTTTTAGCTAGTTTCATCACAGCAAGAAGTCTGCTTGAGATTTTCAGTGTCAAAGTGTACTTGAAATCTTGGAGGAGGAGCATAATTGTTTTTGGAGGAGAGTGCACTGCGACAAAGATTCTTTAAAGCGATAGACTTTGGGAAGGCTTGTGTTTGAAACTCATAGGAATATTTATTGTGCTGAAACTGTGGATTGTTTCATGCACAATAGTTTAGTCTGATGCTTTAGTTTGAAACCGTTCTTAAACATAACAGGTTAGTTTTGTGCTGGAACTGGATTTTTATCTTAGTTCGAAGACTGAGCAGCTATAGTAAAAACTTTAAAAGCCTTCTTGTCAGAATCTACTGACCTGATTTTGATGTGATTTCACTGACATTTACCATGGGTGAACCTCTACCAAGTTTGAACTCTTCTACGCATCTGTTACATCTTCAAAACAAATCAAAATTCTTACTACTTGACCATCTCGTCTTTCTGGAATTTTGAGTGTACATGTATTATATAATCTACTTATGTTGGGTGACTCAAGGTCAGTCAGGTGAGTGATATAGGGCCATCTTGGGCCCTCTTGTTTTCTTCAGAAATGTATTTTGCTGTAAAAGTGTTTAAATATATTGGAATGTGTGTGTGTACATGTGTATTTATATTGTTTTCAGAAACTCCTTGTATGGACATGGCTACAACATTGTGACAGACCAATTGATAGTGTGTCAGGATTATTCAGTATTCTCAAGATAATAGTTAGTAATATAGGTAAGTCAGTTTACCTGTGATTGTGTTAGCAATATAGGTAAGTCAGTTTACCTGTGATTGTGTTAGTAATATAGGTAAGCCAGTTTTCCTGTGACTGTGTTAGTAATCTAGGTAAGTCAGTTTTCCTGTGACTGTGTTGGTAATCTAGGGAAGTCAGTTTTTATTGTGATAGTGTTAGTAATAAAGGTAAGTAAGTTTTCCTGTGATTGTGTTAGTAATATAGATAAGTTAGTTTTCCTGTGATTGTGTTAGTAATCTAGGTTAGTCAGTTTACCTGTGATTGTGTTAGTAATCTAGGTAAGTCAGTTTGCCTGTGATTGTGTTAGTAATCTAGGTAAGTCAGTTTACCTGTAATTGTGTTAGTAATATAGGTAAGTCAGTTTACCTGTAATTGTGTTAGTAATCTAGGTAAGTCAGTTTTCCTGTGATTGCGTTGGTAATATAGGTAAGTCAGTTTACCTGTAATTGTGTTAGTAATCTAGGTAAGTCAATTTTCCTGTGATTGTGTGAGTAATAAAGGTAAGTCAGTTTACCTGTGATTGTGTTAGTAATCTAGGTAAGTCAGTTTTCCTGTGATTGTGTTAGTAATATAGGTAAGTCAGTTTACCTGTGAATGTGTTAGTAATCTAGGTAAGTCAGTTTTCCTGTGACTGTGTTTGTAATATAGGTAAGTCAGTTTTCCTGTGATTGTGTTAGTAATATAGGTAATTCAGTTTACCTGTAATTGTGTTAGTAATATGGGTAAGTCAGTTTACCTGTAATTGTGTTAGTACTCTAGGTAAGTCAGTTTTCCTGTGATTGTGTTAGTAATATAGGTAAGTCAGTTTACCTGTAATTGTGTTAGTAATCTAGGTAAGTCAGTTTTCCTGTGATTGTGTTAGTAATCTAGGTAGGTCAGTTTGCCTGTAATTGTGTTAGTAATATAGGTAAGTCAGTTTACCTGTGATTGTGTTAGTAATCTAGGTAAGTTAGTTTTCCTGTGATTGTGTTAGTAATCTAGGTAAGTCAGTTTGCCTGTAATTGTGTTAGTAATATAGGTAAGTCAGTTTGCCTGTGATTGTGTTAGTAATCTAGGTAAGTCAGTTTGCCTGTAATTGTGTTAGTAATATAGGCAAGTCAGTTTACCTGTGATTGTGTTAGTAATATAGGTAAGTCAGTTTACCTGTAATTGTGTTAGTAATATAGGTAAGTCAGTTTACCTGTAATTGTGTTAGTAATCTAGGTAAGTCAGTTTTCCTGTGATTGCGTTGGTAATATAGGTAAGTCAGTTTACCTGTAATTGTGTTAGAAATCTAGGTAAGTCAGTTTTCCTGTGATTGTGTTATTAATAAAGGTAAGTCAGTTTACCTGTAATTGTGTTAGTAATCTAGGTAAGTCAGTTTTCCTGTGATTGTGTTAGTAATATAGGTAAGTCAGTTTACCTGTGAATGTGTTAGTAATCTAGGTAAGTCAGTTTTCCTGTGACTGTGTTTGTAATATAGGTAAGTCAGTTTTCCTGTGATTGTGTTAGTAATATAGGTAAGTCAGTTTACCTGTAATTGTGTTAGTAATATGAGTAAGTCAGTTTACCTGTAATTGTGTTAGTAATCTAGGTAAGTCAGTTTTCCTGTGATTGGGTTAGTAATATAGGTAAGTCAGTTTACCTGTAATTGTGTTAGTAATCTAGGTAAGTCAGTTTTCCTGTGATTGTGTTAGTAATAAAGGTAAGTCAGTTTACCTGTAATTGTGTTAATAATCTAGATAAGTCAGTTTTCCTGTGATTGCGTTAGTAATATAGGTAAGTCAGTTTACCTGTGAATGTGTTAGTAATCTAGGTAAGTCAGTTTTCCTGTGACTGTGTTTGTCATATAGGTAAGTCAGTTTTCTTGTGATTGTGTTAGTTATCTAGGGAAGTCAGTTTACCTGGGATTGTGTTAGTAATCTAGGTAAGTCAGTTTACCTGTGATTGTGTTAGTAATCTAGGTAAGTCAGTTTTCCTGTGATTGTGTTAGTAATATAGGTAAGTCAGTTTACCTGTGAATGTGTTAGTAATCTAGGTAAGTCAGTTTTCCTGTGACTGTGTTTGTAATATAGGTAAGTCAGTTTTCTTGTGATTGTGTTAGTTATCTAGGTAAGTCAGTTTACCTGTGATTGTGTTAGTAATATAGGTAAGTCAGTTTTCCTGTGATTGTGTTAGTAATGTAGGTAAGTAAGTTTACCTGTGATTGTGTTAGTAATATATGTAAGTCAGTTTGCCTGTGATTGTGTTAGTAATCTAGGTAAGTCAGTTTTCCTGTGATTGTGTTAGTAATAAAGGTAAGTCAGTTTTCCTGTGACTGTGTTAGTAATCTAGGTAAGTCAGTTTACCTGTGATTGTGTTAGTAATCTAGGTAAGTTAGTTTTCCTGTGATTGTGTTAGTAATATATGTAAGTCAGTTTACCTGTGAAAGTGTTAGTAATATAGGTAAGTCAGTTTTCCTGTGATTGCGTTAGTAATATAGGTAAGTAAGTTTACCTGTGATTGTGTTAGTAATATAGGTAAGTCAGTTTACCTGTAATTGTGTTAGTAATCTAGGTAAGTCAGTTTTCCTGTGACTGTGTTTGTAATATAGGTAAGTCAGTTTTCTTGTGATTGTGTTAGTTATCTAGGGAAGTCTGTTTTCCTGTGACTGAGTTAAAAATATAGGTAAGTCAGTTTACCTGGGATTGTGTTAGTAATCTAGGTAAGTCAGTTTTCCTGTGACTGTGCCAGTAATAAAGGTAAGTCAGTTTACCTGGGAGTGTGTTAGTAATCTTGGTAAGTCAGTTTTCCTGTGACTGTGTTAGTAATCTAGGTAAGTCAGTTTTCCTGTGATTGTGTTAGTAATATAGGTAAGTCAGATTTCATGGGACTGTGTTAGTAATCTAGGTAAGCCAGTTTTCCTGTGACTGTGTTAGTAATCTAGGTAAGTCAATTTTCCTGGGATTGTGTTAGTAATCTAGGTAAGTCACTTTTCCTGTGACTGTGTTAGTTATATAGGTAAGTCAGTTTTCCTGTGACTGTGTTAGTAATCTAGGTAAGTCAGTTTTCCTGTGATTGTGTTAGATATAAAGTTAAGTTAGTTTTCCTGTGATTGTGTCAGTTTCATCATGAACACTGTTCACATCTAGATATAATACTTTTGTATTTGCTCTATATAACACAAGGTCACCTTTGTTTAATCCATTGTATCAGTTTAAAGTATAAAGCAGTTGTATACTGTCTTGTTAATGGTCAGTGGTCTGGTGGACAGTCAAGGCACAAGCATGAAACTGTCTTGATTACAACACCAAAACCTAAGCTACCTGCTTATGAAGAACCGTTGTTAAATGTAACTGACCTTGAGAGTTTATTCTGGCTGGGATTGACAAACCTACTTTCTATATTATTCATACAAATGCATATATATAAATATTTTTTTCTTTATATTTTTAGATAGGAGTAAAATAGTTGTAGACAACAATATGGAGTCCCCCTGGTGGCAGACAATACGCCACTTGTGCAGCCACACTCATCATAGCCTGTCAGCCTATCTGGTGGCAATTGTATCTCGCTCCGTCACAATAGAATCTTTAAAAATACCATCTAGGATTTGGGAGCTAGAATCAGGAACTTCCAGTCTACCTGCTAAGGATCCTGATGCAGACACTGTGAGCTTTATCTCTGATACATCACCAACACAAGAGACAGGCCGAGTACCGCTGGAATCCGAGGTGTGGAATGTGCTTATAAAGCAGCTGGAGGACTTGACCTGTCTAGACTGCTTACTTAAGCTGAGTCCCAGTGATAGTGGCCGCAGAATGTCAAGTCCAGAGGATATTATTGTCAGTGTGTCTGGGTTATTGGAAGGTGGTAAAGGTAAGATTTAGGAGAGGATCGAGCATTTGTTAATTCAGTAAATCAACCCCAAGTTCTGACAAAACCTGCTGTGTACATGCTGTCCTCAATGTGCATATCCACTTTGCTTTTCAAACTTGCCGTTTTTGAACATTAACAATAAGATTTTAGATAATTCTTTCAATTTGAGACAAAATTTTCCCCCAAAAGTTAATTTCAATTAATAATTCAAATCTTCTCATTTGGAATATACAATAACGTATGTCCATTTGATATTTTGTAAGGTTGTATAACAGAAGTTGTGGCCCGTCAAGTGGCCAGGGTGGCTTTTCAACCAGAGGATCTTTACCAAACGGCCCAGCAAGAGGATTCTTTGACATATGGAAGCTTGCAAATAAACACTATAGGAACCTGTGATAAACAACTACCAACCACAAATGATGAAGTCATATGGGGTGAATATTATTAGAATGTTGCATTTGTAATTTTTTAGAAGCCATTTGAATAAGTATTATGTTAAAGCCAAGTCTGGCTGTTAAATCCTTTAAGCTCAACTCTTTCTTCAGCATTAACCAGGTTGTTTTCAGGCATGAAATGTAGATGTTTGTGTGGTTTATTTAAACTTATTTATTTTACTTTGATTGTGAAACAAGTTATTGCAACTTAGACAAATCATGTTTGAAAACTTCCTGGGTAGAGTCATTACTAAGCATAAGGCGATAAAGTGTCTTGCTCAAAGACGCTACACATGGCCGTGGTAGATCATTGTACACATGACCCTCCAATCCTTGGTCTACCACTGGACCACAATGTTTGTGTGATGAAAGAAATTTAATCAAACTTTTTAGCTCAAGCTTTTTCCTTTTCTATGCCCCAGCCATTTGTGACATGGGATGAGGGCATGTAGAGTTGCCCTTGTTTGTCCTTACGTATGTTATACTTTCTTGTCAGCTCTATTCCTCCTGAACTGCATTTCACCAAACATGCTATGGAGTAGCATTATGAGGTTTAGTTGCACATGTACTCATTCCCTTCTTGTCCATCAACGATTTGGTGGAGTTATGGCCTTTTATTTATTATATTGGAGTCACCCTGTGGTCGGTCTGTCGGTCTGTCGGTCTGTCTGACAGAAAGTGCAGTGTACAAGAAACATAACTCTATTCTTGCTAATTACAGAGTTATTGCCCTTTGATATATTTCCCTTGTCCGGAGCATTACTTTTAAAGTACTGGATGGAATTTCATCAAGCTTCATACAATGGTAGAATATAATGAGAGGAAGTGCAGTGTACAAGAAACATAACTCTATTCTTGCTAATTACAGAGTTATTGCCCTTTGATATATTTCCCTTGTCTGGAGCATAACTTTAAAACTATTGGATATAATTTAATAAAACTTCATACAATGATAAACCATTTTCTGTCATGGCGGCTTTCGGGGGTATTCATCACCTTCAGTGATAGCTTTAGTTTTAGATAGTAAGTCTTCTCAACCAATTTTTACCAAAATTGTTAGGAAGTATTGGTATGATTCGTTCAGTTGAGCATATCGTCATTGCATCCTGGTCCATCGACTTTTGGTGGAATGTTGGCCCTTTTTTTAATTGTAAAGCTGCCACACATCGTATCAACTTTACTTCTTCTAAACTTGTCAACTGATTTTGGCTAAACTTGCTAGGAGTTTTCAGAATGAAATATATTTGTGCATTTCTTCATCGTGTTCTAGTCCACAGAATTTTGGTTTAACCCTTTAATTATTTTTAATGGTTAATCTATGTACACATGTCACAAACTTTTTAACCGATTTTATCCAAACTTACTATGGAGTATCAGTAAGAAGACTTATTTGGCATAATGTTTTCATGTTCAGGTCCATGAACTTTTGGTGGAGTTATGGATCTTTCATTATTTATAATAGTTAATCAAGTCAGCACTACTCTTCATAAACTTTTCAACCAGATTTAGCCAAACTTGGTAAGGACTAAGGAGTGTCGGTACGAGTCCTAATGTGTATATTGCATATTCTGGTCCATCATTTTTTAGCAAAGTTATAACACTTTTATAATCTTAATTGTAAATTTTGTTAGCACTACTTCACCTAAACCTCTCAACTGATTTTGACCAAACTTGTTAGGGATTATCAGTATGAAGTCAAGTTGCTGTTATCATTATGTTTGCTCCATTAACTTTTGGTGGAGCTATGGCAATTTAATTATATTTAGATCAGCAGAACTTATGTCTGTCTGTTGGTCTGTACATAAACTTTTTTGTGAGTTGAACTGCTTCAAAACTACTTGTTTGTATTTCAAAAAGAATCACAGGATTGCTTATTAAGCTTAAAGGAAAATGAGATTCATATGAAATCCAAGATGACTGTGACTACAATTAAAAATAGATTTAAATATCTTTTTGCTTCTACTGTTACTCAAAATCAAGATGAATTTTCATATAAAAAAAACTGATAGAAAGGTTGCCCCAAACTTTTAGTTTTAAATAAATCAGAATCAAACAGTTTCATTTAGCATTTAAACATGTATATAATTATATTTATAAAAAAAACGAAGAGCTATTGTCATGATCTCTGAAGTCAGCATTGTCGTTAGCATCGGCCGGTTAAAGTTTTATGTTTAGCTCAGCTTTTCTCTGTGTCTGATCAAACTATAGTGACTATAGTGACTAAGCTTCATAAACACATTCATATTATGTCATACAAACAATGTACTCGTATATAACTAAGTTACCTAAGTTTCTATATTTAGTCTCCAAAACCTTAAGTTAAGTTTTTTTATTAGTTTGTGTTTGAATTTTTTTTTTAAATCTATTTTGTTTTTCAGTTATAGATCTAGGTATTAGGTTCTTTGAACTGATCACCACCATGTTAAACAAAATTACATCACTGACTTTGACCAACTTAATGGACTTAATTACTACTTGCATTATCCGGTTAAAGTTTTATGTTTAGCTCAGCTTTTTCTCCGTTTCTTAATAAACTTATTAATATATGTTATTGTGACTAAACTTCACAAACACATTCATGTTATGTTATACAAAATTTAATATTTTATATAGCCATGTCTAACTTTCCATATTTTAGCCTATTATAATCATAATATCTACAAAATTGTGTGATCAACTAATCTCTGAATTGTGGCCGGTAAATTGGCTGAGAAAAAGCTTTGTTTGTCATGGTCTGTTGCAGGTGATCCCTGTAGTGCCAATGTGACCCAGTTGGTATTTAATACCTTGGCTGCTGTAACCCTAGATTGAACATGTTTGTAAGGCATAGTTATATCATTACATGCAAATTAATTGTATGAGCAATTGCTTTCAGACCACATGCAGTTACTTCGCAGCCGGTTCCCACATAGTGTAGAGAATGATGTGTTGTTTAGCAACAGTTGCTGGGAGTACACGGTACTATGGAATAAGCAGCCAGAGGTGAGATTATATACAATGTAAAGATAATGAGAATATTGACAGGGTTATTTTGATTATATCACTTATGGTCATGCGACAATTGATAATCAATTCAATACTTAATTGTCAACATTCAGAATTTAAACAGAACTGACATTTGAAATCAGATGAGCAACTTTAAGATTTAAAAGGTAGAAACATTGGCTCAGTCAGTAGAGCACGAGACTTCTAGTCCCGGGGTTGCTGGTTCGATTCCCGGGGCTGGCCGACTAAAATACTAATAGTTGTTTGGATGGGACTTTAAACCAAGGGCCCATGTGATGATGCTATACACCGAGCACGTTAAAGAACCAGAAGAATTTTACAATTGGTTTATATCTGTATCCTCTACTATCTCCCACAAACCTAAAACAACTAACACTCCTCTGTCAGGGCATCACCCATATTGGAAACAACATTAAATGGTTCTTCACCATTTAGTCACAATAAAATTTATAAGCTTATTAAACAATATCTGCTCTGCTAACTTATTCTTTCCCCCATGATTTTAACTTTGCCTAAGTTGTCGTAGACATTGCACCCCTCTTTGATGTTATTTGTCTTGTATAGACATTGCATCTCTATTTGATGTTATTTGTCTGGCATAGACATTGCATCTCTATTTGATGTTATTTGTCTTGCATAGACATTGCATCTCTATTTGATGTTATTTGTCTTGCATAGACATTGCATCTCTATTTGATGTTATTTGTCTTGCATAGACATTGCATCTCTATTTGATGTTATTTGTCTTGCATAGACATTGCATCTCTATTTGATATTATTTGGTTGGCATAGATATTGCATCTCTACATGTATTTGATGTTATTTGTCTTGCATAGACAATGCATCACTGTTTGATGTTATTTGTCTTGCATAGACATTGCATCTTTATTTGATGTTATTTGTCTTGCATAGACATTGCATCACTATTTGATGTTATTTGTCTTGCATAGGCACTGCATCTCTATTTGATGTTATTTGTTTTGCATAGACATTGCATCTCTATTTGATGTTATTTGTCTTGCATAGACATTGCATCTCTATTTGATGTTATTTGTCTTGCATAGACATTGCATCTCTATTTGATGTTATTTGTCTTGCATAGACATTGCATCTCTATTTGATGTTATTTGTCTTGCATAGACATTGCATCTCTATTTGATATTATTTGGTTGGCATAGACATTGCATCTCTACATGTATTTGATGTTATTTGTCTTGCATAGACAATGCATCACTGTTTGATGTTATTTGTCTTGCATAGACATTGCATCTTTATTTGATGTTATTTGTCTTGCATAGACATTGCATCACTATTTGATGTTATTTGTCTTGCATAGGCACTGCATCTCTATTTGATGTTATTTGTTTTGCATAGACATTGCATCTCTATTTGATGTTATTTGTCTTGCATAGACATTGCATCTCTACATGTATTTGATGTTATTTGTCTTGCATAGACAGTGCATCACTGTTTGATGTTATTTGTCTTGCATAGAAAGTGCATCTCTATTTGATGTTATTTGTCTTGCATAGACATTGCATCTCTATTTGATGTTATTTGTCTTGCATAGACATTGCATCTCTATTTGATGTTACTTGTCTTGCATAGACATTGCATCTCTATTTGATGTTATTTGTCTTGCATAGACATTGCATCTCTATTTGATGTTATTTGTCTTGCATAGACATTGCATCTCTATTTGATATTATTTGGTTGGCATAGACATTGCATATCTACATGTATTTGATGTTATTTGTCTTGCATAGACAATGCATCACTGTTTGATGTTATTTGTCTTGCATAGACATTGCATCTTTATTTGATGTTATTTGTCTTGCATAGACATTGCATCACTATTTGATGTTTTTTGTCTTGCATAGGCACTGCATCTCTATTTGATGTTATTTGTTTTGCATAGACATTGCATCTCTATTTGATGTTATTTGTCTTGCATAGACATTGCATCTCTACATGTATTTGATGTTATTTGTCTTGCATAGACAGTGCATCACTGTTTGATGTTATTTGTCTTGCATAGAAAGTGCATCTCTATTTGATGTTATTTGTCTTGCATAGACATTGCATCTCTATTTGATGTTATTTGTCTTGCATAGACATTGCATCTCTATTTGATGTTATTTGTCTTGCATAGACAGTGCATCACTATTTGATGTTATTTGTCTTGTATAGACATTGCATCTCTATTTGATGTTATTTGTCTTGCATAGACATTGCACCTCTATTTGATGTTATTTGTCTTGCATAGACATTACATCACTATTTGATGTTATTTGTCTTGCATAGACATTGCATCTCTATTTGATGTTATTTGTCTTGCATAGACATTGCATCTCTATTTGATATTATTTGGTTGGCATAGACATTGCATCTCTACATGTATTTGATGTTATTTGTCTTGCATAGACAATGCATCACTGTTTGATGTTATTTGTCTTGCATAGACATTGCATCTTTATTTGATGTTATTTGTCTTGCATAGACATTGCATCACTATTTGATGTTATTTGTCTTGCATAGGCACTGCATCTCTATTTGATGTTATTTGTTTTGCATAGACATTGCATTTCTATTTGATGTTATTTGTCTTGCATAGACATTGCATCTCTACATGTATTTGATGTTATTTGTCTTGCATAGACAGTGCATCACTGTTTGATGTTATTTGTCTTGCATAGAAAGTGCATCTCTATTTGATGTTATTTGTCTTGCATAGACATTGCATCTTTATTTGATGTTATTTGTCTTGCATAGACATTGCATCACTATTTGATGTTATTTGTCTTGCATAGGCACTGCATCTCTATTTGATGTTATTTGTTTTGCATAGACATTGCATCTCTATTTGATGTTATTTGTCTTGCATAGAAAGTGCATCACTGTTTGATGTTATTTGTCTTGCATAGACATTGCATCTCTATTTGATGTTATTTGTCTTGCATAGAAAGTGCATCACTGTTTGATGTTATTTGTCTTGCATAGACATTGCATCTCTATTTGATGTTATTTGTCTTGCATAGACACTGCATCAATATTTGATGTTATTTGTCTTGCATAGACATTGTATCTCTATTTGATGTTATTTGTGTGTCGCAGACATTGCATCTTTATTTGATGTTATTTGTCTTGCATAGACAGTGCACCACTGTTTGATGTTATTTGTCTTGCATAGACATTGCATCTCTATTTGATGTTTATTGTCTTGCATAGACATTGCATCTCTATTTGATGTTATTTGTCTGGCATAGACATTGCATCTCTATTTGATGTTATGTGTCTGGCATAGACATTGCATCTCTACATGTATTTGATGTTATTTGTCTTGCATAGACATTGCATCACTATTTGATGTTATTTGTCTTGCATAGAAAGTGCATCTCTATTTGATGTTATTTGTCTTGCATAGACATTGCATCACTATTTGATGTTATTTGTCTTGCATAGACATTGCATCTCTATTTGATGTTATTTGTCTTGCATAGACATTGGATCTCTATTTGATGTTATTTGTCTGGCAAAGACATTGCATCACTATTTGATGTTATTTGTCTTGCATAGACATTGGATCTCTATTTGATGTTTTTTGTCTTGCATAGACATTGCATCTCTATTTGATGTTATTTGTCTGGCATAGACATTGCATCTCTACATGTTTTTGATGTTATTTGTCTTGCATAGACATTGCATCACTATTTGATGTTATTTGTCTTGCATAGAAAGTGCATCTCTATTTGATGTTATTTGTCTGGCATTGACATTGGATCTCTATTTGATGCTTTTTGTCTGGCATAGACATTGCATCTATAAGTTGTGTCTCCATCATTCTTAATGTTAAAGTGTCATTATATAGGTGAGACGTTTGATTTTGCAGAATTATCTTGTGTCTTAGTTTTGCAACATTTTTGCATATTCAGATTAACACTCCCAGCTATAACAATATTGATACATAAATGTTTTTGATTATTTATGAGTTAGTTTAACATGTGATCATTATTAAATCATATTCTTTTTTCAGGATACAATGAATCTTAAATCAGGCTTAGATTTCTTAAGACTGGTACAAAATGCAATGCTCAGACAAGGTAATTCATCATCTGTTTTGTTCGTTCAGCTAAACTTTTGTTTTCCATTCTCATACATTGTCTGCCATTTCTTTAAATGATTTCTTTGAAACTGCATAATGTATTTTAATATAACTTGATCACAATAATATTTGAGTTGTGCCCTTTTTTACTATTTCTGATTTATAATTATGTTCTTGTGAAGTGAACTCGACGGACAGAGTCTCGACCATGACACATGTCTCACGGCAGACCTAAGTTGCAATAACCCGTTCCGCACAATAAGTACCTTATGTCAACTGTCATTTCTCAAGACTTGTCCATGCCAAAGGCAACATAAAAAGAAGAACTTTACCCTTCGCTTAGACCAGTATTATAAACGATATTTAATAAGATAACAGAAAGGAAAATTTGCATGTAACCAAGGTTATGGACTTCTCCCAGACACAAGCCATACTGATGTAGGTTATCGTTAACCAGTACTTGAGCACATCTATCTCCACAAGTAACTAAACTTTCCCACTTGAATCAGTGATAAGTGATGAATGACAATAGACACAATGTTGTATATCAATCATCACGGAGACTGTGGCCAGGCGGGGATTCGCTCACGACCCCTGGATTGATAGTCAGCCGCTCTACCTACCCAGCTAACCAGGCCAATCACACAAGTTTCAAATATTATTAAACACTAATAAATCTCAATAAACACATACAACAATCAAAATGAATTAGTTCCACAAATATATCAGTACATCATCACAACTTGGAGGTTTTGTGAGATTAGAATGAAGCTGTCAACATAATTGTTGCAGACACCATGCTTGTACTAACTTATTTTAGTTTGACTGTGAATAGAGCTTATATGAACTGTCTCGAGTCCACTTCCTGGGTAGACCAGTACTGAGTGTTGTTATTTGAGAGGCATTAAGTCGAGCAGGGGATCAAACCCTCATTCTCTGGCGTGAGCGGCCAACACTTTATCACATATTGTGTACAACTTCCTTAATTAAAACCATTTGAATTGAAATATGAAGTGAAAATATTCAATCTGTATGGTTATATAATACTGTTGTCAAAAAGATATGTTTTAGTGATATATATATTAACAAATTGATACAATTATTTTTCTAACCTAAAAATAGCCTTTTTTGATATATCGTCCTGAATTGAGTAACATAACACACCACAACACAACTTTATTCAGCATTAAACCAAAGTTTATAGCTGACAATATAAGAATAAGACATTAGTTACTATTGTCTCCCATTCTCTCCTGGAAAAGGTGAAAGAGAGACAATCCTACATATATGTTTATTTTTCTCACTTATTTATATATGAGTATAATAACACAATGTAATCTAACAATGAATAATATCCCTGTCAACTCTAATTTTATTACACAGCAATATATTAATAATGCTCACAATCTGCAAAGTTGGTCACAGTATGTGGTTTCTACCACAGTATAAACTCAGGTCTTGATACAAATAGATTAGAACATCAATGGAAATATGAATGGATATTTGAGTGATCCAATATCAGGATTTCGTCAGCAATACAACAATGCATTATTTAACAAAAGCATCATACATCGTCAATGATACTTCTGTGACTAAGTAAACAAATGTAACAATGTAAACAAACACTGGCTATATCCAATATCTGCCAGTAAACTAAGGAATGTACTGAGTTTCACAAAAATACTTTCTGGGTACAGCGTGCATGTTATAAAACTACCACTAGAGTTGCATAATGTATGTAGAAATAACATGTGTATTCTGGAGAACTGAATATGTGGGGGCTCAGTTTGTAGAAATAACATGTGTATTCTGGAAAACTGAAGATGTTGGGGGCTCAGTTTGTAGAAATAACATGTGTATTCTGGATAACTGAAGATGTGAGGGGCTCAGTTTGTAGAAATAACATGTGTATTCTGGAGAACTGAAGATGTGGGGTGCTCAGTTTGTAGAAATAACATGTATTCTGGAGAACTGAAGATCCGAGGGGCTCAGTTTGTAGAAATAACATGTGTATTCTGGAGAACTGAAGATGTGGGGGGCTCAGTTTGTAGACATAATATGTATTCTGGAGAACTGAAGATGTGGAGGGCTCAGTTTGTATAAATAACATGCATATTCTCGAAAACTGAAGATGTGGGGGGCTCAGTTTGTAGAAATAATATGTGTATTCTGGAGAACTGAAAATGTGGGGGCTCAGTTTGTAGAAATAACATGTATTCTGGAGAACTGAAGATGTGGGGGGCTCAGTTTGTAGAAATAACATGTGAATTCTGGAGAACTGAAGATGAGGGGGGGCTCATTTCGTAGAAATAATGTGTATTCATGAGAACTGAAGATGTGTGGGGCTCAGTTTGTAGAAATAACATGTGTATTCTGGAGAACTGAAGATGTGGGGGGCTCAGTTTGTAGAAATAGGATGTGTATTCTGGAGACCTGAAGATGTGGGGGCTCAGTTTGTAGAAATAACATGTATTCTGGAGAACTGAAGATGTTGGGGGCTCAGTTCATAGAAATAAGATGTGTATTCTGGAGAACTGAAGATGTGGGGGGCTCAGTTTGTAGAATTAACATGTATTCTGGAGAACTGAAGATGTTGGGGCTCAGTTCATAGAAATAAGATGTGTATTCTGGAGAACTGAAGATGTGGGGGGCTCAGTTTGTAGAAATAACATGTGTATTCTGGATAACTGAAGATGTGGTGGATCAGTTTGTAGAAATAACATGTGTATTCTGGAGAACTGAAGATGTGGGGTGTTCAGTTTGTAGAAATAACATGTATTCTGGAGAACTGAAGATCCGAGGGGCTCAGTTTGTAGAAATAAGATGTGTATTCTGGAGAACTGAAGATGTGGGGGGCTCAGTTTGTAGAAATAATATGTATTCTGGAGAACTGAAGATGTGGGGGGCTCAGTTTGTATAAAAAACATGCATATTCTCGAAAACTGAAGATGTGGGGGGCTCAGTTTGTAGAAATAACATGTGTATTCTGGAGAACTGAAAATGTGGGGGCTCAGTTTGTAGAAATAACATGTATTCTGGAGAACTGAAGATGTGGGGGGCTCAGTTTGTAGAAATAACATGTGAATTCTGGAGAACTGAAGATGAGGGGGGGCTCATTTCGTAGAAATAATGTGTATTCATGAGAACTGAAGATGTGTGGGGCTCAGTTTGTAGAAATAACATGTGTATTCTGGAGAACTGAAGATGTGGGGGGCTCAGTTTGTAGAAATAAGATGTGTATTCTGGAGACCTGAAGATGTGGGGGCTCAGTTTGTAGAAATCACATGTATTCTGGAGAACTGAAGATGTTGGGGGCTCAGTTCATAGAAATAAGATGTGTATTCTGGAGAACTGAAGATGTGGGGGGCTCAGTTTGTAGAATTAACATTTATTCTGGAGAACTAAAGATGTTGGGGGCTCAGTTCATAGAAATAAGATGTGTATTCTGGAGAATTGAAGATGTGGGGGGCTCAGTTTGTAGAAATAACATGTGTATTTTGGAGAACTGAAGATGAAGGGGGGGGGGGCTCAGTTTGTAGAAATAACATGTGTATTCTGGAGAACTGAAGATGTGGGGGGCTCAGTTTGTAGAAATAACATGTGTATTCTGGAGAACTGAAGATGTGGTGGATCAGTTTGTAGAAATAACATGTGTATTCTGGAGAACTGAAGATCCGAGAGGCTCAGTTTGTAGAAATAACATGTGTATTCTGGAGAACTGAAGATGTGGGGGGCTCAGTTTGTGAATCCCAAATTCACTTCACTCACCACAGTCAATAGTTAAACATTGCTGCCTTGAGTATAACAGATACACATGTACAGCTACATCTCTGTCATCCTTTATTCAGTTCTGATAAAGTTTTATATGCTGGATCTTATGAAACTTTTTCATGTTCATGAGATCTTCCTCCAACAATAAAACTGGTTATCATTTAACACTGTAATGTGATAAACCCTATTAAAAAACAAAAGAAAAAATATTTTGCTTTTTGCATGCAGATCAGGTAACTAAATTTTGATTTATTTTGGTTTTAATAGCTTGAAGTAACCAAAACTATGAAGAACATTTCTGTTTAAAGTGTGTTTATGTATTCCATACTAGCCAACAATTCTCAGTCCTATTCCTTGCAGGTGTGGCCAGCATGATGTGGCACATGTTCATATCTAAGAAATTTCAAGCCACTGCTCAATTGATGGAAAAGGTAATTATATATATAGTTATCCATTTTCATTTATTCCATTTTGATTAGCACCGTAAATGTTAAATTGACCAATGTATATTTCTGGAGAGGGGTAGGATTATTCTACAATAAGTGTCATGTCAAGTATTAAAGAAGGTAGGAGTTGAGACATAGAGAGGTAGGACTATTCTACAATGAGTGTCATGTCAAGTATTAAAGATGATAGGAGTTGACATGACACTCATTGTAGTTGAGACATAGAGGGGTAAGACTATTCTACAATGAGTGTCATGTCAAGTATTAAAGATGGTAGGAGTTGAGACATAGAGGGGTTGGACTTTTCTACAATGAGTGTCATGTCAAGTATTAAAGATGGTAGGAGTTGAGACATAGAGGGGTTGGACTTTTCTACAATGAGTGTCATGTCAAGTATTAAAGATGGTAGGAGTTGAGACATAGAGGGATAGGACTTTTCTACAATGAGTGTCATGTCAAGTATTAAAGATGGTAGGAGTTGAGACCTAGAGGGGTTGGACTTTTCTACAATGAGTGTCATGTCAAGTATTAAAGATGGTAGGAGTTGAGACATAGAGGGGTTGGACTTTTCTACAATGAGTGTCATGTCAAGTATTAAAGATGGTAGGAGTTGAGATATAGAGGGATAGGACTTTTCTACAATGAGTGTCATGTCAAGTATTAAAGATGGTAGGAGTTGAGACCTAGAGGGGTAGGACTATTCTACAACGAGTGTCATGTCAAGTATTAAATATGGTAGGAGTTGAGACATAGATGGGTAGGACTATTCTACAATGAGTGTCATGTCAAGTATTAAAGATGGTAGGAGTTGAGACATATAGGGGTAGGACTATTCTACAATGAGTGTCATGTCAAGTATTAAAGATGGTAGGAGTTGAGACATAGAGGAGTAGGACTATTGTGTAATGAGTGTTATGTCAAGTATTAAAGATGGTAGGAGTTAAGACATAGAGGGGTAGGACTATTCTACAATGAGTGTCATATCAAGTATTAAAGATGGTAGGAGTTGAGACATAGAGGGGTAGGACTATTGTACAATGAGTGTCATGTCAATTATTAAAGATGGTAGGAGTTTTGAGACATAGAGGAGTAGGACTATTCTACAATGAGTGTCATGTCAAGTATTAAAGATGGTAGGAGTTGAGACATAGAGGGGTTGGACTTTTCTACAATGAGTGTCATGTCAAGTATAAAAGATGGTAGAAGTTGAGACCATAGAGGGGTAGGACTATTCTACAATGAGTGTCATGTCAAGTATTAAAGCTGGTAGGAGTTGAGACCTAGAGGGGTAGGACTATTCTACAATGAGTGTCATGTCAAGTTTTAAAGATGGTAGGAGTTGAGACCTAGAGGGGTAGGACTATTCTACAATGAGTGTCATGTCAAGAATTAAAGATGGTAGGAGTTGAGACATAGATGGGTAGGACTATTCTACAATGAATATCATGTCAAGTATTAAAGATGGTAGGAGTTGAGACCTAGAGGGGTAGGACTATTCTACAACGAGTGTCATGTCAA
This sequence comes from Panopea generosa, assembly GCA_029582155.1. Classification (NCBI taxonomy): domain Eukaryota; kingdom Metazoa; phylum Mollusca; class Bivalvia; order Adapedonta; family Hiatellidae; genus Panopea; species Panopea generosa. Next base: position 57,302,331 of record CM055897.1, read on the forward strand.
GTATTAAATATGGTAGGAGTTGAGACATAGAGGGGTAGGACTATTCTACAATGAAAGTCATGTCAAGTATTAAAGATGGTAGGAGTTAAGACATAGATGGGTAAGACTATTCTACAATGAGTGTCATGTCAAGTATTAAAGATGGTAGGAGTTGAGACCTATAGGGGTAGGACTATTCTACAATGAGTGTCATGTCAACTATTAAAGATGGTATGAGTTGAGACAAAGAGGAGTAGGACTATTCTACAATGAGTGTCATGTCAAGTATTAAAGATGGTAGGAATTGAGACATAGAGGGATAGGACTATTCTACAATGTGTGTCATGTCAATTATTAAAGATGGTAGGAGTTGAGACCTAGAGGGGTAGGACTATTGTGTAATGAGTGTCATGTCAATTATTAAAGATGGTATGAGTTGAGACAAAGAGGAGTAGGACTATTCTACAATGAGTGTCATGTCAAGTATTAAAGATGGTAGGAATTGAGACATAGAGGGATAGGACTATTCTACAATGTGTGTCATGTCAATTATTAAAGATGGTAGGAGTTGAGACCTAGAGGGGTAGGACTATTGTGTAATGAGTGTCATGTCAATTATTAAAGATGGTAGGAGTTGAGACATAGATGGGTAGGACTATTCTACAACGAGTGTCATGTCAAGTATTAAAGATGGTAGGAGTTACGATATAGAGGGGTAGGACTATTCTACAATTAGTGTCATGTCAAGTATTAAAGATGGTAGGAGTTGAAACATAGATGGGTAGGACTATTCTACAATGAGTGTCATGTCAAGTATTAAAGATGGTAGGAGTTGAGACATAGAGGTGTAGGATTATTCTACAATAAGTGTCATGTCCAGTATTAAAGATGGTAGGAGTTGAGACATAGATGGGTAGGACTATTCTACAATGAGTGTCATGTCAAGTATTAAAGATGGTAGGAGTTGAGACATAGAGAAGTAGGACTATTCTGTAATGAGTGTCATGTCAAATATTAAAGATGGTAGGAGTTGAGACATAGAGGGGTAGGACTATTCTACAATGAGTGTCATATCAAGTATTAAAGATGGTAGGAGTTGAGACATAGAGGGGTAGGACTATTCTTCAATGAGTGTCATGTCAAGTATTAAAGATGGTAGGAGTTTTGAGACATACAGGGGTAGGACTATTCTACAATGAGTGTCATATCAAGTATTAAAACGGTAGGAGTTGAGACATACAAGGGTAGGACTATTCTACAATGAGTGTCATGTCAAGTATTAAAGATGGTAGGAGTTGAGACATAGAGGGGTAGGACTATTCTACAATGAGTGTCATGTCAATTATTAAAGATGGTAGGAGTTTTGAGACATAGAGGGGTAGGACTTTTCTACAATGAGTGTCATATCAAGTATTAAAGATGATAAGAGTTGAGACATAGAGGGAAAGGACTATTCTACAATGAGTGTCATGTCAATTATTAAAGATGGTAGGAGTTGAGACATAGATGGGTAGGACTATTCTACAATGAGTGTCATGTCAAGTATTAAAGCTGATAGGAGTTGAGACATAGAGGAGTAGGACAATTCTACAATGAGTGTCATGTCAAGTATTAAAGATGGTAGGAGTTGAGACCTAGAGGGGTAGGACTATTCTACAATGAGTGTCATGTCAAGTATTAAAGCTGGTAGGAGTTGAGACATAGAGGAGTAGGACTATTTTACAATGAGTGTCATGTCAAGTATTAAAGATGGTAGGAGTTTTGAGACATAGAGGGGTAGGACTTTTCTACAATGAGTGTCATATCAAGTATTAAAAACGGTAGGAATTGAGACATAGAGGGATAGGACTATTCTACAATGAGTGTCATGTCAAGTATTAAAGATGATAGGAGTTGAGACATAGAGGGGTAGGACTATTCTACAATGAGTGTCATGTCAAGTATTAAAGATGATACGAGTTGAGACATAGAGCGAAAGGACTATTCTACAATGGGTGTCATGTCCAATATAAAAGATGGTAGGAGTTGAGACCTAGAGGGGTAGAACTTTTCTACAATGAGTGTCATGTCAAGTATTAAAGATGATAAGAGTTGAGACATAGAGGGGTAGGACTATTCTACAATGGGTATCATGTCCAATATTAAAGATGGTAGGAGTTGAGACCTAGAGGGGTAGGACTATTCTACAATGAGTGTCATGTCAAGTATTAAAGATGGTAGGAGATGAGACCTAGAGGGGTAGGACTATTCTTCAATGAGTGTCATGTCAAGTATTAAAGATGGTAGGAGTTGAGACATAGAGGGGTAGGATTTTTCTACAATGAGTGTCATGTCAAGTATTAAAGATGGTACCAGTTGAGACATAGAGGGGTAGGACTATTCTACAATGAGTGTCATTTCAAGTTTTAAAGATGGTAGGAGTTGAGACATAGAGGGGTAATACTATTCTACAATGAGTGTCATGTCAGGTATTAAAGATGGTAGGAGTTGAGACATAGATGGGTATGACTTTTCTACAATGAGTGTCATGTCAAGTATTAAAGATGGTAGGAGTTGAGACATAGAGGGGTAAGACTATTCTACAATGAGTGTCATGTCAAGTATTAAAGCTGGTAGGAGTTGAGACCTAGAGGGGTAGGACTATTCTACAGTGAGTGTCATGTCAAGTATTAAAGATGGTAGGAGTTGAGATCTAGAGGGGTAGGACTATTTTACAATGAGTGTCATGTCAAGTATTAAACAAGTTGAACGTTTCACATAATTTATTTTGCACTGTTCTGCATACCACATTACCAGTGGTTGTAAAAGTGTCTTGTTTCCATCGCCAGTCCTCTGTTGGTCCAAGTATGCAGGAAACACATGGGGTTGACCAGATTGCTTTCATAATTTTGATGTTCTGTTGACACTTCTTCAGTTTTGACAATTTTGTCTATTTGTTGTAGTGTATCACTACGCATCTCAAAACAATTCAATTATCATCAAGCAGCACCCAATGTCACCCAAACTTGGCAGAACTCATGAAAATGTTCCACTGTTCTCATCTGTACAAAGAAATTTGACCATTTTAGCATTTTCAATAAAAAAATATGCCCAACCAATTTAAACAGCTCTTAATTTGTAATTTAACTTTCAATGCTGTCAGATTGTTTGTTATTTGATTCTGTATTATTTCTACTACATATTTACTTCAGGTTGGCAAGGTTCCAAAAGATAGACTTTGTCGAAAGGTAAGTTTTTCTTTGATGATGGCTCATGTTGTGCCAGTGTTTTTCTTTGATGATGGCTCATGTTGTGCCAGTGTTTTTCTTTGATGATGGCTCATGTTGTGCCAGTGTTTTTCTTTGATGATGGCTAATGTTGTGCCAGTGTTTTTCTTTGATGATGGCTCATGTTGTGCCAGTGTTTTTCTTTGATGATGGCTCATGTTGTGCCAGTGTTTTTCTTTGATGATGGCTCATGTTGTGCCAGTGTTTTTCTTTGATGATGGCTAATGTTATGCCAGTTTTTTTCTTTGATGATGGCTCATGTTGTGCAAGTGTTTTTCTTTGATGATGGCTCATGTTGTGCCAGTATTTTTCTTTGATGATGGCTAATGTTGTGCCAGTGTTTTTCTTTGATGATGGCTCATGTTGTGCCAGTGTTTTTCTTTGATGATGGCTCATGTTGTGCCAGTGTTTTTCTTTGATGATGGCTCATGTTGTGCAAGTGTTTTTCTTTGATGATGGCTCATGTTGTGCCAGTTTTTTTCTTTGATAATAGCTCATGTTGTGCCAGTGTTTTTTCATAAACACAGACAAAAGACACAGTTTATTATAAAATCACTGCAAAAACTTTACAAACTAAGAAAAGTTGAAATGATTTAACTGGATGAATAATTACATAATAATGCAGAATATACATGAATAATATACAATCTTGATATTATTCAAAATGTTACATCTGAAACATAATAATTTTTATACTATAAGAACAAAGTATTCAAAAGTAGCTCTTACGGTCCTTTTTTTTCCAAATTTGTACACAAAGTTGCTATTACTAGACCTCGCGTGGCATTGAAATTCAGTTTCACATGTATTAATTTACGTGAGCTACTTTTGCTAATTTATTTTTAACAGACAATTAATGATTATAGCTTAACTTTACCACCACTCTGAGTTTTTATATTAATGGTCTTCCGTTTGGTACTTATTTCCTGAAATAGCTGTTATTTTAGAACAACATTGAAATTGTCCAGTGCACTGCCCCTCCGACAGCTCTCACTTTTTTATTGTGTTTTGTCTATGAAACAGAGCAAATTCTTCAAAGATGCGATATTTATTAATGTGTATCATTTTTTATAACTTGCTTTGGGTCCTCCTTGGCCGAGTGATCTAAGGTCTCAAAATCATTAACCTGTCATTACTGAAGTCCTAGGTTCAAGTCACTTTTGGTCCAATAAATTTAGTCAATTATTTGCGGAAGGACAGTGGTTCTATTCAGATTTATTCTGAAGTCTTCCTCCACCAATAAAACTGGGTATGCCCCAACCCCTCATTGGAAATACTGGAACACCAAGTTTTTCTAGTGTCAATGCACACAAGATGATGTAAGCATAAACAAAACGTGTGCAGGAAACCTTAGGAATGTCCACGCAAAAAACCTTGTACACACACACTTCACACCAGTATGTGGGCATTAGACATTTACAGATATAGACCGTTTAATGACAACTACGTAACTGATATTATATTACCAATAACTTAAAATTAAAAATAAGCTCATCATTATTAGATAATTTATAAAATATACTTCTAGTTTCAAAAGTGTAATATTAAAAAATTTCAAATACTGGCCCCATAGAACTTTAGAAAAACCCTGCTTGTGCCTCACTTTACTTGAGATGAGAATTTAAACATCATCTGGGTTCACAAAATTGTAAATAAACAGCAGAATGGGGAAAATGAATTAACTTTGAAGGTAGGATGTATGTTATATGTGCATATAGGTTTTTTATAACAAATAGCAGTACCGATAGAAGTAATTTATGAACAAACAGCAATTTATATTTAAAACGGTGGGTGGGGTACCTGCTCACTTCATTAATGTTCAAGTAGCAGGCCTTCCCTCAGGCCATTTAGATCTTCTTTAGAGGCTTCTTTTTAGGTACAAAGTTTATTATATGATTGTTTACAGGACATTGGCATTGGTGAGAACAGATTACCATTATTCATCAAATGTGTTTGCGACTTTTTCAACGTTATAATGGAGGCAAATTGTGAGACGAATGAAGTTCCAGTATTTAACATTGAACCCCTGTGGAATAAAGTCAAAGGTAAATATCACTATAAACAATATGTTATCCTTTTAGATTAGTATTTTTGTAAGTTACAACTACTTTCATTAGGTAAATTTTGAAGTTAACATTATTACAGAAGCACTGGATGGACATTTATAACTTAAATATTAGTACTTAAATATTGTTTGGGACGAGTTGTTTTAGCTGGAAGAATACGAGCTTACAAATATTCCTCAAGCCAAAACAACGAGTCCCAACTAAAAGTTCTCCATACACATTCAGTAACCTTTTTATTGTATAGCTTCATATGGTTTAAAACTGTCAACAATCAATAATTACATTTTTACTGCAATCGGTCTAAATGAATTATATAGATTAAATGCATTTCATTTTAACCTTTGCATCTTGGCGGAGCTTGAAACACCAGTTTGTATTACATTGGTTGAACTATCTTGTCTTGCTAGTGCAAAGTCATGTTGTCATTAGTTTCACGTGACTTTTGCCTTTGTAACAGAATTTCTTTACCCCTGTACGATAATGACCCCAATCATTATTTAATCTCAAAAATGACTGCATATAAAATGTCGCCTTGTTGGAAAATTACCTCCCTACTTAATCAGTAACATGTCATTCTCATTATGTTGATGAAAAGTGACCACACATTGATCCGTATGACCGTAAGTCTGTTTTTGCAGGCACAGTGTCTCGGGTAGAGCTGGCTTTTGACCAGAAAGCCACCAACTATGGTCTGCTGAAGTTGTATATGTATCTATTGCAGGCACAGTGTCTCTGGTAGAGCTGGCTATTGACAAGAAGGCCACCAACTATGGTTTGCTGAAGTTGTATATGTATTTATTTCAGGCACAGTGTCTCTGGTAGAGCTGGCTATTGACCAGAAGGCCACCAACTATGGTCTGCTGAAGTTGTATATGTATTTATTGCAGGCACAGTGTCTCTGGTAGAGCTGGCTATTGACCAGAAAGCCACCAACTATGGTCTGCTGAAGTTGTATATATATTTATTGTAGGCACAGTGTCTCTGGTACAGCTGGCTATTGACCAGAAGGCCACCAACTATGGTTTGCTGAAGTTGTATATGTATTTATTGCAGACACAGTGTCTCTGGTAGAGCTGGCTATTGACCAGAAGGCCACCAACTATGGTCTGCTGAAGTTGTATATGTATTTATTGCAGACACAGTGTCTCTGGTAGAGCTGGCTGTTGACCAAAAGGTCACCAACTATGGTTTGCTGAAGTTGTATATGTATTTATTGCAGGCGCAGTGTCTCTGGTAGAGCTGAATATTGACCAGAAGGCCACCAACTATGGTCTGCTGAAGTTGTATATGTATTTATTGCAGGCACAGTGTCTCTGGTAGAGCTGGCTATTGACCAGAAGGCCACCAACTATGGTCTGCTGAAGTTGTATATGTATTTATTGCAGACACAGTGTCTCTGGTAGAGCTTGCTATTGACCAGGAGGCCACCAACAATGATCTGCTGAAGTTGTATATGTATTTATTGCAGACACAGTGTCTCTGGTAGAGCTGGCTATTGACCAGAAGGCCACCAACTATGGTCTGCTGAAGTTGTATATGTATTTATTGCAGACACAGTGTCTCTGGTAGAGCTGGCTATTGACAAGAAGGCCACCAACTATGGTTTACTGAAGTTGTATATGTATTTATTGCAGTCACAGTGTCTCTGGTAGAGCTGGCTATTGACCAGAAGGCCACCAACTATGGTTTGCTGAAGTTGTATATGTATTTATTGCAGACACAGTGTCTCTGGTAGAGCTGGCTATTGTCAAGAAGGCCATCAACTATGGTTCGCCGAAGTTGTATATGTATTTATTGCAGTCACAGTGTCTCTGGTAGAGCTTGCTATTGACCAAAAGGCCACCAGTTATGGTTTGCTGAAGTTGTATATGTATTTATTGCAGGCACAGTGTCTCTGGTAGAGCTGGCTATTGACCAGAACGCCACCAATTATGGTTTGCTGAATTTGTATATGTTTTTATCGCAGGCACAGTGTCTGTTGTAGAGCTGGCTTTTGACCAGAAGACCACCAACTATGGTTTGCTGAAGTTGTATATGTATTTATCGCAAGCACCGTGTCTCTGGTAGATCTGACTATGGACCAGAAGGCCACCAACTATGGTCTGCTGAAGTTGTATATGTATTTATTGCAGGCACAGTGTCTCTGGTAGAGCTGGCTATTGACGGGAAGGTCACCAACTATGGTTTGCTGAAATTATATATGTATTTATTGCAGTCACAGTTTCTCTGGTAGAGCTGGCTATTGACCAGAAGGCTATCAACTATGGTATACATGTATGTATTTATTGCAGGCACAGTGTCTCTGGTAGAAGTGACTTTTGACCAGAAGGCCATCAACTATGGTTTGCTGAAGTTATATATGTATTTATTGCAGGCACAGTGTCTCTGGTAGAGCTGGCTATTAACCAAAAATCCACCATCTATGGTTTGCTGAAGTTGTATATGTATTTATTGCAGGCACAGTGTCTCTGGTAGAGCTGACTATTGACCACAAGACCACCAACTATGATTTGCTGAAGTTGTATATGTATTTATTGCAGGCACAGTGTCTCTGGTAGAGCTGGCTATTGACCAGAAGGCCACTTACTATGGTTTGCTGAAGTTGTATATGTATTTATTGCAGGCACAGTGTCTCTGGTAGAGCTGGCTATTGACCAGAAGGCCACCAACTATGGTCTGCTGAAGTTGTATATGTATTTATTGCAGGCACAGTGTCTCTGGTAGGGCTGGCTATTGACCAGAAGGCCATCTACTATGGTTTGCTGAAGTTGTATATGTAATTATTGCAGGCACAGTGTCTCTGGTAGAGCTGGCTATTGACCACAAGACCACCAACTATGGTTTGCTGAAGTTGTACATGTATTTATTGCAGGCACAATGTCTCTGGTAGAGCTGGCTATTGACCAGAAGACCACTTACTATGGTTTGTTGAAGTTGTATATTTATTTATGGCAGGCACAGTGATCTGGTAGAGCTGGCTATTGACCAGAAGGCCACCAACTATGGTCAACTGAAGTTGTATATGTATTTATTGCAGGCACAGTGTCTCTGGTAGAGCTGACTATTGACCAGAAAGCCACCAACTATTGTTTGCTGAAGTTGTATATGTATTTATTGCAGGCACAGTGTCTCTGGTAGAGCTGACTATTGACCAGAAATCCACCAACTATGGTTTGCTGAAGTTGTATATGTATTTATTGCAGGCACAGTGTCTCTGGTAGAGCTGGCTATTGACCACAAGACCACCAACTATGGTTTGCTGAAGATGTACATGTATTTATTGCAGGCACAATGTCTCTAGTAGAGCTGGCTATTGACCAGAAGACCACTTACTATGGTTTGTTGAAGTTGTATATGTATTTATTGCAGGCACAGTGTTTCTGGTAGAGCTGGCTATTGACCAGAAGGCCACCAACTACGGTCAACTGAAGTTGTATATGTATTAATTGCAGGCACAGTGTCTCTGGTAGAGCTGACTATTGACCAGAAGGCCACCAACTATTGTTTGCTGAAGTTGTATATGTATTTATTGCAGGCACAGTGTCTTTGGTAGAGCTGGCTATTGACCAGAAGGCCATCTACTATGGTTTGCTGAAGTTGTATATGTATTTATTACAGGCACAGTGTCTCTGGTAGAGCTGGCTATTGACCAGAAGGCCACCAACTATGGTTTGCTAAAGTTACACCACCAGCTCGCTGTTCTCATAGATGCTATTCTCACTTTTAACTTGAAGTCTGTGAAAGTGTTATCTTTGTTTGATTCCAAGGTAAATATTTTATGGATAGTTCATTAAACATAGAGGAGGATGCCATCCATTCATCATACCCAATGTAAATTGATGAACAAGGTGTATCAACATTTGGTTACAATTATCAACTTTGGGGAAATACATTCAGCAGTTTTCTCATCATGCCAATGTTTGTTGGGTGTGTTCTCTCCAAAACAACAGCTTTCATTTTCATCAAATATTTTAAGGGAATATGGCCATGTTGACGTTGAATTTTCAAATCAATCTGTTCATCTACAAACATATTACCGTTTGCAGATATTTATCTATCCAAATACATGTATTACTACCTGAAACTTGAAACAACCCAGACTGCCTTAAAAACCACCCAATGGAATGTTGTGTTGCATGACAATGTATAAGCTTAGGTTGTTTGTTTTGCAGGGTAAGCATGCATTCTTCCAGGAACTACACTGTCATCCTCTGTTGCCGAACCACAACATTGACACAACGATATCCTTGCAAAGGAAACAGGTAACCAGATACTTGTAATATTAATGTAATAATACACCTTTGTGTTATTTATTTTAGCTTTTAGTTAGATTTACTGGTCAAAGGCCAGAAAGGCTTATGCAATGACACATTGTTTGTTTTCATTACCGGTAGTACCACTTTCTCTGGCCAGTCAAGATAAAAAACTACACACGGATGTTACTTATACATATGAGATGAAACACAAGTTCTCAATTTCAATATGACCACTATTACTAAAAAAAAAATTGTCAGGAAGCATGCATGCTTATACTCTGAGACAGTATGTAGCATATTTGGCTCCTAACATGAAAGTCAAGGTCATATTACAGGTTTTAAGGGTCATATCTGTCTTTAAACTCTGTGTTAAAGTTTTGGTGCAAGTTGTGATTTACTATATATGCATACTTAAAGTTATGGCACAAGGGTGTATGTTTATACCAGGAGTTTTTGTACCATTAAATAGCTGTTATATTTAAATTCAACACAAAATATGGGGTGTCTTGAAAAGGAGAAATTGGGCTTATAACTATATTTAAGTTTAGGTGTAAGTTTTATATATACATGTACATTACTTCCACTTTTGTATTAAGATTCTTATTTTCTTGTCTTATATTATTTTTTTTGTTAATGTGTATCATACAAAACATTACAACTTTGGGGTTCAGTATCTTATTCACTTTGGAGCCCAAAACTGTTGTTGGGTATTTATATAAACTGTTGTAAATATATCCTCATTGATATATTTTTGGATTAGAACACAGAACAATAGTTATTTGTTAATTGGAAATAACTTGTATTATTGTTTGAACATGCCGGGTTTCGGGAACCATATAGTTGTCGCTTTGTCCGTGCATGTGTGCATCCCCAAATCATTGTCAGATCAGTCTAAAGTGCTTTTGATTGATTGAAAATACTGCATTATTGAGTATATAAAACATATTTAATAATATTATATTAATGGCTATTTCTTCCTTCCCAGTTGCTGACTCGTGTTATAAGCCAGGCTGTGATGAAGATGAGAGAGTCGTATTGCCCGCCCCCCAGTGAAGCTGCCTCACCGGGCACATCTGTGGGTCGCTGCAAGTTAACAGAAGCAGGGCGCTGGCCAGAAACTATTATTGAGATAGGAGAGCAGTTTGGTTTAGATCTTGATTACCTAAAACGTCACCATGTCTGTGAGCTCTATTCTGCTGGGTTTGATAAACTTGCAGAGGAGGTCAGTATTACCTAAAACATCACCATGTCTGTGAGCTCTATTCTGCTGGGTTTGATAAACTTGCAGAGGAGGTCAGTATTTCCTAAAACATCACCATGTCTGTTAGCTCTATTCTGCTGGGTTTGATAAACTTGCAGAGGAGGTCAGTATTACCTAAAACATCACCATGTCTGTGAGCTCTATTCTGTTGGGTTTGATAAACTTGCAGAGGAGGTCAGTATTACCTTAAATGTCACCATGTCTGTGAGCTCTATTCTGCTGGGTTTGATAAACTTGCAGAGGAGGTCAGTATTACCTAAAACATCACCATGTCTGTGAGCTCTATTCTACTGGGTTTGATAAACTTGCAGAGGAGGTCAGTATTACCTTAAACATCATCATGTCTGTGAGCTCTATTCTGCTGGGTTTGATAAACTTGCAGAGGAGGTCAGTATTACCTAAAACATCACCATGTCTGTGAGCTCTATTCTGTTGGGTTTGATAAACTTGCAGAGGAGGTCAGTATTACCTTAAATGTCACCATGTCTGTGAGCTCTATTCTGCTGGGTTTGATAAACTTGCAGAGGAGGTCAGTATTACCTAAAACGTCTCCATGTCTGTGAGCTCTATTCTGCTGGGTTTGATAAACTTGCAGAGGAGGTCAGTATTACCTAAAATGTCACCATGTCTGTGAGCTCCACTCTGCTGGGTTTGATAAACTTGCAGAGGAGGTCAATATTACTAAAATGTCACCATGTCTGTGAGCTCTATTCTACTGGGTTTGATAAATTTGCAGAGGAGGTCAGTATTACCTAAAACATCACCATGTCTGTTAGCTCTATTCTGTTGGGTTTGATAAACTTGCAGAGGAGGTCAGTATTACCTAAAACGTCACCATGTCTGTGAGCTCTATTCTGTTGGGTTTGATAAACTTGCAGAGGAGGTCAGTATTACCTTAAATGTCACCATGTCTGTGAGCTCTATTCTGCTGGGTTTGATAAACTTGCAGAGGAGGTCAGTATTACCTAAAACGTCACCATGTATATGAGCTCTATTCTGCTGGGTTTGATAAACTTGCAGAGGAGGTCAGTATTACCTAAAACGTCTCCATGTCTGTGAGCTCTATTCTGCTGGGTTTGATAAACTTGCAGAGGAGGTCAGTATTACCTAAAACGTCACAATGTCTGTGAGCTCTATTCTGCTGGGTTTGATAAACTTGCAGAGGAGGTCAGTATTACCTAAAACGTCACAATGTCTGTGAGCTCTATTCTGCTGGGTTTGATAAACTTACAGAGGAGGTCAGTAATATACATATATAGTTTAGATATAAAACATACAGAGGTATTTAACCTGTAGTATTACTCGTCTAACTAAAAACAAAGTTGTATAATGGTATTACAGTATGATATAGTCTCTTCTAGTGTAACCATTCTTTGTGAGTGTAAATATACATATATAACACTTATTGTATTAAAACATCATAAACAATACTGAGAGAAAATATGCATATTGACATATTAGGTGGAAACATTTATGTTACAAAGTCTTTTTTATTTCCTTACTCCATGAACTGGTTTATTCACTGACTGTATTTCTTTATCCACCAACCGGTGTTGTGTGCATAAATGGGTGAGTCTGTGAAAAATCGATACACCATCCAGCTGACTGCTTGTAAACAGAGATTGCTCTCGATGAAATGGGAATATACTCATCTGATCAAAAAGTGAAAATTTGGTCAAGACAATGAATTTGAAAATAAAAAAATAAGAGATCGGTAAAGGAAGGAATGTCGTAATATCTTTTATCACGTAAATGTTTGAGATAATAGGTTTACATCAGTTTACTTACACATGTAAAAACATTTTCTTCCTTAAATTTTTCAGTGGAAATACAAGGTTTTTAAATTGTCTAAAGGATGGTTTTCAGTTTGTGCTCAATTTCAAATCCGGCTCCCTTATGCTTTCTTGCAATAACAGCATTTTAGGGTCAATGAATAGAACAGTATATTTTAATAAAATATTTTAATTTTAAAGAACACAAAATATTGATAAAATAAATTATAAGTTAGCTAATATATACTTGTAACCATTAACTGTTTTAACAAGAAATTACATAAAAGTATTTCTAAAGTATATATATCAAGCATAAGACTTCATATATGTATATAACTTTTGTGTGATGAACATATTAATAAATTATTATCATATAAAACTATCATACACAATGCGAAAGTTGAGGGGGTGAGGTCCTGCATCTCTTTGACCTGTTTCACACTACTGTCTTTGCTGTTTTTACATATGGTCATACAGATAGGTCATCACTGACCACTCAAACTTTCAAACCTATTATTTAATGAATAAAAAATGATCCTGATTTTGTTGTTTAAATTTTGTCAATCAACCTGGAACCCATTGGAATTCAGGGACTCGTTAATTCCAATTTCAAAATGAATCACTGGGTGATGCATCTTTAAATACTGTTCTTTGACAAGGCTAGAATAGTCAAGTTAACACTGTTCTCCAACAGCTCTTGTTATATCATACCCAGAATTTTGTTTATAGCATGCACCATATTGTTGTCCATTTCACAGTCATTCAATAAATATTGTTTTAAGAAAAGCTTCCAAAAGTGCACTTTCCTCTGACAGCTCTTGTTAATTTTGACTTAAGTCAGTTGTTACAGCACTTAAATAGACGTTATTTATTATATTTTATTTTCTGTTTTTAGGTACTCCTTACAGTAAACGACCATGAGTATCTTGGCACACAACTACTCACTATAGTTGGACAACGTGTTGCTTACCGCCTTAGTAAACTAGAATCACATTCTGCTGTAGAATTGATGTCAAATGTCAACCCTGCCTTGTCCATGTGGCTCAAGTCTATGGTAAGTTCGAAACTAATGTCAATTAATTGTAGAAAATGGTCAAATATTCATCTTTCTTAAATGTAGGAAATGATACTGAATGTGGTATGTTGATCTAGGTTAGCCATATTTCTGGTTTAATAGAGACATTTATGTAACGTTTCCTTTGGTGACAGTGACATTGGGCATGTCAATTCCACATGAAGTTTTGTGTTAGTTTCTTCCAGACTCTTATTCAGTAGTTTTCAGATCACATAAGGGTCAGGAGATATTCTGATTGCTTTGTGTCCATCGTCAGTTCTTCAGAACTTGTATAATGCCTTGGATGGAGCCTTTCTGAATTGTTTTATTGTTTAAAATATTAAAATTGTGTTGGAAGTCGACTGATTCCCTAATTGCAGTTATTATAGTTTAAGCTTGCTTTGTTGAAAGTCTACTGTTTTTTTTGTTTTTATGATTGTGCTGTGCGCATTGTCATTCATTGTTAACTTTTGCTTCAAACTACTTCTTTTCTGAAACTGCTCGGCTGATTTGCATGAATTTGGGAGTGAAGAATTTTTCATAAAGCTCTCAAGTTTGTTCAAATCATGTCAATTACATGTACAGCCAATTATAGAGTATACAACCAATTAGAGGGTGCCAAAGCCATTTTGGAGGGTGTACAGCCAATAATAGGGTATGCAACCAATTAGAGAGGTATCGCCAATTAGAGGGTATACAACCAATAAGTGGGTGTGCAACCCACTATGGAGGGTGTATAACCAATTATAAAGGTTATACAACCATACAATTATAGATGTTATTTGTTGGTACTTGTAGATACTTGTTTTTCATTTATTTTAGTCAAATACAATACAATAGATAATCAAACAGTTGCATCAGTAAAACATATACATGTATTAGTGCTGAAATGCTCTGTAGATAAACCCATTTAAAGTGCTCAATGTTCTGTTTTCCTTTGTAAGAGTTAAAACCAATTAATATAATTCTAACACCTTTCAGATATTTCCTGTTATTTCATTGGTTAGTGCTCTTTGATCTTCAGGTATTAAAACCTGCATATACTGTCGGTAAAATTACCGCCTTTTTTTTACTTTTTATATATTACGACATCATTTGTTTACAGCACAACCAAAAACAGTGTAAGCAGTAGATTAAAAAATCTGTTGATTTAAATTACTATTTATTTGTAGAATGTTAAAATTATAAAAGATGTATTAAATATTTTGAACAGTTTGGCAATTTAGTTTGATTTTTACCAGAAAATGCTTTTATAGTGCATTATTTGCTGATATGTGTCATTTGGGTAAATGATGAGTTTAATTTGAACACTTATCGCTCAGATAACTTGGCTAAGTGAGCAAATTTTAATTATTAAATATACAAGAGCATTAGAGTAGATTCAAGTATACTGTAATTTTGAAATTTGCAACGGTATTATACTATGTGGTCTTTAATGGTTGCAAATTTGTTTTAACAACTCCAACTTTGGTGCTGACATTAAAAAAAAATTGCAACCGTTAAAAAACTCATATGGTCGCATATTTTAAAATTGCAGTTTACTTAACCCTGTAATAATTGGTAGGTTCATAAATACTGGTTATTGATCCAGCCACTTATGCAACCCCATTATAAGGTGTATAGAATGCATTTTACACTGTTCTTCAATGAAATAGTATTAACGGGTAATTTCAGTTAATAAAAATCCTATCTACAGAAATATATTGTAATTGTTGATACTGCTGTTTTCCAGAATGCCAAATTGCTAGTTCACCCAGATGTTTCCAACTCCGATCTACAAACACTTGTGACACAGACACTCAGTCAACTCCAGGAAGGCAACTCTGAACATGAACTTGCACTCTCATTAGTGGAACTTGTCCAAGTTTTATAACACAAGATGGAACAGAGCTTGCCATTCATATTTTGTTCACTTCCAACAGTTAAATTCACTGTATGCACAACTAAAATGATATATAAAATCATTGGTTGAACATTAATAACTCCTTAAGTGTTCTGGCAGGAAATATCTGTAATAGTAGAGATTACCAGTTCAACATTTGCTCTTATATAACAGAACCAAGAAATGTGCTTACAGCTCTTTACATTATGATTGTATTAGGACTGAACATGCCAGACATAGAAGAGATATGAGATGTTTTATTATAACATGAGAACAGACATTACTGGAATGTGTACAGCAATTGATGTCTGTCATGGAAAAGAACATTATTGATCCAGTTTTTTGTTCAACAGTATATACACTGGTCAAAGTGTTTTAACTTACATGTACTAAGAAACGGTAGAAATGTTTACTTCTGTAAACCATTCATCATTTGTTACTTTTTTATTATACCTGAGCCAAAAACTAAAGCTATGATGGAGTTCGGTGCATGTTAAACCTTAGACAAGCATGACTAGTAGATGTCATACAGAGCCGTATTTGTTTATTTATTTAAGTACACCAACTGAATGCAAAAGAAATTAATTTATTGTAAATCTCTCTTTTTTTGTTCTCCCCTAAAAGGGGAAGCATATAGTCACCACTTCATCCGTGTGTGTGTCCCAAAATTTTCGTCCGGGCTATTTCTCTACAACCCAAGGTTCGAATTTTATGAAACTTGCTAGGATACATCACTACCAAGTGCAGATGCGCATATTGTCTTTGTGTTCTGGTTCGATGATTTTTCACAGAGTTATGGCCCTTTGATTCTGTCTGTGACCAAATTCTTGTCCGCACTATTTCTCTACAAGCTGAGGTTGGAATTTTATGAAACTTGCTAGGATGCATCATTACCAAGTGCAGATGTGTATATTGTCTTTATGTTCCGGTGTGATGATTTTTCACGGAGTTATGGCCCTTTAATTGAGTCTGTGACCAAGTTCTTGTTTGCGCTATTTCTCTACAACCCAAGGTTGGAATTTTATGAAACTTGCTAGGATGCATCATTACCAAGTGCAAATATGCATATTGTCTTTGTGTTCCTGTTTGATGATTTTTTTATGGAGTTATGGCCCTTTGATTCTGTCTGTGACCAAATTTTCGTCTGCGCTGTTTTTCTACAACCCCATGTTGGAATTTTATGAAACTTGCTAGGATGCATCACTGCCAAGTGCAGATGCACATATTGTCTTTGTGTTCTAGTTTGATGATTTTTCATGGAGTTTTGGCCCTTTAATTGAGTCTGTGACCAAATTCTTGTCCGCGCTATTTCTCTACAACCCCATAATGGAATTTTATGAAACTTGCTAGGATGCATCATTACCAAGTGCAGATGCGCATATTGTCTTTGCGTTCTAATTTGTTGATTTTTCACGGAGTTATGGCCCTTTGATTCTGTCTGTGACCAAATTCTTGTCTGCGCTATTTCTCTACAACCCCATGTTGGAATTTTATGAAACTTGCTAGGATGCATCACTATTAAGTGGAGATGCGCATATCGTCTTTGTGTTCTGGTTCGATGATTTTTGATGGAATTATGGCCTTTTGATTGAGTCTTGACCAAAATCTTGTCTGCCCTATTTCTCTACAACCTCAGGTTGGAATTTTATGAAATTTGTTAGGATGCATCACTACCATGTGCAGATGGGCATATTGTCTTTGTGTTCCAGTTTGATGATTTTTCACAAAGTTATGGCCCTTTGGTTCTGTCTGACCAAATTCTTGTCCGCGCTTTTTCTATACAACCCCATGTTGGAATTTTATGAAACTTGCTGGGATGCATCATAATGACCTATTTTAAAGTATGTTGTGCAATGTATTATATCACAAAATAAAAAATAATATATTGACTTCTCTTTAGAACTCTCACAGTTACTTCCCCCATTCAATACCATTACCGTATGGTACAGAGTCAAACACTTACTTGGGGGAGCATCCATCGGTTCCACCAATATATTCTTGTTTTAATTTGATCAATAAAAATTGTTATGTTTATTTTGGAATAACCATGCATAGAGCAGTAATTTTTTGTATTATTAAAACTGCATAGTAACATTACACAATGTTATGTTACTGTTAGCATGTCTGACTCCCAGGTGTTTATTTCACTGATTGAAAGTTTTGTTTCAGTGGTGTGAAATAAATTTTAAGTTCAGTTGATATTTGAAGAGTTGCATATACCCTCAGGAAGTATATTTCAGATAACATGTGTATAACCATCATTGCAAAATTGAGCAAATGGCATCGGCCTTGTCAAATCATACTAAAACACAAAGAGCGTTTCGTGGTATGAATTAGATGACTTGTTCTTTTAACAATATGCCAATCAATGTCGCATATGTGTGGTATTAGAAATTATTGACAGATCATGGATGGGGACTTGATAGCATAGAGACTTGAACTGAGGTATAATAACATATAATAAAAATCAAATAGATATACAAGTAATTAGAAGACAATATTTGATTTTGCCGTTAGTAATTATATATCTAAAGCACGGTCAGTGTACTGTGTAATGTGCTAACCAATAAATGGTAAATGTAAACATAAATGCAAATGCATTTCAAACTTCTTTTACAAATGAACTGGAAATAGATTTAAGGATGACAATTTTTATTGATAAACATAAACAATAATAAAATGCATTATGAACATATACATCATGTATTAAATGCTGAGAAATGCATTTTTGGTGTATTTAAATAGAATTCCTGTACTTTTACACACTGTCGTCCTATTTTCACATTGAGGATAAAATAGAAGGGTTGTGCCACATGTTTTTTTTTACTTATTGAAGTTTCATGTTGTTAATACTCACTGTTGCACATTTCCAACTAGTCAAAGTCCATGTGGTTCCAGCTAAGAATTGAATCACTGCCAATCTCTGCAGAGGGGTAGGAATCCTCTGAATGGGTGTCATGTTCATTTTATCATTTTTTTGTCATGTTCACTATTGTGGTTAAATTATCAACCCCTGTGTGGTTTCAGGGAGCCATATGAGTGATGGCAAGAATAGGACCACTGTGGCTCATGCATGTCGTAAGAAGCGACAATTTGAGTAATACGATAGAATTTGCTGAAACTCTGCAGTTCTGCAGGTATCAAGGTTCTGGGTTCATTCTGAATATTCATTTGTTGGTGTATTTTTTTTAATCTGTATGTTAATTTGTTGTTTTTGTATATGTAGAGTGAACCTGGAATCTTCCTTCCTGTTGGCGTCAAATCTATAATGTGTTGGTACGCCGTAAAATCCTATTCATTCATTCCAACTAGTCAAAATAAGGATGAAAACATCATCTCCTCTGATCCTGCGTGTAATTGACAGTCTTCTGAATCTATATCTAGCAAGCTGGAGATTGTGCAGTGGCAAAACGAGGATGCTTGCTGTAAAATATAGCTCTACTGTATGTAAACATTCTGCTACACTGGTATAGAAATCACCACTGGCAACAGTGGTGACCAACTTGCAGCAGTGTTGACCAACTTGAGACTAGCATAGTAATTCTTGCACACACTGTATAAGGATATCTGCATTTTTACCGGTGTTAGATATTTCTATCTAACCCTGAGGCCTCGTGCTTTGACGTTAAGTCTCATTTACGACATAACATAAAAAAAAACATGACGTAAATCATATGATTTAACGTCTTAAAAGCAACTGTAGTAAAAAAGACAATGATAAAATAATTTTAAATAATTATTTAATATGTTTGGTATGCAAGAAAAAGAATTTCGGTTCGGATAGACAATTCTGTCCTTTGGGATAACTGTTTTCGCAGTACCTCGACAGAGCCTCGTTCCCGCCAAAACAGTTATCCCTCGGGATTGAATTGGTCTATCCAAACCGTAAACCCATTTCAGGTTCTTATATTATAAACCTCTTTTATTGGTATAATATAGTATGTGATTAAATACTACAAATTGTTTCACTGATGGTGCATAACTATCTAAATTAAATTAGAAGATTTTTTTTCAAAATGAGCGAATCGAGGCCCATGTGGTTCTCTTATTTTTCAAATGTGATAATTTTAATGATTGGCTTATTTTCTTCTTCATAAATTATTACATATTGCTTATATATAATAAATTGTTTCATATTTGATGATTTATATAGATTATGTGACATACTTATTGTTTGAATTATCAATAAAACACAGGGATGTTGCAATAAATGCAGCTGTATACAAACTAGTTGTTTTATATGTTAATTGTATATTATTCCAGCTAGTAAATAATAAGCCACACAACATAATCCAGGAAATATTTTACAATTATTGACTTTGCTGCTGTGCAACCTGCTGTGCTATATGCACCAGAAAAAATTATATTGACCGCGGCGGTAGCTTAGTGCATTTTTCTGGTGCATCATTTTGCACAGTTGAAAAGTCCATAACTGTTTTATTATATAAACTATTTGTAAATGATTCTATGACACAGTGCACTAAACAAAGTATTTTTGTCCCCATTCTGTTCCCTTTTGCTTCCGTATAAAATGTTGCCAGTGTCTTGTCTAACCGCACCTTTAAACAGCTCTTAACCCCTCATTCAGTTGTGTCTCTTGTAAGTAATGAGGAAATATATTAACTGATTGAACAATGGCCTTTTTTTGTCATATCTGCACCATTATTTTATTATCAATAATGTTGCTGTAATCAGGGCCAATCTCTTAGTCTGTAGAATGGACCCAGCTCTCCCAATTAGGTCATTGAAATAGTTATATTGGAAAGCCACAATTTTGAGCATGTTGATTGGTCAGTTGCTTCCGGGAAAGTTTGAATAATGTCACAGTTTAATAAGTATTCAATTGCTACCAATTGTGGGACAGGCATAGATTTCCCTGCATTTTTATTTGGGGTTAATAGACCCGATTTGTGAGATATTGGGTTCTGTGATAGAATATGAATCTCTTGTTGTTAGTCAATCGTAAACATCTGCGCATTGGAACATCTCAGTTTTCATCGTTGCATTTGGCCAACACTTAGTAACTTGGTATATCGTGATTTTATGCAAAGTAAAATCAAAAGTAAAAACTTCAATATAGTATTTTGTTCAATGAGTTATAATTCATTTATTTATAGATGGTAAAATAATGCATATAGTTTAATGATACCTTAATTAGTACCTGTGAGAGTGGTATACTGGTGTCACCAAATCCATTTTTTTGTTCATCTGTACATGATTTTATGTAAAGCCAGTAATTCCTTCCTTAAAGTGGTATTTGTTTCTGGCCTGATACTGTGTCATTTATTGAGGGATTTTGAAATAGCTGTGACCAAACGATTATTATGATATAATGATGTGTCGTGTGCAATACCTAGGTCTGTAGCTTAGATGTCATATATATATATGAGGGGTGTAGCCATGTACACACAACGAGCAACTAAGTGGCGAGTAAGGAGAGATTGTGGGAGGGATGTCCGTTGGTAGCAGTATGTGGAGACTTGGGTTTGAAATGTTCTTTGGGTGACTCTCTACCAAGTTTGTTCCAGCCATCTTGATTCGTCAAAAAACATGGCCACCAGGGGGCGGGGCAAGTTTAATTAGTAAAAACTTAAAAAATCTTCTTGTCAGAAACTACCGCCTCAATTTTAAAATAATTTCACAGAAATGTACTTTGGGTGACCCTCTACCAAGTTTGTTCAACCCATCTTGATTTGCCAAAAAACATGGCTGTCAGAGGGCGGGGCAAGTTTAATTAGTAAAAACTTTAAAAAATCTTCTTGTCAGAAACTACTGGCTCGATTTTAAAATGATTTCACAGAAATGTTCCTTGAATGACCCTCTACCAAGTTTGTTCAAGTCATCCTGATTCGTCAAAAAACATGGCGGCCAGTGGGGGTGGGGTTAGTTTACTATATAAGCTATAGTAAAAATTTAAAAATTCTTCTTGTCAGAAACGATTGGTTCGATTTTAAAATAATTTCACAGAAATGTTCCTTGAGTGACCCTCTGCCAAGTTTATTCAAGCCATCTTGATTCGTCAAAAAACATGGTGGCCAGGGGGTTGGGTTAGTTTACTATATAAGCTTTAGTAAAAACTTAAAAAATCTTCTTGTCAGAAACGACTAGTTCGATTTTAAAATAATTTCACAGAAATGTTCCTTGAGTGACCCTCTACCAAGGTTATTCAAGCCATCTTGATTTGTCAAAAAACAAAACAAATCAAAATTCTAACTACTTGCCGATCTCGTTTTTCTGGAATTTTGAGTGTACATGTATTATATAATCTACTTAAGTTGGGCCACTCAAAGTTTGTCAGGTGAGCGATATAGGGCCATCTTCGCCCTCTTGTTTCATTTTACGCTCTACTGGCCAAAGGCCAGAAGTGCTAATGCAATGGCGCGTTGTCCATCATCTGTCAACTGCTAGCAGCACTTTCTCTGAAACCACTAGGCGAATTGAACTGAAACTTCACATGGATGTTTCTATTTTGCAAAGGAAACTATACAGAATTTTTTTTTTTTTTCAATTTGAAATACAAGATGGCTGCCATTACTAAAAATAGTCCAAAACTTAAAAAATGAATAGCCCAACAGATTTTCCAAATGTTTATGTAGTATTGATAATTAACTATAGTTTTGTTAGATTTGTTCAAATGGTGTCCCTAGGGTTAAATATGACCGCGCCCCGAGGGTTCAATTAGGGGACACATGTCATTATAATATTTTTTATTTCTTTTTTTTTTAAAATGGAAATGATTTTACCTATATGTTCACAGAAGCATTGTTTAGTGAAGGAGGTTCAGATTTGTAAAAATGACTGGGTTCCACTGTCTTAAGGGTCAGGAGGAGGGGCCCTAAAAGGGTAAAAATTGGGAATTACAAAAATTGTTTTATTAAGAAACAGAAGTGTTCCTTGGGTGACCCTCTACCAAGTTTGTTCAAGCCATCTTGATTCGTCAAAAAACATGGCGGCCAGGGGGTGGGGTTAGTTTACTATATAAGCTATAGTAAAAACTAAAAAAAACTTCTTATCAGAAACTACTGGCTTGATTTTAAAATAATTTCACAGAAATGATCCTTTGGTGGTCACCCTCTACCAAGTTTGTTCAAGCCATCTTGATTCATCAAAAAACATGGCTGCAAGGGGGTGGGGCAAGTTTAATTAGTAAAAACTTAAAAAATCTTCTTGTCAGAAACTACTGGCTCGATTTTAAAATAATTAAAGTTTTTCAAAATGTAGTGATTCATCAAAAAACATTAACTATAGTTTTGTTAGATTTGTTCAAATGGTGTCCCTAGTGTTAAACATGGTCCTGCCCCAAGGGTTCAATTAGGGGACCCATATCATTATTATTTTTTTTTTTTTTTTTTTTTTAAATGGAAATGATTTTGCCTATATCTTCACAGAAGCATTGTTTTGTAAAGGAGGTTCAGATTTGTAAAAATGACTGGGTTCCACTGTCTTAAGGGTCAGGAGGAGGGGCCCTAAAAGGGTAAAAATTGGGAATTACAAAAATTGTTTTCTTAAGAACTGATATGTCAGATTTGTTCATATTTGGCATAAATTATCCCTATGTGTAGGGTTTGATTGCAGATAAGAATTTAGGGGCTAAAATTTATAGGGGCTCTGTGTAAGGGGACTTAGAATTTTACATAGGGATATCATACTATGGGAAAACAGACAATTCTTTTTTTTTTCATCTATTCTTAAACCACAAGGCAAATTGAACTGAAACTTCACATGGATGTTTCTGTTACATAGGAGACTATACAGAAGTTTTTTTTATCTGAAATTCAAGATGGCCGCTATTACTAAAAATAGTCCAAAATTTAAAAAATATTCTTCTCATGAACGTTCCAACAGATTTTCAAAATGTTTTTGAAGTAATGATAACTTACTATTGTTTTGTTAGATTTCTTCAAATGGTATCCCTAGGGTTAAAAATGACCCCGCCCGAGGGTTCAATTAGGGGACACGTGTCATTATAATAAATATATATATATTTTTTTAAAATGGAAATGATTTGGCCTATATCTTCACAGAAGCATTGTTTGGTGAAGGAAATTCAGATTTGTAGAAATGCCTGGGTTCCACTGTCTAAAGGAGTCAGGAGGGGCCCCAAAAGGGTAAAAATTTGGAATTACAAAAAACGTTTTCTTAAGAACCAATTTCTCAGATTTGTTCATATTTGGCATAAATTATCCCTTTGTGTAGGGGTTTGATTGAAGATAAGATTTTAGGGGCTAAAATTTATAGGGGCCCTGTAAGGGGACTTAGAATTTTACATATGAATACTATGAGAAAACAGAAAATTCTCTTCTTTTTCCATCTATTTATGCAAAATTATTATTCATTTGGAGTTGTGAAGTATCATTTAGTCATAGGAAATAAGATTTGGCTCAATAAGGAGAATTGACTTTCATAAGGGGCCAGGGTTGGTCAAAAAAGGGTTAAAATAGAAAATTTTCAAAAATCAATGAGTATTGTTTAAAGTATGTACAAATCAAGGGTCTTGTATTTATAGGGCCCTGTAAGGGGACTTTGAGTTTTACATAGGAATACTATATGAAAAAGGAAAATTCTCATTTTTTGTCCTTTAGGGTAAATATGTTGTTCACTTTTAGATCTAAAGCATTGTCTTGTAACAATAAATTTGATTTTGTTCAATAAAGAGGATTAAATTACCATAAGCAGCCAAGGGGCAGATGGGGCAATAAGACTAAAATTGGGAATTTTCACAAATTTCCTCTCAACAACCTTTTAGTCAAACTAGTTCATATTTGATATAAATTATCCTTACATCAGCAAGGATGAAGATTCTGCATATCAAGGGGCTGGGATATATTGGGGCCCTGTAATGTGACTTTTACAAAGGAATATTATATGGAAAACTGATTTTTTTAATTTTGCATCCATGTGTACAAAAAAACACTTCTTTTTGAAATTTGAATCATTTCTGTTCGTAACAAATCGCTAAGAGTGGGTGATTGAAGTTCTGACAAATTAAGGGGCTGGGTTGTATAAGGGTTCTGTACAGGGGACTATATTTTTTTACAGATGAATGGAATGGGAATTTAAAGTATTTCCTTTTCATAGCAATTAAGTTTTTGTTCAGTATGTGTGAGGTGGGGGTATTTATCCATAAGATATTATGAAGACCCCCACCCCCAAAGAGGGTAAATATTTCTGAATTTCAAAAAGTGCTATGGCCACTATGAGTCAGTAGAGCATCAGACCCTCTTGGGCCTCTTGTTTTTAATACCAGACATAGATTAAAAGTCATTTACAGGGTACAGAAATTTCACAGCCCTCCATGTGCTATTCTACCCTCATACAGAGAGGTTATGTATATT
The DNA here is from genome assembly GCA_029582155.1 of Panopea generosa. Taxonomy (NCBI): domain Eukaryota; kingdom Metazoa; phylum Mollusca; class Bivalvia; order Adapedonta; family Hiatellidae; genus Panopea; species Panopea generosa. The sequence continues at coordinate 57,327,202 of CM055897.1, forward strand.
ATGTGGTATGTGGTTATGCGGCGGTGTATCACATGTGGCTGGCTTAGAGCAGGCAGGTGTGCTTGTGGTCTCGTCCAACGTTGGTGGTTCCAGCATGGTGGCAGGTGGTGTATGAGCCATGGTGGTTCATAAATTGGCATTAACTGGTGACATAGGACTCTCCGGTGGTACATGAATTGTTGGCGATGGAGCAGGGCTGAGTGGTAAGACCTGTTTGATGGGAATGGATTTTGTGGGACTTTCAGGTGCGTGGTAAGGCCTGAAAGTACCATTCTTCATGTCATCCTCGATACTGATTCATGGTCTCTGGGGATAGACTGGAACATATTTGCGTAAGAATTTTCTGTTGCATAGTGTCGTTCTACCAGAGCCATCAATTCTCACCACATATTGGTCATGTTGGCGTACCTCAATTATCTTGCCAGTTTTATCCCATTTTTGAGGGTTGGGTCCAGTCTGGTTTTGGATGCGGACATGGTCGCCAACGATGAAAGGTTGTAGTTGTTTGGTATGTTTAGACCAACGCTCAGCAGCCCTCATGTGTCTGTTTCTAAGTGCCTCTTCTCTGGCGGCCAAGGTCTCCTGCCAGGTGTTATGTGGTTGATATCGACCAGGGAGGACGGAATGAAATCTTTGATAGATCTGCCAAAGACACACATAGCTGGAGATAGTGTAGTGTCCTTGTCTGGGCAATTGCGGTACTGTAATATCGCTCGCTGGAAAGAGTCAGTGTCAAGTTCGCAAAGTGATCCAGTGTTGTCAGTTATCAGTCTCTTGGTAGTCTTAACTCTGACCTCAGCACGGCAGTTGCTGTGGGGAAATGCGACGGATGATAGGCGATGGTGAACTCCCCAGGTTTTCAATAATTCACGTGTTTTGGAGGCGGTGAACTCGGGGGCCCCCATCAGATGAAAGCTCGTCGGGAATGCCATATGTTACAAATGATCTGCAGAGACAGTCAATTAGACCAGTGGCGCCATCTGAGGTTTGTTCAACGATGGGCCAGTTGGAATATCTGTCGACAACCACCAGATAGTTGATTCCTTTGTAATGAAAAAATCTACGCACACACACACTGGAAAGGGTATACTGGTGATTTTTCAGGGCTCGGAGGTGCACTTGGTTGAGATGGTGCCGTTCTGTTGCTTTGATTGCAGCTGTTCCTGAGAGTGGTGATTGCGGGGGTGATTCCAGGCCAGAATACAGATGTCTCGGCTCTTGCGATCATTGATGACACGCCTTGGTGCGCAGCATGTAGCGCTGTCAGACAGTCTTGTCAGAGTGTGGGTGGAATCACAACTAGGTCTTTGTAGACTACTACACCATCCACTGTGTACAGGTGATCACGGAATTGATGGTACTCACGAAGCGGTTCAGGCAGCTCGTGGCGGAATTCCGGCATTCCACTCAACTATGTTTACTTAAGTGGACATATTCTTATCACTGGTAGTTGCAATGCGAACCTTGTCCCAGGTGATGGATTGTAATGTGTGCAGGGATGAAGTTGCAGCAAGGTGTACAGTGTCTTCGCTATCGTCCTTTTTAATGGTGTAAGTGGGTTTTGAAATCGCTACTGAAAACCAGAATGTCATCTATGTAACAAAGTACATACTTCTAATTCATTTCACGTAAAACTTGACCCATAATCATTTGAAACGACATCGGTGCATTTTTCAGACTGAAAGGTAGTCTGGTCCACTCATAAACACCTGAACTTGTAATAAAAGCAGCTTTGTTTTGTATTTCAGGATCTAGCGGTATTTGCTAAAAACCTGATGCTAGATCTAAGGTTGAAAATATTTGAGCATGGGCTTGACCTATCGTATCGAAAGCACATTCAAGACGCGGTAATGGATGTGAAATAGAAATTGTTATTTTGTTGAGTTTTCGATAGTCTACAGCAAATCTAAAGTACCATCCTTTTTCTTAACCAAAACCACTGGGCTGTGCCATACGGAACAGGATTGAGTTATTATACCCTGGTCATACATTTCATCCATCATTTCTTCGATTTTATATCGCAGAGCAGATGGCTGTCTGTAGAAAGGTAAATGTACAGGAGGTGCCATTGGATCTGTTTCTATCCTATGCTTGTACAAGTCTTCCCAAAATTTTGGAGATAATTAGAAAACACATATGAATTCTTCTTCAAAAACGTTAGGAGTTCAGCCCTTTGTGAATCTGATAAATCAGTATTTGATATATTAAATTTAAATGTCATTTTCAAAGTTTGGTGATTTCAGATTAGCACTTTTATTGGATGGTTCATTTGAAAATGAAGTGTTGATATTAGCACAAGACGGTGGACTGTCTTCTAAATTGTGAACTTGCTCAACGACAGTAGCAACAACTTTGTGACCTGGAATGTATACATCCTTAAAAGTAGGATTTAACAATCGTAATGCTGTTTTCCCTTTTGATTTAAACCAAACACTTTGCCTCTGCAACATTGTTGTACCGTAACCTTGTTACTGGTTCTAATAAAACAACTTCTCCTGCTTTCCTTTTTGAAACTTTGACACGAATATCAACCTGTGACATGGCTGGTATAACGATACCTGTTTTTGTGTTCATGTCAATAGATACCTTGTGATGATCTAGAAAATCCATTCCTAATATCAAAGTATGGTGAAATTGTGCCAAAACATAGAAGTCGTAATGAATTTTGATGCCAGAAACTAAAAGTGGCACTTCAAGTTTGTCTAAAATTTTGTGTTGCTCATTTCCAACACCTACAATGTGACATATATTTGTATTTTTAAGTTTAGAAATATCAAGCTTTATTTTAGCAAGAAAATCTAATGAGACACATGAAATACTTGCACTTGTATCAATGAGTGCTTGTATTTTTCTACCAGTTACCGAAAGAAGAATGTAGTTTTTATGTATTGGAGCAATTAAATTGACTGAATTTTCTGAAGTTTTGTTTTTTGTGACGGTAGAACTTTTGTCCGTGCTATTGCCATTGCTAGATCTAAATGTTGTATTTCTTTTGACCTTTTGCCTATTTACACTTCGGCAAATTTTCTGGTAAGTTCTTGGCTTGATTTAGCTTCATGAATCGCGCGAAGTATTCTTCTACCGCCTCTTCCGATTTCTGCATAATACTCAGCAGAGTGACAACAAAGGTGGCTGATGTTTTAAATCGGTTTAAAAATGCCTCTTTTAAATGTTGTGGTGACTTCTGTGTGTCCTCTGTAAGTGGGTTGTACCACATTCTCGTGATCCCTTTCAAGTGAAAGGGAAGTGCAATGGCAAGTCTGTCAACTTTAAGATTTGCAAGTGCAGCATAGCGCACGAACCAATCAAACCATATTCTAGGGTCATCATGTCCATGGTATTGTTCTAGCGAAAGATTGGTGGACATGATGGATTCCGGTATCACTCTCAGTATTTGTTCTGGTCCTTCGTCGGTTGTATCTACAGCGCCTGAGCTTCTTCGACTGTAATTTTTGGGTGTTGACATTCGCTTGGAGTTGAGAGGACGGGTCTTTTGTTTTTTTCCACCAGTTTTAACGAAGCTCTTTTTGTTGTGTTTGTTGGGGGTGGGGGGATAATCTTAAACAATCCAGAGACAATATAAGATTTTAGCTTTAAACCTTTAATGACCGAGTGATGGAATACCGTTATATATGTATATATATATTTATATGAAAGCATTAGCATATTAGTATAATGCATCTGTTATAGGTCAATCCTGAAGATAGCAGAGTTTCAAACTAGTTAAAAGAATCAAACGTTTTACCAAATCATTTTATAAATATTATATAAATACATAGGTGTAGTTTATCTTTTTTTCCAATTATAATATACGCTTTTTCCGCAGGTGTAATGATAGTATTCAAACCTTTAACTATCCAAAAATATTAGAACTAAACCACATGTAATGTATAATCTCTCACAATCCTTTTATTGACCTTTTAGTATTGAATGATTACTCTGCAATCTCAAATAAATTAGGATGATAATATATTATCAAACAACAAATATTTCATCTGTCAATAATTTCCTATATCACACGTATGTTTACCATCAATGTACTGGTGTATTTCTAAATCAATTAAAGACATAAATTGAAGGAATGAGTATAGATTGATTTTCAATATATACATAATCACTCCCTTGAAATAAACTAGTTCACAATCATTCATAAAAAGCCGTATTCAATCAACTGGCATACACATGCAACATATATGAAAATATTCCAGAACATACATAATCACTCTCTTGAAATATCATAGTTCACAATCATTCATAAAAAGCCGTATTCAATCAACTGGCATACACATGCTTCATATATGAAAATATTCGAGTACATACATATTCACTTTCTTGAAATGCAATAGTTCACAATCATTCATAAAAAGTCGTATTCAATCAACTGGCATACATATGCTTACAATAGTTTGCAATCATTCATAAAAAAACGTATTCAATCAACTGGCATACACACGCAATATATATGTATTTTATAGTTAGATAAAATGTTTTATGTCATTGTATAACATTTGGGTATTTCGATGACTCATATCTATTATGATAATGTATGTCTGTAAGCAGCAACCAATCAGAGAGCTGCCTTTAGTCACATGACCACTTTTAACCAATCGGCGTGAGTCTTCATCATTCTTCTATAATATTTTCAGCGTGAGAGCACGTTTCTTTGTTGTGTTTCTATAAGACAATTATTTCGCCTTTATACAAACCACCTCCTCCCTCTCCACCTCCTTTTAAGCGTTACTCTCTGGTTGGCTTAGAATTACATACTATATTAGTATACTTCATTATATTTCTATTTGTTCTCACAATTTTTGTCTCCATATGTACTATTGTTCTCAGTGTTATAGTTCGGCGGTATTTTTGTCCAGATATGTGGAAAACTAGCTGATCATGATTCCATTGGCAAAAATAAACATTGCCCATTTTCATTTCAATATAGATTTTATTTTTCTATATGTATGAATTTTCGGCAAAAATTAAAATTGCCCATTTTTCAATTCAGTCTAGAGTTACGTTTTCTCTTTCCACCAGTTTTGTTTTATATTTTTCCCATACACAGTTACACAGAGCCATTGCTTAGTTGTGAACAGATGCACATAAATATTGATATATTATTTACATATGTCTATTTCGCATAATTCCGATAGGCATATTTCAATGTTAATAAGTAATTTTGACCAAATACAGAAGATCATATTTATTTTGTGATTTTAACCTTTGTCCCATTAAGGACACGCTAGCATATATGTTTTGACAACATCATATATTGTAACATATTCCTAATAATATTACATATACATAGTTATATCATACGTTCCTCTCTCTTTCAACCACATATATCAACTTAAGTTTCACCCGCAATATGCTTAATCAAAATAAACTGCACTACCAAAACTACATATTTTTCAACTTGAATAATTATGGTATCACAACACTCAATATAATAATAAAAATCTTAACTCACGAACACTTCTATAGTGTTATAATAATCACCCGTTTCTACATCCATACAACTTAAACTAAAATCATAAACAAGTATATAGTTTTACATAGAATAAAAGGAAACATACATAGAGGGCATATTTCTAACATTTCAAAAACATGTTGTTCGTAAATATTGTAAGATATACAAATAACTTCTTACCTGAAACAATCCAGAGACAATATAAAATTTCAGCTTTAACCTTTATTGACCGAGTGATGGAATACCGTTATGAAAGCATCCAAACATGACCCGGTATATATCCCATCTTCTGGATGCTCCAGTCGTAAAATAAAATCAAACAGATGTAATAAACCCGTCTTTTAATTGAGTGTTTGTGTCATTTTACGTGGAAAACGGATATCGCTTCTTCGTCTCTTACGTAACGTTGATCTTATCAAGCGTGTGGCCATTACATATCCATTATGTAACATATTATGCTTATATTTACTTTGTATTCAATTTGTAACGTTTTTATTTATTTTCTTTATAAAACATTTCACAAGACCTGCATCAAAATATAAATAACAAAATCAAAATCTAGACTTTGTCGTCGTTCGATTGATATCCATTTTGCATTAGTTTATATTATTAACTATAAAATATGAATATCAAATAACTATTTGTGAAAATCTTCAAATCTAAAAATATACAGATGATTTATTACTTTAAATATTAGTATGAATTGTTTGGTAATTATTAAATTATTACTTTGTGTTATCTAATTAACTGTAACGTTACCCAAAATTATGTAACGAATACACTCTATTGACCTCTTCGAAATCCCGAATTCTCGTAGCGTGCGAGAGCGAGATTTCGCGCGAGACTATGAGCTCAGGGGAATTCGTTTCAGGCATAGTGCCACCATTGCAAAAAGGAAGTGCTTCCGTGGGGTAGTCGCATAATGGCGGTTGTAAATAATCCTCAATTCTTCTTCTTTAAAAATGCATTTTCCTATTTTTAATGCTCATTTTTTTATTTGAATGGCATTATTGATGTATTTTGAACATTTTGATAGCATTGTCATGTTTGAATTGTGAATTTAGAAAAAAAAAATGATGCTTGGAAATTGGGGTATGAATTCATGATTTCGGAAGTCTACTTTCACTTTGTCACCAGTGTACACACTGAGCAGAAAAAAAATCTCTTATATGACACATGACCCCTACTTTTCTCATCATATTTTGATAGTGCAGAGGTTGACAAACAGTAAAATGTAGGTTTCACTTCTTTCATTTGGGACCCTCTATGAATGACAAGCCTTCAAACTTTTGTTATTTACTATAGAATAAAGAACAAAAATCAATGGTGGGGTTACACCTTCACCGCGGTCGCTGCTGAAACAATGTAGATTTCACGTAAGTAAATTGAATTTTCATACATTAACAACACAAATATTTATTTAAGCAGTTTAATAAAGTTTAATTTGAGAGAGTATGCTAGTATCAATGATGAACATAAGAAATGATGCGGTTGTTGATCATGATTACCTTTATATTGTGACTTTTATTACTGTTGTAAGTGGGTGGTGTTAGCATAATGTAAAATAGTGTGTGTGTGTGTGTGTGCGTGTGTGTGTGTGTGTGTGTGTGTTATAAGTGTAAATTATTAAGAAAATTTATTCTTGCAGAAGAAATTACTTAATTTGTTTCAAGAACATAATTCATTATAGATATATAAAGACGAGTAAGAAATTTAAAACTCCGTCTCCGAGACTGTTTTGTACCAGTTGTTGTAATCTAGTTTCAACACAGAAACGAACATTCCCGTGTAATTGTACTGTACATGTTTTATAATATTTTTTTTATTTTATTTTTTTATTCATCAACTATTTATTAGTGACTTAAGATTATTGTTATGTGAATTTTATTTCAGTTCAATTAAAATGCCGTCGGGTGACTATTATTGTGTGTCCTTGTGAAACCAAAAGAGAAGTAAAGTTCCACCACGTTCTACATTTTACACTATTTCAAAAGAGCTTAACAGTGACAGTCTAGGATCAAACGGATTTATAAGGATTACCTGGACAAATAGGATTTTTTAACCTTTAATGGAAAGTGTCATATGGAATTTATTTGCCTACAGGCATATTGCACACAGTGTATGCTACAGTACAGTTACTGGCATCCTGCTGAGCTTTCATAATTCATCAACACTACATTCACACCATGTGGTAATGAGAAAAAAAAACATGCATATTGTACCCCAATTTGCATAATTCACCACATGTTTTATGACCCCGGGGTTTAAGATAGGATGTATGTTATATTGCATAGTATTATGAACAATTACTTAATTTAAACATTTTCAGTTATTTATGGGGTCAATACCAATGGTAAGAAATTATGTAACGTCCGTCCCCTTTTTGTAACGTTCATCCCCTATATTAGAGCGACATTAAACAAAATCTCTAAATTTTTGTTCATTTTTTTTTTGGATAAATTATTCATATCTTAGATGCACTCTGCAAACATAAAATACATTGAAAAAAAGTGAAATTGATTCTATAAATTAAAAAAATAGAATGTTTATGCAGGTGGGGGAGGGGGAGGCGGACGTTACGAGGACGGACGTTCCATTTCCGTGTATATCTTTCCAAAATGACCAATTTTTTACATTTTATATAGTACCTCGGTATAACAGCAGGTGAATGTGTATCATTCTATTTATCTTCTTGGAAGAATATATACCAGGGATGCAGTTTTTTGTCACAAATTGAAATTTTCTGAGTTTATGTATCATTTCACAAATACACTTTTATTAAAGAAAGCAAATATATCTCCTCGTGGTCATGCATTACAATGTGATACACGTAAATGTTGTAAATATGATAAAATCAAAATTGTATGTATATTATTTTGTGTGGTTTTTGTCCGTAGTATATGGTGTAAATTTACAATAAATATTTTAAATTTCTCGTTAATACAATAAATGTATAAACAAAATAAAATGTATTTTAGTTACGTTTCAACCCCAAATATTAACAATCCAATACTATCACACACTACAAACAAATACCGTAAGTAAATGATTGTGACACCTAATCATGGTGTGAAACACTATAAAGTTTATGCATTAACATATGTGTGGTACGAAACCTCAATTTGGTTGTACGAAACGTCTGTAATTCATTCAAAGCTCTCTTAAATAAAAGAAAATCATAGATTTAAAAAAACTACATTTAGATTATATTGATATGTTATAGTCATAATGTTGTTATTTTTTAAATCATTTACCTACGTTTTAAACAAAAAGGCCCATTAACTGTGCAACAGGCATGTCTTCAGTTGGGTCCGAAATTTGGTAGATAATACATCTATAAAAAGACAAGAATTATTAATAAAATCCGTCATGTCGCATGAACTGTAAAACCAATAAATTATAACCATTCCCTATTTGTAAATGATAGTAGGCACATTGATAAAAAATTAATACAAAACTTCTAAAGTTTACAAATTACCCCACCCATCACCAGAAATCAAGCATTAATTAAAGTATACAAACACGCACAAAACGATTAAAAGTAATTTTATTTTATCATGAGAAACTTATTTATTTATTTTCATTCATATCTTGTATTGTTTTGTTTTCTTTTAATGGCTGTTTTATGTAACTTTGTTGTAATTAACTAATGTCAGAAGCACCACTGCGGTTTGTTATGGTGGGACGCGATTCCCCTAAGCTCAAGTCACGCACAGATCTTGTCACGCACGAGAGCGAGATTTCATTTTTTTGAAATGGAGAATAATAGAATGACTGAGAAGAACAACCTTACTTCTGCAAGCAACTTGCGCACTCTCTCACAATTATATTTGACCGGTACCGGTGCCTTTGACCCTAATCGTACACCATTTTCTATGGTTTTATTTACATTGAAAATTATAAAATATACCAAACTGGGTATTAATAAATCAGAAATTGGATTATAAAAACAGTGGTGCCTTAAATATCTTAAGAAAGATATAGAGCAACACGTAACAGACAAAGGAAATGTAATGGAGATCGGATTAAGTGCTATTAAAGAGCAAAGAATTAGACTTCTTTTACAGCTCCTTGAAAAAAGATCGATTTTTACGGACATATTATATACTGAAAAAGACTGCGACCCGGGCTTTCATCACAAGAGCTACGAACGCATAAACTGGGCGATAGCTACCGCAGTATGGCGGACCAAGAAACTAAACATCCGGGAAAGATTTCTGAAGTACTTGATCACAGTTTCAACGAATATGAAAGTTAACACTTAACCTCCGTCAAAACTATTGATAGCCCTGACTGAGATAATGAACAAACAATTTTGAAATCTGGTGAATTAACGCCGTTTGTGCCTCTCATACAGCAGTTAATGAGGGGAACAATCCAACCAGTGATACTGATTCGTCCGTTTTCGACGCAGAAGGCTACCAGCAGTGTGGTAAAAAACAAACAGGTGAAATGCTGACCGCGTACAAAATATGCGCTGCAATACATGTTCGTTTGTTTAATGGGATACAGGATTTACCAAAAGATCTTTACAGGCAATTGCGAGGAAACGTTAACCTATTATCGGAATGAACTGACCTTGCGAGTCCGTCACATGTTTTACAGTGACGGGCTCGTAAGGCCAGTTCATTCCGATAAAAGGAAAAAAAGATAAAAACGTTTGGACTTCTAAATGACAGACGTAAATGTTCGATGTGTTCAAATACGCATAATAATGTTATCTTTTAAATCAATTTCTTGAAGGTTACATCATTGATGTAGAAGAACTCTTCAAAAAGCGCCCTTTGCAAAAGAAAAACACAATTATTTTCCGAAAGAAACTCAATATCATAAACTCCAGTGACTTATACAAATTCTTTGCAAACTCCAAGATTGAACACTGACCTATTGCACGCTATGAAGTATTCTCAAAAATAACGTCGAGCATCTCCGGTCTGAAGTTCAGTTGTTATAGGTCTATGCTACTGAAACAAAAAATAGATTAGACACATTCACAGATAATTTAAAGTCTGATCTAAAGGAAATGAAAGGAGAATTAAATCTCATGTAGTGATATATTAGCCGAACACATCAAAGGTATTAACCCAGATGAATCTACGAAACAATCAAACCGCTTTGACGCTTAAGCAAAACTTATAAATAAACTTAACAATACTCGTTCTCGTGTTTTTAATAAACTAGAAGAATTAAGTCAGAAAACCAGTGACAATTCAATAAATATTGAAAACCTCCATGATTCAGAGACACAAGAGAGTCTTAAAATGCATTTAAAAAGTGGAGACGACAAACAAACAAATACACATGTAAAAACTGTGAGTGAAAATATTGCGTCAACTGAAAATCAGCACATCAACACATTAGACTCTAAAATTAAAACAATAGAAAAATAAATGTTCCGATATGACCCGTGCTTTTAAAATGCATTTTCTGAAGACATCGCCTCAAAACTTGACGCACATGGTCATATTCTGCAATCGTCGGTACTACAGATAGGTAATCATTTGACTGTGGAGAACTCTAAAATACAGCAGGACACGCGGCTTCATTGCGCACATATTTGAAGAAGATACCGGAAGGTACCGACAATAGCGCAACTAAACAATTGGAAGAATATACCTTTTTAAATTATTTTCGAAATTAGTAATATATTTGGTATATAATGAAACTAGAAGCAATTTCCAATATGAATATGTATTTTTTTTTCAACAGTAAATATAACATATATTTATATGTGACGTCGTAAATATGGCCATGCTCAGCCTTTTTGACGTCCAGTTAATAGCAGCAAAATCGCGTATTTTTCGACTTCATTTGAGTTTAACCTAATGTACAGAGTCGAAACATATATCACCACGTACAGATGCATGGATTTACAAATTCAAAAATTCTGATATATACTAGCGAAAAAAGGGAACTATTTTTTTCTCACTTTTTTCGAAAGAAAACTGGCTTCAAATCGAAGTTTCCAAAAAAGAAATCGAGCGATTTTTGCATAATTTCTTTATAATTTTATACAATATATTGTACAATTATTGTGAGTAGAATCTTAAACCAATTGACAAACTAGATTTAAAAATATTCAATTATTTAACCTTACCCTATGTAAAAAAAAACGCTTTAAAACAAAACATCAACGTTGGTATAGCGCAGTAAATGTTGAGCATGTGACCATTAAATAAAACTGGATATGCAATACATTAATCGATTGAAAATGACGTTAAACCTCATTCTACAAAAACTGGTACTTTGTGCACACTGCTTAAATCTACTATTGCACTACTGTTTAGTGGCATACTATTTTAGCCAGTTTACAAACATAAAGGTCCCTTACTAGATCGTGATCAACGTCATCGTAATAAAAAAGCAAAATATCATCATCATCATCCTCATCCTCCTCATCATCTCCATCACCACCATCATCAGCAGCACCATCAGCAGCAGCATTGTTTTCATCATCATCATGGTTATCATTTGCTTAGACGTTTTTAACATCCCTTGTTTTTTTATTTTTTATTCTCCATAAAAGTCACTTTAGATCCAATACTACGTCTTCCATTCAACCAACAATGTTTTAATTTACTCATATTTCTATTCTCTATGCAAATCACCAGTTTTATGTAAAAACCAGTTAGATGTTAACCAGCGTTTACAATATTGTGTAGATAGACGTCGGCAATTTGCACACCTGTGACTTTTTTGTCCGCTTGACGCTTTTTGTTCGCAACGCATTTTATCCATAGGAAAAAAATAAAAATACGTTTACTTTTGTCTCGATGACCGTCATCATCATCATCAGCAGCAGCAGCAACATCAGCAGCATCAGCATTGTTTTCATCATTATCATGGTGGTTATCATCATTTGCTTGGACGTTCTTAACATCCCTTGTTTTTTGTTTTTTTATTCTCCATAAAAGTTACTCTAGATCCAATACTACGCTTTTCTTTCAACCAACAACGTTTTAATTTACTCATATTTCTATTCTCTGTGATATATCACCACTATTATGTAAAAATCAATTAGATGAAAACAAGCGTTTTCAATATTGTGTAGATAGACGTCGGCAATTTGCACACCTGTGACTTTTTTGTCCGCTTGACGCTTTTTGCTCGCAACGCTTTTTATCCATAGGAAGAAAATAGAAGTACGTTTACATTTTTTCGATGCGGACAAAAGTCTTCATTGTCCTAAATTTTCTGCGGACAAAATGCGTTAAGCGGACAAAAAGCGCCTGTACACATTGCCGTTGTGTGTTTTTTTCCTTCCCTCCAAAAATTGATAGAAGTAATGGCACATGTATCTTAAAAATCAATAGAAAATCGATCACTGACCACTTATTTCGAACACTTCACTGTAAATCTAAAATTTTAGTTTAATTACAAAGCTTAATTATTTTAAAGAGACACATAGCAATTTTAACATATTTTCACTAAATGCAATTTCTAAAACTACTTTGGCCAAAATAATATATCCATCTCTGGTTAGGTTCTGAAAAAAATAGTGTAGGCCACGTATGATTGTCTTTTCTTTTTTTCACTCTCGATGTACTAGTAATGCTCAGAGCAAGCCGAGCATTGGCTGTAGTTGTATTTAAACAAGTTAGGTACATTAAAGATTCGCTGTACTTTTCTGAATAACAATAATAACCCTTTGGGGCTGTATTCTCTGTCTCCACAGGCGGCCATGTTTCATTATCGTGCAGCACATACATTAAAGTATTCAAAATCCACATTTTGTTAGGTATAACGGAAATGATTTAGATGAAACATAAATAACAATAAGAAAATAATGTTTTTGATTTTTTTTGGGATTAAAAAGGGCCGACAGTAAAGATTAAGGACGGTCAACAAACCGGAATCTCAACCTCCGTTTTTTTGGCCTTGTCCAATATGAAATTAAATACCTCAGTATAAAAAAACAAAACCAAAGAAATATCATTTTATATTTTTAGAAATTTTCACAGATACATTCGAAACTAACATGACTTCACTTGTTATAATTACAATCCTCAAATCCCCGGCCGGCCCAAATCTCTGTGATGATTTATATACATGTATGTACTACATTGCGTCTCATTATCATTCGTCTCTCACTGCAGATTTGAAGCGAAAAGTTAACCGATTCTTGTGGGTATTATTACGCTCGAGTATTGCTTAACCTATTAAGATCCCAGGAAAGACTGGTTTGGTTAACTGATCGACTATTAGCCATTGGTGGTACATAATGGCGCTATGTTTAAATAAACAAACAAGTTTCATAAAATAAGATACTACTATCAATATCTTCATAAAGTAATACATTCATAGTGAAACGATTCGTTTGATGCGGAAACATTGGTGCGAGTCTCTTAAAGAGCACGGTACGTTTTAAGAAGAGTGGTAGCGCAGTTGAAAGAGTGTTGACCGCTTACTCCAAAGGTCGCGGGTTTGGTCGTCTTAATGGCCATACAGAATACCAGTTCTCGTCTGTTCATTCATTATCAAAAGAGTCAACGAGCCTTACAAAATAACTAATAATGTGTCTTTGAAACTTATATGTATTATTTTAATTGCTGTTTCGAAACAAAGCTTAAACTGCATTCCCATCACGTTTCTTTTAAATAATGAATTTAACATGGACACAACTTAATGTTTTGGAAAGGAACAAATCTGCAAAAGGATGATTTTACCAAAACAGCTTGGAAGTGTATTCAATCGGAAGTAGTAACAGCTGACCACGGGACTGCCCACTTCTGAAACAACAGTAATATTATACAAAGAAGCTGGGTGGAGGGGTGCTCCACCTTACGTTCAATGACGATATACCTGGATCGTGACTTTTCACTACTAACCATAGTGGGTATGGTTTCAAGCTCATTTTATGAATCAGTAACAGTTTGATCCGGACTGCGGAAAAGCCAGATCTGTTGTTCTAGTAATTAACAACTTCACTGGCAGTCGTGGAGGTAGTCAGAAATGAGAATATTGTTTTGTAATCCAGTTCCGTGTAAGTGAAAAAAAATAAGACGGTTTTGTATGTATAACAAATATACACGCTATTATATATGCTATAGACAAACTTGTTGCCACAAAACAGCAATAGTATATAACTAGTGTGCACAAAATACTAATATAGTGGTAAGAACAAACTTGTTTAATCATCACAAATCTTATACTTAAAGCGCTATACTGACGTTAACATTTGCTTTAAAGCGTTTTTTTACGTAGGGTAGGGTTAAATAATTGAATATAATAAAATATCTAGTTTGTAATTTTTCTAAAAATCTCACAATAAGTGTACGTCAATATATTGTATAAAATCATATAAAAATTATGCAAATTATCGCTCGGTTTGTTTTGTGGTAATTTTGATTTGAAGTTCCCGTTTTTCGCCAGTATTTTCAGAATTTGAAGTTTGTCGTTATTTTTGCACTTGTAAATCCATACATCCATCAAATGTGTACGTGGTGATATATGTTTCGATTCTGTATATTAGGTAAACTCAACGGAGGTCGAAAAATACTCGATTTTGCTGCTATAAATTGGGACGTCAAAAAGGCTGAACATTGTCATGTTTACGACGTCACATATAGATATATCTTATATTTACCGCTGAAAAAATACCTATTCACATTGGAAATTACTTCTAGTTTCATAATATACTTATCATACCACTGATTTCGACTATAATTTAAAAGATTTATTCCTCCTTAATAGACCTTACACACTCGACGTTGCCGGGATCGTTTGCTAGAAGAAACGACACTTCGACGGAAATTCAAACAGACATGCTATTTCGCAGTAGTCATGCTTTTAAGGCATTATAAGAAAAGTATCGAAATCTTATAATAATAACAGGCATTGACTTGGAAAGCAATCAGAATGGTCTTGAAGAGTTCCTCACTGATTTAGGTGAAGTGTAACCACTTAACGATTATGTTAAAACTATAGAAACATTTAGTGAACGCTTAGCTCCTATAAAGATTTCATTAAACAATGTAATCTTTACTTCATTGAAGACTACTTACCATGTTCTAGACATTTACAATCGGAAGTAGATAGAGTGAACGACGTACTATCTGTTGTTGACAATGGTGATAAACTATTCTAATGGGCGACTTAAATGCTAAATTTCTTGGAAAATAATACATCCGTACTATCGAAACACGCGATAAATAATATTCAGACACTCCCCGATGTGAATAACATGACAGTTTTAACAGGAATCGATATGTGCAATGGCTTGAATTACTTATTTATCCCGGGGGTTAACAGGACTCCAAGTCTGATCGGCCGTATACGGATACGAATATCTGTTCTCTTGTGCGGGTGAGTGTTATATTGAAGAAGATGCTCCATTAAATGTGTCTCGTCACCTGCCTTTATTTATGCAAATACAGATTGACTTAAACACTGACTATGCTTCTGTTACATCCGATCAATTTACAAAGCACTGTTTAACTGATCATTGACCACACAAAGAGAAATATACAGATCCCATGTGAAAAAGGCCTGGGATGAATGATAATTTGCAGAAATAGATCAAAAGGGTTTCTGCAAAATGAAAAAAAACAACACCAAAGGAAATGCTAAAAGTGGTAATGAAGTTATATTTAAAGATAAACTTGAACAAAATCCATAACAAATAGTAAACGGCTGGCAAGATTATTTCAATAATCTTTATGCATTTTCTAACGGTACAAATTTCAGTGAAACTTTCAAAATAAAAGTGGAAAAAGAATTCGAATCTAAAATCGATTTAAACGAAAACAACTATCTATCAAACTGCTTAATTAATTCAGTGCCTGCAGCGATAAACAAATGAAATACGGAGGCGAAATACTGGTGAAATATAACACGTTTATTTAACATTATTTTAAAGCACGAAAAAGTACCATTAACTTACGGTATAACCATAATTTTACAGTGGAAAATCAAAAACAGACCCATCAATAACAGGACTGTTTCCTTAATTCCAGTGATTTTAAAAATCTTTGAAAAAGCAATTTTGATCCGACTTGAAGGTGTATAACGGCAACAAAACTTTAACCATCCGTTTAGTACTGAACTATGGAATGATATAACAATATGACATGTCTAACATACAAGCTGCTCAAAATGTCTACTTAATTACCCCGCCTTACCCGCTCAGATATGGTCACCGGCTAACTTAAGTTCACGTTATTAGAAGCATATATATACGAGGTGTGTACAAAAAGTTCGTGGACACATTCGTTTCAAAACAAACTAACATAGTTATTAGGATGATACATACATTGCCGGAATCGGACATCTTTTCTCGTTAAATAGGCAACACATAATCAAGTTATAATGAAAATGAAGGATCTGGTGCATAATTATATACTTTAGCGGCCCAGGTAAAAGATACGTTAATCAATACCTATACTAACATTTTTTTTGCCTTTGTTTTGGCGCAAAACAAAATGTCTGCTTATTGCTTTGTACGCCAGATGGAACGTTATCCCGACGTCATTTTATATAAATTTTAAAATTATTGACAATTTTGTTTCAATTTAACACGGGATATTTTAAACACACCTGCAAAAAATTAAGTAAAAGCATGGCGTCTTTTGACACCCCGGAACAGCGGACAATCATACAAATGTGTGTTTCGCTCGGGAAAACGCCTACAGAGACAGGGGAAATCATTCAAACAACCACGGGGAAACCGTCACTGACGTCCCTAAACAGAGGACGATCATACAAATGTGTGTTTCGCTCGGGAAAACGCCCACAGAGACAGGGAAAATCATTCAAACAACCACGGGGGAACCGTCACTGACGTCCCTAAACAGCGGACGATCATACAAATGTGTGTTTGGCTCGGGAAAACGCCCACAGGGAAAATCATTCAAACAACCACGGGGAAACCGTCACTATGTCTTTCCCTTATCTACAAGTGACATCAACCATATCCCGACGGATGGGCCACTACGAAAGACGATTCATAGACACAATATCAAGGCACCTGCGTTGTTGTGGTTACAATTATCTCCCTTTATGAAAAAAAAATACATATGATATCAATGTATCTTCATGATCAAACGGGTTTCTAAATCTGAACTTTTTATAGCATGTGAGTAGTCGTGCATTCTTAACTGGATGGATCCTACTCACATAAAGCTATCAGTTCATGTATGTAAATTGTCCGTCATGTTCAGATAGTATTGCATGTAAAACCATAGTATATTAGTCATGGTTGACACCAAATATATGGTTTGATAGATGCCTTGATATTGTGTCTATTGTTTGCATTGTAGCTAGGCGCTCTCGCCAGGCTTGTTTAAATCGTGTTCACAAAGTCACATGTTTCATTTAGTTTTAGTATTATTATTGTCTCCCTTTATGAAATGATAAAATTACTTCGATGTCACTGTATCTTCATGATCCAATGGGTTTCTATGTGTATCTTTTACATAGCATGTAAGTATAGTCATAAATCTTTAACTGGATCCTACTCATATAAAGCCATCAGTTCATGTATGTAAATTGTCTCTCCAGTCCAGGTGTGTAGTATATAAGTAATGGAGGACACCGATTCTATTGGGTTGGTAGATGCCTTGATCTTGTGTCATTGGTTTGAATTGTAGCCAGGCGAGCTCGTCGTAGTCTGGTCTGTAGATTTATTTCTGGTTATTCACAAATAATTATCTCCATATTTATATACATTTCTAATAAGTTCATTGCAACCAGTTCGGTAGGCGCGATTAAAATGAAAATGGTATTCGTCTTCCAAGCACTCATACACTTTACATACTCGTTTATTTATTCTACTTTTTATGGTCTCACACACTTCTTGGCATTTCAATTAAAACTATGTTACCTGTTTTGAAGTGATATACAAATATATATTTTAATAATAATAAATAGATTAAGTAAAAAACGATAATTATTTTAGTTGCCCAATTTAACACATTTCGGTTAATTCCAATATCCATCAGCAAAATGACAAATGTTTGCGTTTCTATCCGTTAAATATACCTACCCCATGGGTGAACCAAATGACGAATTATATAATCTTAACGGATCGGTTGTTGCGTATCTCAAAGGCACTGAAATTAATGGAACTGCCACGTGAAATAGTATATTAATAACAGCATATCTCCCTCAGCGAGACGGACAACAATACAGACAATGATGATAAACATACACACAAAAGACCGTTACCATACATGTTATCGATCGCACGCGGGCCACTGAAGACTCGTATTCATATCGTATTTTCAGCTTTTCTGCTAAACAAATCACGACAAATAAATGGTGGCAGGAAATTGAATCGATGACACATATAAATATATGATTTGGAACTTACAGGGAGAAATTTATTCTCTTTCATTTTAACGTTGTTTATTAATTTAAGAACAGCAGAAACTGGGTGAGTTTAGTTATATACAGTTTACATGGCGTGTGTGATGACACAATGATGTAGATTAAGTTGGATTTTGTGGACTTAACGTAAGTTTTTCATGTGAAATGTTTTTGGTCTTGATTTTAATTGTATGTGTACATTTCAGTTCAGTGTTACTATTTGTGTACACATTATATCAGATATGATACACCTTTATGTTGTAAGGAACTGTTACGTTTTGTTTTTAAATAAGCATTAACGTTGAGAACTGTCAAAATCCGAAACAATAATTTGAAATATACATGTAAATGTGTTTGTATTGGACACAACAGAATATATCACTGACTTTCGTTGAACCCATGTAGAAGTTTTCGTTCAATACCCGTAATATATAACGAATACCAGTAAATAATCAGTTTAACTTGGGCATAAATGGCCGCGGATAAAACAGTGTTTCCGAATAGTAGTCATTTTCTTGGTTCGGAATACTTTATTGTTTATAATTTTCAGATACGTTTATACTTAAAATAAACAACCCATTCTCTGTGTTGTATTTGAGCTACATGTATATGCCAAATTGTTTTCGGAAGTTTGTAAGTTTCGTGAACTAGTAAGCATCATATTAACACGAAATAGTTGTACATGTGGTATGACGTTTAGCAGTACAAAAAGGGAACCAGCGCATTTAGTTCCTTAACAGTCGTTTTGTAGTGTTACTCGAGGAGCCTCCACACTTCAATGACCGTCAGTTGTATGTGCGCTGCTGATGTCATTAATGATGTCGTTCTTCTTGTACCAAAGCATGTCCAAGAACTACCAACAGCCTACTACCAACTATGCCGCTTAACGAATACTGAGTATACGAAGTTGACAACTTGTGATAAGAAAGTAGAAACCGATAATGATGCCCACCCAGAGGGTGGGGGTGGATTCTATTCCTCAAGTAATTACCATTGTTCCGCGTATCCCCAAAAAGTATTTTATTGTTTCCTAGATCCTGAAAAGTTTTAAACACAGTTCCCTGCAAGTACCAAACACAGTTCCCTGCAAGCAAGTACCAAACACAGTTCCCTGCAAGTACCAAACATTGTTCTCATAAGTAAAACACCCACTATAGTCTTCCTTATTACCATTTATACAACATCAGTCCTTGTGCTCTTTGCTTTATTGGTCCTTTCTGACCTTCTGCATTTGCCAGAAGGTAAGTCTCACCCCTCACATCTCTTGCCTCTATGCTTGTGAGAACAGCAAACATTTTGACCATGGTTGTTTGCATATGTTTATAATCCTCATAATGTTTTATGATATCGTGTTCGACTTCACTAGGGAAGACACAAAGGATATCTTCAGGCGAAATGAACCGAAGAGGATTGAAAAGGTCCTGGTGAAAGACTAAGGCCTTAAATCTTTTCTTGCCAGCCTGTATATCATCTCTCAGACAGAAAACTATGAATGAACATTACCTCTCTCCTTCCTTCGCAATGTGGCCACTAGTGTGAATGAGATATGGCTGTGACACATTTGCTTTTCTTGCGGTTTCGAAGTCTAGCAGCGTTGTCATGTCTACAGGCACGGTTTTGGGAGTTCTGCTATGTACAATGTAACTGGAAGTGTGCCAGTGTTGTCTTTGGTACTCATATTACTTAAAGTTTATTATGGAATACTCAGCCGATATGTGGTCCTCCAATTCCTCATCTCTTCAGTCTGTTTTTTAGATAGCAGGGTATACATTCTTTAATCTAAATAGGACACATATGTTGATGTTGAGGGCAACATGAAGAAAGACTGGTTTAGTTGCAACAATACCTTTACAAGTGTTCCTTCATACGCCTGCTGAATCGATAATCATATTCTAACTGGATAGGCTTGTCAGTAGCTCTGGAACTCATATTAGAGAAATAGTTCTCGGACACTAAAGTTAAATGTTCTTGATGCTTAGCCTTTTTCATCACCCATAACCACCGACAAGGGCCATATTGGACATGATAAATCCCCCGCCGAGGCAAATTCTTGCATTCTTCACCTCCTGTCACTACTCTCTATCATTGTATGCAGTTTCAAATCATTCACTCCAAATAATGGAAAATAACAAAGGGGAATAATTCTGCAAAGACAGAAGAAAGAGTTATGCCTCCTGCACTTCCTATTAATGTCCTCTATCATTGTGTGAAATATCAACTAAATCCATTAAACGTTCCGGGCTAGCATAATGAAATATGATAACAAAGAGAATAATTATGTAGAGACAGAAGAAAGAGTTATGGTGCCTGTACACTGCACGTCCTCTCAATGTCCTCTATCATTGTGTGAAATATCAACTAAACCCCTTGAACAATTTTTTAGTTCTATTCACGGACAAGCTTAATAAAATGTAATAAAGGGAGATAATTAAAAACTTGGTAAGGTAGAGCTATAGTTCTTGAACTATGCACTTCCTCTCAATGTCATATATCATTGTGTGAAATATGAACCAAATCCCTTGAATAGTTCTTGAGTAATCTTTATGACAAGAATACTAAAAGTGATAAATGGGGATAATTGAAAAAATGAGACAAAGAAGAGTTATGGTTCTAAGACACTGCACTTCCCCTAAATGTCCTCTGTCTTTGTATGAAGTTTAAATAAATTCAGCACTTTTAGAGTTATGCAAAGGTCAAGTAAATTTGATAAAGGGAGATAATTAAAAAAGTAAGCAAGGTAGAGTTATAGCTCTTGTACACGGCACGTCTCTCAGTGTCCTCAGTCATTGTATTAAGGTTCAACAAAACCCCTTGAATCTTGCGATATGCATAAAATGGCAGTTTTTATCAGTAGATTGACAACTTTCTTATCCCCGTGATATTCTAAACTCTCACTAAACTATAGGACTTCTGTGATCAAGAATACAAGTTGCAACTAAAAGACGCCAGAAACATCCAAAGCTGTCAAAAGCCGCCCAAAGCGGCCAATGTCTCATTTTAAAAGTTAGTTATGATCACTTATACAAAACATACATAAAATTCATCAAAACATAGGACACTGTTCCCAAGATCTCTAAAATTAGGCTTTTCATCCCTGATTCCCTGAGCGTATTGGTCAATATTCCCCAGATCCCTAAAATAATCGGTAATGTTCCCCAGATTTCCAAAACCCCTGGAAGGGGCTCGATAATATTCCGCAATACTAGAATCCAGATGTTTTTGATTGCTTATATGCGAATCTAGGCGATCAGGCAAATGTTTAGGTTGCTTACATGTGTGGCTAGCGGATCAAGCAAATACTCTGATTCATATGTTTTATGTTGCTTATATATGGGTATGGCAAATCGGGCAAATACTCTCATTCATATAATTCAGTTTGCTTGTATGTGGTTCCAGCAAATCAGGCAAATACTGCCATTCATATATATTTAGTATGCTTATATGTGGTTCTAGCAAATCAGGCAAATACTCTTATTCATATATTTTAGGTTGCTTATATATGGTTTAGCAAATCATGCAAATTCTCTCATTCATATATATTTAGGTTGCTTATATGTGGTTCTAGCAAATCAGGCAAATACTCTTATTCATATATTTTAGGTTGCTTATATGTGGTTTTAGTAAATCAGGCAAATTCTCTCATTCATATATATTTAGGTTGCTTATATATGGTTCTGGCAAATCCGGCAAATACTCTCATTCATATGTTTTAGGTTGCTTATATGTGGTTCTAGCAAATCCGGCTAATTCTCTCATACAAATGTTTTAAGTTGCTTATATGTGGTTCTAGCAAATCGGACAAATACTCTCATTCATATGTTTCAGGTTGCTTATATGTTGTTGTAGCAAATCGGGCAAATACTCTCAATCATCAGTTTCAGGTTACTTATATATGCAAATCGGGCAAATACTCTCATTCATATGTTTCAGGTTGCTTATATGTTGTTGTAGCAAATCGGGCAAATACTCTCAATCATCAGTTTCAGGTTGGTTATATGTGATTCTAGCAAATCAGGCAAATACTCTCATTCATATGTTTCAGGTTGTTTATACGTGTGGCTCGCGGATCAAGCAATTACTCTCATTCATATGTTTCAGGTTGCTTATAATTATGTGGGTCTAGCAAATCAGGTAGATACTATCATTTGTATGTTTTAGGTTGCTTATATGTGGTCTAGCAAATTAGGCAAATACATTTATTTATATGTTTTAGGTTGCTTATAACTGTGGCTAGCGGATCAAGCAAATACTCTTATTCATATGTTTAGATTGCTTACATGTGTGGCTAGCGGATCAAGCAAATACTCTTGTTCGTATGTTTCAGGTTGCTTATATGTGGGTCTAGCAAATCAGGCAAATACTCTCATTCATATGTTTTAGGTTGCTTATATGTGGTTCAAGCAAATCAGGCAAATACTCTCATTCATATATTTCTGGTTGATATAAGTCTAGCAAATTAAGCAAATACTCTCATTCATATGTTTCAGGATGTTTATACGTGTGGCTCGCGGATCAAGCAATTACTCTCATTCATATGTTTCAGGTTGCTTATAATTATGTGGGTCTAGCAAATCAGGTAGATACTATCATTTGTATGTTTTAGGTTGCTTATATGTGGTCTAGCAAATTAGGCAAATACATTTATTTATATGTTTTAGGTTGCTTATATGTGTGGCTAGCGGATCAAGCAAATACTCTCATTCATATGTTTAGATTGCTTACATGTGTGGCTAGCGGATCAAGCAAATACTCTTGTTCGTATGTTTCAGGTTGCTTATATGTGAGTCTAGCAAATCAGGCAAATACTCTCATTCATATGTTTTAGGTTGCTTATATGTGGTTCAAGCAAATCAGGCAAATACTCTTATTCATATATTTCTGGTTGATATAAGTCTAGCAAATCGGGCAAATACTCTCATTCATGTGTTTCAGATTGCTTATAGCTGGGTCTAACAAATCAAACAAATACTTTCATGCATATGTTTCAGGTTGCTTATAGCTGGGTCTAACAAATCAAACAAATACTCTCATTCATATATTTCTCGTTGATATAAGTCTAGCAAATCAGGCAAATACTCTCATTCATGTGTTTCAGGTTGCTTATACGTGGTTCTATCAAATCAGGAAAATACACTCATTCATATGTTTAAGGTTGCTTATATGTTGGTCTAGCAAATCAGGCAAATACTCTCATTCATATGTTTGAGGTTGCTTATAGCTGGGTCTAACAAATCAAACAAATACTCTCAGTCATATATTTCAGGTTGATATAAGTCTAGCAAATCAGGCAAATACTCTCATTCATATGTTTTATGTTGCTTATATGTGGATCTAGCGTATCAGGCAAATACTCTCATTCATGTGATTTAGGTAACTATCATTCGTATGTTTGTGGTTATTTTTATTCGTATGTTTTAGGTAACCTTCATTCGTATGTTTTGGGTTACTATCATTCCTACGTTTTGGGTTACTATCATTCGTATGTTTTGGGTTACTATCATTCGTATGTTTTGGGTTACTATCATTCCTATGTTTTATTTTACTATCATTCGTATGTTTCGGGTTACTATCATTCGTATGTTTTGGGTTACTATCATTCGTATGTATTGGGTTACTTTCATTCGTTTGTTTTGGGTTACTATCACTCGTATGTTTTGGGTTACTATCACTCGTTTGTTTTGGGTTACTATCATTCGTATGTTTTGGGTTACCATCACTCGTATGTTTTGGGTTACTACATGTATCACTCGTATGATTTGGGTAACTATCATTCGTATGTTATTGGTTACTATCATTCGTATGTTTTATTTAACTATCATTCGTATGTTTTGGGTTACTATCATTCGTATGTTTTGGGTTACTATCATTTGTTTGTTTTGGGTTACTATCATTCGTATGTTTTAGGTTACTATCATTCGTTTGTTTCGGTTACTATCATTCGTTTGTTTTGGGTTACTATCATTCGTATGTTTCCGGTTACTATCATTCGTATGTTTTGGGTTACTATCATTCGTATGTTTTGGGTTACTATCATTCGTTTGTTTAGGTTACTATCATTCGTTTGTTTAGGTTACTATCATTCGTATGTTTTGGGTTACTATCATTCGTTTGTTTAGGTTACTATCATTCGTTTGTTTAGGTTACTATCATTCGTATGTTTTGGGTTACTATCATACGTTTGTTTTGGGTTACTATCATTCGTATGTTTTGGGTTACTATCACTCGTATGTTTTATTTAACTATCATTCGTATGTTTTGGGTTACTATCATTCGTATGTTTTAGGTTACTATCATTCGTATGTTTTGGGTTACTATCATTCGTATGTTTTATTTAACTATCATTCGTATGTTTTGGGTTTCTATCATTCGTATGTTTTAGGTTACTATCATTCGTATGTTTCGGGTTACTATCATTTGTTTGTTTTGGGTTACTATCATTCGTATGTTTTAGGTTACTATCATTCGTATGTTTTGGGTTACTATCATTTGTTTGTTTTGGGTTACTATCATTCGTATGTTTTAGGTTACTATCATTCGTATGTTTCGGGTTACTATCATTTGTTTGTTTTGGGTTACTATCATTCGTATGTTTTGGGTTACTATCATTCGTTTGTTTCGGTTACTATCATTCGTTTGTTTAGGTTACTATCATTTGTTTGTTTTGGGTTACTATCATTCGTATGTTTTGGGTTACTATCATTCGTTTGTTTTGGGTTACTATCATTCGTATGTTTTGGGTTACTATCATTCGTATGTTTTGGGTTACTATCATTCGTATGTTTTGGGTTACTATCATTCGTATGTTTTGGGTTATTATCATTTGTTTGTTTTGGGTTACTATCATTCGTATGTTTTGGGTTACTATCATTCGTATGTTTTGGGTTATTATCATTCGTTTGTTTAGGTTACTATCATTCGTTTGTTTAGGTTACTATCATTCGTTTGTTTTGGGTTACTATCATTCGTATGTTTTGGGTTACTATCATTCGTATGTTTTGGGTTACTATCATTCGTTTGTTTAGGTTACTATCATTCGTTTGTTTAGGTTACTATCATTCGTATGTTTTGGGTTACTATCATTCGTATGTTTTGGGTTACTATCATTCGTATGTTTTGGGTTACTATCATTCGTTTGTTTTGGGTTACTATCATTCGTATGTTTTGGGTTACTATCATTCGTATGTTTTGGGTTACTATCATTCGTTTGTTTTGGGTTACTATCATTCGTATGTTTTGGGTTACTATCATTCGTATGTTTTGGGTTACTATCATTCGTTTGTTTAGGTTACTATCATTCGTTTGTTTAGGTTACTATCATTCGTATGTTTTGGGTTACTATCATTCGTTTGTTTTGGGTTACTATCATTCGTATGTTTTGGGTTACTATCATTCGTATGTTTTGGGTTACTATCATTCGTATGTTTTGGGTTACTATCATTCGTTTGTTTAGGTTACTATCATTCGTTTGTTTAGGCTACTATCATTCGTTTGTTTTGGGTTACTATCATTCGTATGTTTTTGGTTACTATCATTCGTATGTTTTGGGTTACTATCATTCGTTTGTTTAGGTTACTATCATTCGTTTGTTTAGGTTACTATCATTCGTATGTTTTGGGTTACTATCATTCGTTTGTTTTGGGTTACTATCATTCGTTTGTTAAGGTTACTATCATTCGTATGTTTTGGGTTACTATCATTCGTATGTTTTGGGATACTATCATTCGTATGTTTTAGTTACTATCATTCGTTTGTTTTGGGTTACTTGGGTTAATATCAATCGTATGTTTTGGGTTACTATCATTCGTATGTTTTGAGTTACTATCATTCGTATGTTTTGGGTTACTACCATTCGTTTGTTTTGGGTTACTTTTATTGGTATGTTTCGGGTTACTTTTATTCTTATGTTTCGGGATATTTTCATTCGTATGTTTCGGGTTACTTTCATTCGTATGTTTCGGGTTATTTTCATTCGTATGTTTTGGGTAACTATCATTCGTTTGTTTTGGGTTACTATCATTCGTTTGTTTTGGGTTACTACCATACGTATGTTTTATCATTCGTGTGTTTTGGGTTACTATCATTCGTATGTTTTGGATTACTATCAGTCGTATGTTTTGGGTTACTATCACTCGTATGTTTTGGTTACTATCATTCGTATGTTTTATTTAACTATCATTCGTATGTTTCGGGTTACTTTCATTCGTATGTTTCGAGTTATTTTCATTCGTATGTTTTGGGTAACTATCATTCGTTTGTTTTGGGTTACTATCATTCGTATGTTTTAGGTTACTATCATTCGTTTGTTTTGGGTTACTATCATTCGTATGTTTTGGGTTACTATCATTCGTATGTTTTGGGTTACTATCATTCGTTTGTTTAGGTTACTATCATTCGTTTGTTTAGGTTACTATCATTCGTTTGTTTTGGGTTACTATCATTCGTATGTTTTGGGTTACTATCATTCGTATGTTTTTGGTTACTATCATTCGTTTGTTTAGGTTACTATCATTCGTTTGTTAAGGTTACTATCATTCGTTTGTTTTGGGTTACTATCATTCGTTTGTTTTGGGTTACTATCATTCGTTTGTTAAGGTTACTATCATTCGTATGTTTTGGGTAACTATCATTCATATGTTTTGGGATACTATCATTCGTATGTTTTGGTTACTATCATTCGTTTGTTTTGGGTTACTTGGGTTAATATCAATCGTATGTTTTGGGTTACTATCATTCGTATGTTTTGAGTTACTATCATTCGTATGTTTTGGGTTACTATCATTCGTTTGTTTTGGGTTACTTTTATTCGTATATTTCGGGTTACTTTTATTCTTATGTTTCGGGATATTTTCATTCGTATGTTTTTGGTTACTTTCATTCGTATGTTTCCGGTTATTTTCATTCGTATGTTTTGGGTAACTATCATTCGTTTGTTTTGGGTTACTATCATTCGTTTGTTTTGGGTTACTATCATTCGTATGTTTTGGGTTACTATCATTCGTATGTTTTGGGTTACTATCATTCGTTTGTTTAGGTTACTATCATTCGTATGTTTTGGGTTACTATCATTCGTATGTTTTGGGTTACTATCATTCGTATGTTTTGGGTTACTATCACTCGTATGTTTTGGTTACTATCATTCGTATGTTTTATTTAACTATCATTCGAATGTTTTGGGTTGCTATCATTCGAATGTTTTGGGTAACTATCATTCGTTTGTTTTGGGTTACTATCATTCGTATGTTTCGGGTTACTCTCCTTCGTATGTTTTGGTTGCTATCATTCGTATGTTTTGGTTGCTATCATTCGTATGTTTCGGGTTCCTATTTTTCGTATGTTTCGGGTTACTATCATTCGTATGTCTTGGGTTACTATCATTTGTATGTTTTATTTTACTATCATTTGTATGTTTTATTTTACTATCATTCGTATGTTTTGGGTTACTATCATTCGTATGTTTCGGGTTACTATCATTCGTTTGTTTAGGTTACTATCATTCGTTTGTTTTGGGTTACTATCATTCGTATGTTTTGGGTTACTATCATTCGTATGTTTTTGGTTACTATCATTCGTTTGTTTAGGTTACTATCATTCGTTTGTTAAGGTTACTATCATTCGTTTGTTTTGGGTTACTATCATTCGTTTGTTTTGGGTTACTATCATTCGTTTGTTAAGGTTACTATCATTCGTATGTTTTGGGTTACTATCATTCATATGTTTTGGGATACTATCATTCGTATGTTTTGGTTACTATCATTCGTTTGTTGTGGGTTACTTGGGTTAATATCAATCGTATGTTTTGGGTTACTATCATTCGTATGTTTTGAGTTACTATCATTCGTATGTTTTGGGTTACTATCATTCGTTTGTTTTGGGTTACTTTTATTCGTATATTTCGGGTTACTTTTATTCTTATGTTTCGGGATATTTTCATTCGTATGTTTCGGGTTACTTTCATTCGTATGTTTCCGGTTATTTTCATTCGTATGTTTTGGGTAACTATCATTCGTTTGTTTTGGGTTACTATCATTCGTTTGTTTTGGGTTACTATCATTCGTATGTTTTGGGTTACTATCATTCGTATGTTTTGGGTTACTATCATTCGTTTGTTTAGGTTACTATCATTCGTATGTTTTGGGTTACTATCATTCGTATGTTTTGGGTTACTATCATTCGTATGTTTTGGGTTACTATCACTCGTATGTTTTGGTTACTATCATTCGTATGTTTTATTTAACTATCATTCGAATGTTTTGGGTTGCTATCATTCGAATGTTTTGGGTAACTATCATTCGTTTGTTTTGGGTTACTATCATTCGTATGTTTCGGGTTACTCTCCTTCGTATGTTTTGGTTGCTATCATTCGTATGTTTTGGTTGCTATCATTCGTATGTTTCGGGTTCCTATTTTTCGTATGTTTCGGGTTACTATCATTCGTATGTCTTGGGTTACTATCATTTGTATGTTTTATTTTACTATCATTTGTATGTTTTATTTTACTATCATTCGTATGTTTTGGGTTACTATCATTCGTATGTTTCGGGTTACTATCATTCGTATGTTTTGGTTGCTATCATTCGTATGTTTTGGTAGCTATCATTCGTATGTTTCGGGTTCCTATCATTCGTATGTTTCGGGTTACTATCATTCGTATGTCTTGGGTTACTATCATTTGTATGTTTTATTTTACTATCATTCGTATGTTTTGGGTTACTATCACTCGTATGTTTTGGGTTACTATCAATCGTATGTTTTGGGTTACTATCACTCGTATGTTTTGGGTTACTATCACTCGTTTGTTTTGGGTTACTATCACTCGTACGTTTGTGGTTACTATCATTCGTATGTTTTGGGTTACTATCATCCGTTTGTTTTGGGTTACTATCATTCGTATGTTTTGGGTTACTATCATTCGTTTGTATTGGGTTACTATCATTCGTATGTTTTGGGTAACTATCATTCGTATGTTTTGGGTTACTATCATTCGTATGTTTTGGGTTGCTATCATTCGTTTGTTTTGGGTTACTATTATTCGTTTGTTTTAGGTTACTTTCATTCTTATGTTTCGGGTTACTTTCATTCGTATGTTTCGGGTTACTTTCATTCGTATGTTTTGGGTTACTATCATACGTATGTTTTGGGTTACTATCATTCGTTTGTTTTGGGTAACTATCATTCGTGTGTTTTGGGTTACTATTATTCGTTTGTTTTTGGTTACTATCATTCGTATGTTTCGGGTTACTATCATTCGTATGTTTTGGGTTACTATCATTCGTATGTTTCGGGTAATTTTCATTGGTATGTTTCGGGTTACTATCATTCGTATGTTTCGGGATACTATCATTTGTTTGTTTATGTAACTATCATTCGTATGTTTTTGATTACTTTCATTCGTATGTTTTGGGTTACTATCATTCGTATGTTTTGGGTTACTATCATTCGTATGTTTTGGGTAACTATCATTCGTTTGTTTTGGGTTACTATCATTCGTATGTTTTTTATTACTTTCATTCGTATGTTTTGGGTTACTATCATTCGTATGTTTTGGGTAACTATCATTCGTTTGTTTTGGGTTACTATCATTCGTTTGTTTTGGGTTACTATCATTCGTTTGTTTTGGGTTACTATCATTCCTATGTTTTGGGTTACTATCATTCGTTTGTTTTGGGTTACTATCATTCGTTTGTTTTGGGTTACTATCATTCGTATGTTTTGGGTTACTATCAATCGTATGTTTTGGGTTGCTATCATTCGTTTGTTTTGGGTTACTATCATTCGTATGTTTTGGGTTACTATCATTCGTATGTTTTGGGTTACTATCATTCGTATGTTTTGGGTTACTATCATTCGTATGTTGTGGGTTACTATCATTCGTATGTTTTTGGTTACTATCATTCGTATGTTTTGGGTTACTTTCATTCGTATATTTTAGGTTACTATTACTCATATATTTTAAGTTGCCTGTATGATGGTCTAGCGAATCTGACAAACACTCCCATTCATATGGTTTTCCAACCATTAATATTTCATAGAAATTGAACAAATATTATAATATTTAATAACACATGTACATTTGTCAAAGTCAATTAATCAATTATGATATCATGTTTAACCTAATACTGTGATATATATTAAATAAATTAAAAAAATTATATGACTTTATATGGCATGTGGTCAATATTCAAAGACCACAATGGAAATAAGAGAAAATTCCTTTTTTTTTCTATTATGTGTTATTCTTGGTTTTCCTGTGCCTTTCATGACCTATATGTGTGTATCGTTATGATTATGTCTATATTTTATTATTATTGTTGTTATATCGTTAATGCATCATGTTGTTGCCATGGTTTGTGAATAACCAAGACATAAATGTACAGACCAGACTACGGCGAGTGCGCCTAGCTACAATTTAAACCATAGATACAATATCAAGACTTCTGCCAAAGCAATAAATTTGGTGTCGACCATGACTTATATATTATGGAAGTACATGCAACACATTTGGACAGGGTGGATAAATTTACATACATGAACTGATAGCTTTATATGAGTAGGATCCAGTTAAGGATTCATGACTACTCACATGCTATATAAAGGACAGATTTATAAACCCGTTGGATCATATAGATACAATGAATTCATATATATTTAATTTAATGAAGGGAGATAATTTACGAATAGTAAATCCGTTGTTGTGAATTTAATTACTCCCTTTATAATTTCCTATTTTGTTATATACACTTAAGTAAATGTGTATCTCGTTTATCTATTGTATGGTTTCAGGTACGATATTTCATACATGTAATTGTACCCTGCGGTAAACCAGTAGGTCCATATTCAGGCAACACTCGGCTGTAATTGTACCCTATGGTAAACTAGTACCTCCATAATCAGGCACACACTAGACTGTAAATGTACCCTATGGTAAACTAGTACGTCCATATTCCGGCAACACTCAGCTGTAAGTGTCCCCTTTGGTAAACTGGTACATCCTTATTCAGGCAACACCCGGCTGTAAATGTACCCTTAGGTAAACTAGTACGTCCATATTCAGGCAACACTCGGCTGTAAATGTACCTATTGTAAACTAGTACGTCAAAATTCATGAAACACTCGGCTGTAAATGCATCATATGATAAACTAGTACGTCCATATTCAGGCAACGCCCAGTTGTAAATGTACCCTATGGTAAATTCCAGCACACACCCACCTTAAATGTACCCTTTGGTAAACTAGTACGTCCATATCCCGACACACACCTGGCTGTAAATGAACCCTATGGTAATTTAGTACGTCCATATTCCGGCAACGCCTGACTAAAAATGTACCCTATGGTAAACTAGTACGTCCATATTCCGGCATCAATCGGCTGCATATGTACCCTATGGTAAACTAGAACGTCCATATTCGGGCAACACCGGCTTTAAATGATCACTATTGTAAACTAGTACGTCCATATTCAGGCAACACTCGGCTGTAAATGTACCCTATGTTAAACTAGTACCTCCATATTCCGGCACACACTCGGCTGTAAATGTACCCCATGGTAAACTAGTGCGTCCATATTCAGGCAACACTCGGTTGTAAATGATCCCCTTTGGTAAACTAGTACGTCCATATTCTGGCAACATCCGCCTGTAAATATACCCTATGGTAAACTAGTACGTCCATATTCAGGCAACACTCGACTGTAAATGCACCTATGGTAAACTAATACGTCCATATATATGCAACACTCGGCTGTAAATGTACCCTATGGTAAACTAGTACCTCCATATTAAGGCAACGCTCAACGGTAAATGTACCCTATGGTAAATTCCGGCACACCTTCAGTTGTAAATGTACCCTATGGTAAATTAATACGTGAATATCCCGACACACATCCGGCTGCAAATGTACCCTATGGTAAACTAGTACGTCAATATTCCGACAACGCCCGACTGTAAATGTACCCTATGGTAAACTAATACGTCCATATTCAGGCAACGCCCGGCTGTAAATGTACCCTATAGTAAACTTGTATATCCATATACAGGCAACACCCGGCTGTAAATGTACCCTATATTAAACTTGTTCGTCCATATTCAGGCAACGCCCATTTGTAAATGTACCTTATAATCAATTAGTACGTCCATATTCCGGCAAAATTCGGCTGTAAATTTACCCTATGGTTAACTAGTACGTCTATATTGAGGCACACATCCGGCTGTAAATAAACCCTTTGGTAAACTAGAACGTTCATATTCCGGCACACATCCGGCTGTAATTGTACCTTATGGTAAACTAACACGTCAATATTCAGGCAACGCCAGGCTGTAAATGTACTCTATGGTAAATTAGTAAGTTCATATTTCGGCACACACCCGGCTGTAATTGTACCCTATGGTAAACTAGTACTGCATATTCAGTCAACGCCAGGCTGTAAATGTACCCTATGATAAACTAGAACGTCCATATTCAGGTAACGCCCGGCTGTAGATATACCCTATGGTAAACTTGTACGTCCATATTCCGGCACACATCCGGCTGTAATTATATCCTATAGTAAACTAGTACGTCCATATTTAGGCAACACCCGGCTGTAAATGTATCCTTTGGTAAACAAGTACATCCATATTCAGGCAACACTCGGCTGTAATAGAACCCTATGGTAAACTAGTATGTTCATATTCCGGCACACCTCCGGCTATAATTGTACCCTGCAGTAAACTAGTTCGTCCATATTCAGGCAACACTCGGCTGTAATAATACCCTATGGTAAATTAGAACCTCCATTATCCGGCACACACTAGACTGTAAATGTACCCTATGGTAAATTCCAGCACACATCCGGCTGTAAATGAACCCTATGGTAAACTAGTACGTCCATATTCAGTCAACGCCAGGCTGTAAATGTACACTATGATAAACTAGACCGTCCATATTCAGGTAACGCCCAGCTCTAAATGTACCCTATGGTAAACTTGTACGTCCATATTCCGGCACACATCCGGCTGTAATTGTATCCTATAGTAAACTAGTACGTCCATATTCAGGCAACACCCGGCTGTAAATGTATCCTTTGGTAAACAAGTACATCCATATTCAGGCAACACTCGGCTGTAAAAGTACCTTATGGTAAACTAGTATGTCCATATTCCGGCACACCTCCGGCTATAATTGTACCCTGAGGTAAACTATTTCGTCCATATTCAGGCAACACTCGGCTGTAATTGTACCCTATGGTAAACTAGTACCTCCATATTCCGGCACACACTAGACTGTAAATGTACCCTATGGTAAATTCCAGCACACATCCGGCTGTAAATGTATCCTTTTGTAAACTAGTACGTCCATATCCCGACACACACCCAGCTGTAAATGAACCCTATTGTAAACTAGTACGTCCATATTCCGGCAACGCCCGACTGTAAATGTACCCTATGGTAAACTAGTATGTCCATATTCCGGCACACATCCGGCTGTAATTGTACCCTGCGTAAGACTAGTAGGTCCATATCCAGGCAACACTCGGCTGTAATTGGAACCTATGGAAAACTAGTACCACCATAATCCGGCACACACTAGACTGTAAATGTACCCGTGAGTAAACTAGTACGTCAATATTCAGGCAACACCCGGCTGTAAATGTACCTATTGTAAACTAGTACGTCCAAATTCATGAAACACTCGGCTGTAAATGCACACTAAGATAAACTACTACGTCCATATTCAGGCAACGCCCAGTTGTAAATGTACCCTATGGTAAATTCCAGCACACATCCGGCTGTAAATGTACCCTTTGGTAAACTAGTTCGTCCATATCCGGACACACACCCGGCTGTAAATGAACCCTATGGTAAACTAGTACGTCCATATTCCGGCAACGCCTGACTAAAAATGTACGGTATGGTAAACTAGTACGTCCATATTCTGGCATCACTCGGCTGCATATGTACCCTATGGTAAACTAGAACGTCCATATTCAGGCAACACCGGCTTTAAATGATCACTATTGTAAACTAGTACGTCCATATTCAGGCAACACTCGGCTGTAAATGTACCTTATGGTAAACTAGTACCTCCATATTCCGGCATACACTCGGCTGTAAATGTACCCCATGGTAAACTAGTACGTCCATATTCAGGCAACACTCGGCTGTAAATGATCCCCTTTGGTAAACTAGTACGTCGATATTCCGGCAACGCCGACTGTATATGTACCCTATGGTAAACTAGTACGTCCATATTCAGGCAACGCTCGGCTGTAAATATACCCTATGGTAAACTAGTACGTCCATATTCAGGCAACACCTGGCAGTAACTGTACCCTATGGTAAACTAGTTATTCCATATTCAGGCAACGCCCGGCTGTAAATGTACCCTAGAGTAAACTTGTATATCCATATACAGGCAACACCCGGCTGTAAATGTACCCTATGGTAAACCCATTCAAGCAACACCCGACTATTAATGTATCCTATGGTAAACTAGTAAGTCGATATTCAGGCAACACTCGGCTGTAATTGTACCCTATGTTAATCTAGTACGTCCATATTCAGGCAACACCTGGCTGTAAATGTACCCAATGGTAAACTAGTACGTCCATATTAAGGCAAAGCCAGGCTGTAAATGTACCTTATGGTAAACTAGGACGTCCATATTCCGGTGCACATCCGGCTGTAAAGGTACCTAATGGTAAACTAGCACGTCCATTTTCAGGCAACACCCGGCTGTAAATGTGCCCTATGGTAAACTTGTACGTCTTTATTCCGGCAACGCCCAGCTGTAAATGTACCCTATATTAAACTAGTTCGTCCATATTCAGACAACGCCCAGTTGTAAATGTACCTTATGATCAATTAGTACGTCCATATTCCGGCAAAATTCGGCTGTAAATTTACCCTATGGTTAACTAGTATGTCCATATTGAGGCACACATCCGGCTGTAAATAAATCCTTTGGTAAACTAGAACGTTAAAATTCCGGCACACATCCGGCTGTAATTGTACCTTATGGTAATCTAGTACGTCAATATTCAGGCAACGCCAGGCTGTAAATGTACTCTATGGTAAATTAGTAAGTTCATATTTCGGCACACACCCGGCTGTAATTGTACCCTATGGTAAACTAGTACGTCCATATTCAGTCAACGCCAGACTGTAAATGTACCCTATGATAAACTAGTACGTCAATATTTAGGTTACGCCCGGCTGTAAATGTACCCTGTGGTAAACGTGTACGTCCATATTCCGGCACACATCCGGCTGTAATTGTATCTGATGATAAACTAGTACGTCCATATTCAGGCAACGCCCAATTGTAAATGTACCCTATGGTAAATTCCAGCACACATCCGGCTGTAAATGTACCCTTTGGTAAACTAGTACGTCCGTATCCTGACACACACCCGGCTGTAAATGAACCCTATGGTAATTTAGTACGTCCATATTCCGGCAACGCCTGACTAAAAATGTACCGTATGGTAAACTAGTACGTCCATATTCCGGCATCACTCGGCTGCATATGTACCCTATGATAAACTAGAACGTCCATATTCAGGCAACACCGGCTTTAAATGATCACTATTGTAAACTAGTACGTCCATATTCAGGCAACACTCGGCTGTAAATGTACCCTATGGTAAACTAGTACCTCCATATTCCGGCACACACTCGGCTGTAAATGTACCCCATGGTAAACTAGTACGTCCATATTCTGGCAACATCCGACTGTAAATGTACCCTATGGTAAATTAGTACGTCCATATTCAGGCAACACTCGGCTGTAAATGCTCCTATGGAAAACTAGTACGTCCATATATATGCAACACTCGGCTGTAAATGTACCCTATGGTAAACTAGTACGTTCATATTTAGGCAACGCTCAGCTGTAAATGTACCATATGGTAAATTCTGGCACACATCTAGATGTAAATGTACCCTATGGTAAATTAGTACGTCCATATCCCGACACACATCCGACTGTAAATGTACCCTATGGTAAACTAGTACGTCCATATTCCGGCAACGCCCGACTGTAAATGTACCTTATGGTAAACTAGTACGTCCATATTCAGGCAACGCTCGGCTGTAAATATACCATATGGTAAACTAGTACGTCCATATTCAGGCAACACTTGGCTGTAATTGTACCCTATGGTAAGCTAGTTATTCCATATTCAGGCAACGCCCGGCTGTAAATGTACCCTATAGTAAACTTGTATATCCATATACAGGCAACACCCGGCTGTAAATGTACCCTATGGTAAACCCATTCAGGCAATACCCGACTGTAAATGTACCCTATGGTAAACTAGTTAGTCGATATTCAGGCAACACCCGGCTGTAAATGTACCATATGGTAAACTAGTACGTCCATATTCATGCAACACCCTACTGTAAATATACCCAATGGTAAACTAGTACGTCCATATTAAGGCAACGCTCGGCTGTAAATGTACCTTATGGTTAACTAAGACGTCCATATTCCGGTACACATCCGGCTGTAAAGGTACCTAATGGTAAACTAGTACGTCCATATTTATGCAACACCCGGCTGTAAATGTGCCCTATGGTAAACTTGTACGTCTCTATTCCGGCAACGCCCGGCTGTAAATGTACCCTATATTAAACTAGTTCGTCCATATTCAGGCAACGCCTGGTTGTTAATGTACCTTATGATCAATTAGTACGTCCATATTCCGGCAAAATTCGGCTGTAAATTTACCCTATGGTTAACTAGTACGTCCATATTGAGGCACACATCCGGCTGTATATAAACCCTATGGTAAACTAGAACGTTCATAATCCGGCACACATCCGGCTGTAAGTGTACCTTATGGTAAACTAGTACGTCAATATTCAGGCAACGCCAGGCTGTAAATGTACTCTATGGTAAATTAGTAAGTTCATATTTCGGCACACACCCGGCTGTAATTGTACCCTATGGTAAACTAGTTCGGCCATATTCAGTCAACGCCAGACTGTAAATGTACCCTATGATAAACTAGTACGTCCATATTCAGGTAACTCCGGCTGTAGATATACCCTATGATAAACTTGTACGTCCATATTCCGGCACACATCCGGCTGTAATTGTATCCTATAGCAAACTAGTAAGTCGATATTCAGGCAACACTCGGCTGTAAATGTACCCTATGGTAAACTAGTTTGTCCATATTCCGGCACACATCCGGCTGTAATTGTACCCTACGGTAAACTAGTACGTCCATATTCAGGCAACACTCGGCTGTAATTGTACCCTATGGTAAACTAGTAGGTCCACAGTCCGGCACACACTAGACTGTAAATGTACCCTATGGTAAACTAGTACGTCCATATTCCGGCAACACTCAGCTGTAAATGATCCCCTTTGGTAAACTGGTACATTCATATTCAGGCAACACCCGGCTGTAAATGTACCTATTGTAAACTAGTACGTCCAAATTCATGCAACACTCGGCTGTAAATGCACCCTATGATAAACGAGTACGTCCATATTCAGGCAACGCCCAGTTGTAAATGTATCCTATGGTAAATTCCAGCACACATCCGGCTGTAAATGTACCCTTTGGTAAACTAGTACGTCCATATCCCGACACACGTCTATATTCAGGCAACGATCAGCTGTAAATATACCCTATTTTAAACTAGCACGTCCATATTCAGGCAACACCTGACTGTTATGGAACCCTATGGTAAACTAGTTTATCCATATTCAGGCAACACCCGGCTGTAAATGTACCCTATGGTAAACCAGTACGTCCATATTCAGGCAACACCCGACTGTAAATTTACCCTATGGTAAACTAGTACATCGATATTCAAGCAATGCCCGCCGGCTGTAATTGTACCCTATTGTAAACTAGTGCGTCCATATTCAGGCAACACCCGGTTGTAAATGTACCAATGGTAAACTAGTACGTCCATATTCAGGCAGGCAACGCCCAACTGTAAACGTACGTTACGGTAAACTAGTACGTCCATATTCCGGCCACACCCGTCTGTAAATGTACCCTATAGTAAACTAATACGTCCATATTCATGCAAAGCCCAGCTGTAAATGTAACCTATGATAAACTAGTTCATCCATATTCAGGCAACGCCCAGTTGTAAATGTATCCTATGGTAAACTAGTACGCCCATATTCCGGCAACGCCCGGCTGTAAATGTACCGTATGATAAATTAGTACGTCCATATTCCGGCAACGCCCGTTAGTAAATGTACCGTTAGGTAAACTAGTACGTCCATATTCCGGCAACGCCCTGTTGTAAATGAACCGTATGGTAAACTAGTATGTCCATATTCAGGCAACACCCGGCTGTAAATATACCATTTGGTAAACTAGTACGTCAATATTCAGGCAACGCCCGGCTGT
Source organism: Panopea generosa (assembly GCA_029582155.1). Lineage (NCBI taxonomy): Eukaryota > Metazoa > Mollusca > Bivalvia > Adapedonta > Hiatellidae > Panopea > Panopea generosa. Next base: position 57,366,327 of record CM055897.1, read on the forward strand.
AAATGTACCCTTAGGTAAACTATTACGTCCATATTGAGGCAGCACCGGGCTGTAAATGTACCATATGGTAAACTAGTACGTACATATTCCCGCACACATCCGGCTGTAAATGTACCCTATGGTATACTAGTACGTCCATATTACGGCACACACCCGTATGTAAAGGTACCCTATGGTAAACTAGTACGTCCATATTACGGCACACACCCGGATGTAAAGGTACCCTATGGTTAACTAGTACGTCCATATAACGGCACACACCGGGCTGCAAATGTACCCTAAAGTAAACTAGCACGTCAATATTCAGGCAACAGCCGGCTGTAAATGTATATTTTGGTAAACTAATATTTGTATATTCAGGCAACACTCGACTGTAAATGTACCATATGGTAAACTAGTACGTCCATATTCCGGCACACACCCGGCTGTAAATGTACCCTATGGTAAACTAGTACGTTCATATTTAGGCAACAGCCGGCTTCAAATGTACCCTATGGTATTTCCCTTGGATTTTACTGTTTTAACATTTTGTTTTGAGTATATTTAAAAGAAGGCATGCAATATCGGTCTTTTAACATTGTATCAACATAACACTACCCAGTATACAAAAATTCAATATACAGTTAACAATTTGTGACAAAATTTTCAAAACCAAATATACCACCAAGTCTCAACTATTGCGATATATTCATTGCTTAAACTTTGAACGCTTATGTGTGTATTAGAAAAAATTATGTGATTTAGAATTTTTAAAAATGCTAAAGTAAGATGACAATGGATCAAATTTGTATATCTTTCCCATCTTGTCATATGATAAATTATTATTTTAGAGCTGTAAACTACTGACATAAAAGGCAAAAACAATATAGCGTAATGTTGTTTTTTTGTCGCCAATACAAAACTGACATGTCTGACCATAGACACAAATGCCTAAGCGCATAAGCAAAATGGACGAAAAGGCCAATGTTTGTTAAAAAAAAAAAAAAGTCTGCAGAGGTCATGAAAAGACATTGCTTGCAAACATATCGTTATTGTTGGAGGAAGACAGCAAGATGAATCTGAGTAGAACCGCAGAAGACTTACATGGATTGTTGGGACGAGCTGGACTCGAAATTATGACCGCAGCAGGGATCGAATTATTCGGACACAGAGTACCCTCCCTCATATCTATGAGCGATGTGTCCGAATTACATAAATATTTATGATGGATTCTTTATTATATCTTTGTGATATGTTCATTAATATCATGAGGTGTTGTTATGGTCCTTGGTTGATATTCCTGTGTGCTGTTCCCCAATATCATTGTTCTATACTCATGCGAGATATTTCTTCATATCATGATTTACTTCTGTGCATGCTGTTCTGTCATATCATGAGACAGTTAAGCTATATCCCTTTATGAGATATCGCATCGTATCATATGCAATCTCATTAAAAGCATACTTACTTTAAGCTTCAATACTATTTGACGGCGTCGCATAACAGGTCACCTCAGATTGAGCTTTCATGTAATTATTATTCATAATAATTCAGCCAATCACATTAAGCGTTACATTCGAAGTTCGTCGAGATTTACACCATGACATAGTGGTGTTTCCTGGGCGTTGATTCGGACAAAGTGATCTTCCTATGTTGGTGTATAAGTAAAAAAAGGTCGCGGTATCGTCCTCATTTCTAACAAGAGCGTTACAACTATAAACGCGTGATAATCGCACATGGTATTGGTATAGATTTCTCTTCGGTTCTACTTTCGCTTTCAAAATATTAAAAGCAATGCTTTGATTGGTCAATCTTAGGTGACATTCTATGCGACGCCGTCAGATCTACTGTGTGAAGATGGAAGCCTAAAGCTGATCTGACATTAATGAGATTGTATTATGTTGTTAAGATGGAATTTCATTGTTTTATTTGAAAACTTATCTATCTTAACAGTGTCTTACAACTCAGGCGAATCAAGCTCGAGGTCTTCCTGGGTAGAACCAGAACTAAAAATATGCGGATAAAGTGATAGTCTTGGCAGAGAAATGTATTTCTTGCATGAACTTGTAAGATTGATTAAGTTTTATGATGTCTTAAAAGTTTGTCCATGTTTAACCTACTCTCACATCAGTTTATTGTGATTGTATTTCATGTTTATAAAATGTTAATTTTTTGTTCTTTGATAATATAATTTTGTATATGTGGTGATGTCATACATGTATAAATGTTTTTCTTATTTAGTGGTGTTCCTCAAACATTCATCTCTTACTTTGCTTAGTTGTATATTGACATTTGAGAGCAAACACGTGCTGTTTGCAGTTAATCCATATACTGTGTTTGCAGTTAATCCATATACTGTGTTTCTATTTCAGTTATTGAGGAGTAGGACTGAGAAAATCAATTGTTTTGTTGATCCGTCCATTAGACAGTGGCAACACATCCCGGCAAGCACTACTAATATTCTCCTAGTTAATGGAAAGTCACACCTTTCTAAGTTGGAAGTGCCGGACACGAAATAGATATGGTTATTATGATTCTATCTCCACTGAAAACTGACAGTTAAACGTAAAGCTATTTCATTTCGATAGATATTATGGCAGTGTGTTACCATGACGAAGGAGACAGTGTTGACACGGCGTCTCGCTGATACTTAATGAGATTATGTAAAGTCGCGGAAATATTATCAAGGATTATATATCCCTGACGTACTTTACACGTAATTGCGTCATTTATGAAATCAGAATATTGTTGATTAATGTATCATTCTTCATAAAAATATAACTATTAACGTTAAATATTGAATTCAAATAATCTGCACTTACAATAACAAACGCTGTACGTTTTATCCGTTTATTGGTTATAGCATTACAGATGTGTGTAACCAAAGTAAACATCGATATCTGACCACATCCGTAAACACTGCGATTTGTCAACCATTGTTATGGCTGTTCGTGCCAGTTTATCACAAGAATACTACATATATTCTTTTTGCAGCAATTGAACAAACTGGCCAATTTTTGGTTATCCTGGATTATATTAATAAAGAAATAAACACTGACATTCGGGCGTAAATATGCGGCATTGTAAGTAACAAGCACTCATTGTCGGAATAATTGATTTACTGGAAATACGATATTGTAAACACGTCAACTATATTATGATACCAGTGTAATAAAGTAAGTGAAACAATAACGGAGGTATAAATTATTTAAAGGAATAATGCATCTCATATGTGAAGGCATATATATTATGAAATGTGCTGTGTTATGTAAGGCGACACGATTCTTAATTTAAATTCTTATATTTTTAATTGAGCAATGTGGATATGTCTTAAAGAGACGCACGTGACGCTGACCTAGAGAGACGTACGTTACATACTTAACGTCTTATTCGTTATGGATCTGTGTCCCTATACATGTGTATAAGTAGGCCTAATGGCCAGAACGCACAAAGGCTGCTGCTCAACCTTGCACTTCCGGGAAGATAATGCGCGGTTCGTTCTTTTAATGGTAGTTATGATGCTTTACATGCTAGTGGGAGCATCCGTGTTTATGATGCTCGAGAAGGATAATGAAGAAGCTGAAAAGGCAATTTACAACGGTCATTTACAAAACTTTTATGACAAATATCCTTCAATTGTAAAAAATGACGTAGAGGATTTGCTCAAACTCCATTCCGAGGCTGAGTCTGCTGGCTTTGTCGGTAACAAAAGACCAAGATGGGATTTTTCTGGCTCGTTTTATTTTGTTGGAACCGTTGTATCAACAATAGGTAAGATGCGTCACAGTATTTGTTAAGTAATAGATACAATTTATGTTTTTAATAATCAGCCTTGGATTAGAAATGTCACCGTTCTTATCAAAAGAAAAACAATACTGATCTGTACGAATAAGGACCAATAAGTGTTGTTTTGCATTTTTACATTCTTTTATCGATGGATTTTGACGAAAATTACACAGTAGTAATACAATTATAAGATTTGCTAGTTTGTGGTATTGAACTGACCTAGTGAGATGATTACTTCTTCAACTATGGCTCTCCAATAATCCATCTAGATACATGTACCTATCTATTTCATCACATATCATGTTGAAGAATAACGTGGAATAGGTATAAGTCAGACAGCGGCCGCTAACTGGTACGAGGTAGCGCACTTTAAGGTCAAGGTCATTTGTTGAGCATATTCAGCATTTCGCTGTTTTACCATGATGCCACTTCACGCTAAGCCGGACCAGAATCGGTATATAGATAATGTCTGCATGACGAAGTAGGAAAACCTATGAATTGTTCTAAAACATTGTCTAAGACTACTTGACCATAATATTTAAAACATGATCTATTTATCTGATTTTTTTGTGTAACACGCCATTAAGCCCATGATTAGCCAGTGAAATCGTCGCATATTTCATGTACATTACAATTATATCAGCTTAACTGAGCCGGCCAATCGTAGTGAGTATCATGCAGTCATGTGTATCATGCAGTCATGTGTATCATGCATTCGTGTGTAGTCATGTGTATCATGCAGTCGTATATATCCTTCAGTCATGTGTATCATGCAGTCGTGTGTAGTCATGTGTATTATGCAGTCGTGTGTAGTCATACGTATCATACAGTCATGTGTATCATGCAGTCGTGTGTATCATGCAGTCGTGTGTACCACGCAGTCGTGTGTACCATGCAGTCGTCTGTATCATGCAGTCTCACGCAGTCATGTATACCATGCAGTCGTGTGTATCATGCAGTCGTGTGTATCATGCAGTCCCATGCAGTCGTGTGTATCATGCAGTCGTGTGAACAATGCAGTCATGTGTATAATGCAGTAAGTTGCAGTCATATGTACCATGCAGTCATGTGTATCATGCATTCGTGTGTATCATGCAGTCGTGTGTATCATGCAGCCGTGTGTTCCATGCAGTCGTGTGTATCATGCAGTCATGTGTATCATGCAGTTATGTGTATCATGCAGTTGTGTGTATCATGCAGTTGTGTGTATCATGTAGTTATGTGTATCATGCAGTTATGTGTATCATGCAGTTGTGTGTATCATGTAGTGATGTGTATATGCAGTCGTGATAACCATGCAGTAACGTGTACCATGCTGTCGTGTGTACCATGCAGTCGTGTGTACCATGTAGTCGTGTATACAATGCAGGCATTTGTACCATGCAGTCATGTGTACCATGTAGAAACGTGTACCATGCAGTCTTGTGTACCATGCAGCCGTGTGTACCATGCAGTAGTGTGTACCATGCAGTCGTGTGTACCATGCAGGCGAGTGTACCATGCAGTCATGTGAACCATGAAGTCGTGTGTACAATGCAGTCATTTGCACCATGCAGTCGTATGTACTATGCAGTCGTGTGTACGATGCAGTCGTATGTATAATATAGTCATGCGTACCATGCAGTCATGCGTACCATGCAGGCACTTGCACCATACAGTCATTTGCACAATGCAGTCGTGTGTACTATGCAGTCGTGTGTATCATGCAGTCATATGTATAATGCAGTCATGTGTACCATGCTGTCATGCGTACCATGTAGGCATTTGTACCCTGCAGTCGTGTGTACTATGCAGTCATATGTATAATGCAGTCATGCGTACCATACAGTCATGCGTACCATGCATACAGTGGTACCATATAGTCGTGTGTACCATACAGCCGTGTGTATTATGCAGTCATGCGAATAATGCAGTCATGCGTACCATGCTGTCATGCGTACCATGCAGGCATTTGTATCATGCAGTCGTGTGAACCATGCAGTGTTGTGAACCATGCGTTTGTGTGTACCATGCAGTCATTTGTACTATACAGTCGTGTGTACCATGCAGTCGTGTGTACCATGTAGTCGTGTATACCATGCAAGCATTTGTACCATGCAGTCATGTGAACCATGTAGAAACGTGTACCATGAAGTCTTGAGTACCATGCAGTAGTGTGTACCATACATGCGAGTGTACCATGCAGTCATGTTAACCATGAAGTCGTGTGTACAATGCAGTCGTTTGCACCATGCAGTCGTGTGTACCATGCAGTCGTGTGTACCATGCAGTCGTATGTATAATGCAGTCATGCATGCCATGCAGTCATGCGTATCATGCAGGCATTTGCACCATGCAGTCATTTGTACAATGAAGTCGTGTGTACTATACAGTCTTGTGTATCATGCAGTCATATGTATAATGCAGCCATTTGTACCATGCAGTCATGCGTACCTTGTAGGCATTTATACCCTACAGTCGTGTGTACTATGCAGTCATATGTATAATGCAGGCATGCGTACCATTCAGTCATGCGTACCATGCATACAGTTGTACCATATAGTCGTGTGTACCATGCAGTCGTGCGTATTATGCAGTCATGCGTATAATGCAGTCATGCGTACCATGCAGGCATTTGTATCATGCAGTCGTGTGAACCATGCAGTGTTGTGTACCATGCAGTCGTGTGTATTATGCAGGCGTTTGTACCATGCAGTCGTGTGAACCATGCAGTCGTGTGTATCATGTAGTGATGTGTATATGCAGTCGTGATAACCATGCAGTAACGTGTACCATGCGGTAGTGTGTACCATGCAGTCATGTGTACTATGCAGTCGTGTGAACCATGCAGTGGTGTGTACCATGCAGTCGTGTGTATTATGTAGGCGTTTGTACCATGCAGTCGTGTGAACCATGCAGTCGTGTGTATCATGTAGTGATGTGTATATGCAGTCGTGATAACCATGCAGTAACGTGTACCGTGCGGTAGTGTGTACCATGCAGTCATGTGTACTATGCAGTCGTGTGTACCATGCAGTCGTGTGCACCATGTAGTCCTGTATACCATGCAGGCGAGTGTACTACGCAGTCGTGTGTACCATGCAGTCGTATTTATAATACAGTCATGCGTACCATGCAGTCATGCGTACCATTTAGGCAATTGCACCATGCAGTCATTTGCACAATACAATCGTGTGTACTATGCAGTCGTGTGTATCATGCAGTCATATGTATAATGCAGTCACGTGTATCATGTAGTCATATGTAAAATGCAGACATGTGTACTATGCAGTCATACGTACCATGTAACCATTTGTACCCTGCAGTCGTGTGTACTATGCAGTCATATGTATAATGCAGTCATGTGTACCATGCAGTCATGCGTATAATGCAGTCATGCGTACCATGCTGTCACGTTTACCATGCAGGCATTTGTATCATGCAGTGGTGTGAACCATGCAGTCGTGTGTACTATGCAGGCGTTTGTACCATGCAGGCGTGTGAACCATGCAGTTGTGTGTATCATGCAGTGATGTGTACCATGCAGTCGTGTGAACCATGCAGGCCTTTGTACCATTAAGTTGTGTGTACCATGCAGTCGTATGTACCATGCAGGCATTTGTTTAATGCAGTCGTGTGCACCATGCAGTCGTATGAACCATGCAGTCGTGTGTGCCATGCAGTCATGCGTTTCATGCAGTCGTGTGTATCATGCAGTCGTATGTATCATGCAGTCGTGTGTACCATGCAGGCATTTGTATCATGCAGGCGTGTGTATCATGCAGTCGTGTGTACCATGCCGTCATGTGTACCATGCAGGCTAGTGTACCATGCAGTTATGTGTACCATGAAAGCATTTGTACAATGCAGTGGAGTGAACCATGCAGTCGTGTGTACAATGCAGTCGTATTTACAATGCAGTCATGTGCTCCATGCAGTCATGTGCACCATACAGTCACGTGTATGATGCAGTTATGTGTACCATGCAGTTATATGTATTATGCAGTCGTGCGTATCATGCAACCGTACGTACCATGCAAGTATTTGTATAATGTAGTCGTGTGTATCATGCAGTCGTATGTATCATGCAGTAATGTGTATCATGCAGTTATGTGTACCATGCAGTCATGTGTTCCATGCAGGAATGTGTACCTTGCATATATGTATATCATGCATCTATTATGTAACATGCAGTCATGTGTATCATGCAGTCATGTGTACAATGCAGACACGTATATCATGCAGCTATGTGCCTCATGCAGTCATGTGCAACGTGCAGGCATGTGTGCTATTCGGCCATGTGTGTCATATAGGCATGTGTATAATGCAGCCATGTGTACCATGCAGGTATGTATATAATGCAATCATGTGTCCCATGCAGGCATGTTTATAATGCAGTCATGTGTACCATGCAGGCATGTATATAATGCAGTCATGTGTTCCATGCAGGCATTTGTACCACACAGGCACGTATATCATGCAGGCATGTGTACCATGCAGGCATGTATATAATGCAGTCATGTGAACCATGCAGGCATGTATATAATGCAGTCATGTGTACCATACAGGCATGTATATAATGCAGTCATGTGTACAATGCAGGTATGAGTATCACGCAGGCACATATATCATGTAGGCATGTGTACCACGCAGACGCGTATATCATGCAGACATGTGTACCATGCAGGCATGTATATCATGCAGTCATGTGTACCATGCTGCATGTGTACCATGCAGGCACGTTTATCATGCAGGCATGTATATAATACAGTCATGTGTACCATGCAGGCATGTGTACCATGAAGGCACGTATATAATGCAGTCATGTGTACCATACAGGCATGTATATAATGCAGTCATGTGTACAATGCAGGCATGAGTATCACGCAGGCACATATATCATGTAGGCATGTGTACCACACAGACACGTATATCATGCAGACATTTGTACCATGCGGGCATGTATATCATGCAGTCATGTGTACCATGCTGCATGTGTACCATGAAGGCACGTATATCATGCAGGCATGTGTGCCATGCAGGCGTGTACTTAATACATTCATGTGTACCATGCAGACATGTGTACCATGCAGGCACGTATATAATGCAGGCATGTGTACCATGCAGGTACGTATATCATGCAGGCATGTGTGCCATGCAGGCACATATATCATGCAGGCATATGTACCATGCAGGCACGTATATCATGCAGGCATGTGTACCATCCAGGCATGTATTTATTTAAGTCAAGTGTACCATGCAGGCATGTATATAATGCAGTCATGTGTACAATGCATTCATGTGTACCGTGCAGGCACGTATATCATGCAGGCACATGTACCATGGAGGGACGTATATCATGCAGCTATATGTATCATGCAGTCATGTGTACCATGGAGGCATGTGCACCGTGCAGGCATGTGTACTATTCGGCCATGTGTATCATTCATGCATGGATATAATGCAATCAGGTGTATCATGTAGGCATGTTTATAATGCCAGCATGTGTACCATGCAGCTATGTGTATAATGCAGCTATGTATATCATACAGCTATTTGTATCATGCAGTCATGCGTACCATGCAGTTATGTGTATCTTGCAGTCATGTGAACCATTCAGCTATGTGTATCATGCAGTCATATGTATCATGCAGTTTTTTTTATCATGCAGTCATTTGTATCATGCAGCTATGTGATTCATGCAACTTTGTGTATCATGTAACTATTTGTATCATGCAGCTATGTGTACCATGCAGTCATTTGTGTACCATTTATACATTTCTTTGATAAAAACGTTGTTTGATATGGACGGTGATATCAAGATGATAATGTTGTTTGATATGGACGACGGTATCCAGATGACAACGTTGTTTGGTATGGACTGTGATATCCAGATGACAACGTTGTTTGGTATGGACGGTGATATCCTGATGTCGTTTGATATGGACGGTGACATTCAAATGACACTGTTGTTTGATTTGGACGATGATATCATGATGACAACGTTGTTTGATATGGACGGTGATATTCAGATGTTGTTTGATATGGATGGTGATATTCAGATGTTGTTTGATATGGATGGTGATATTCAGATGACACGTTGTTTGATATGGACGGTGATATTCAGATGTTGTTTGATATGGACGGTGATATCCTGATGACAACGTTGTTTGATATGGACGGTGATATTCAGATGACACTGTTGTTTGATATGGACGGTGAAATCCAGATGACAACGTTGTTTGGTATGGACTGTGATATCCAGATGACAACGTTGTTTGGTATGGACTGTGATATCCAGATGACAACGTTGTTTGGTATGGACTGTGATATCCAGATGACAACGTTGTTTGGTATGGACGGTGATATTCAGATGTCGTTTGATATGGACGGTGACATTCAAATGACACTGTTGTTTGATTTGGACGATGATATCATGACAACGTTGTTTGATATGGACGGTGATATTCAGATGTTGTTTGATATGGATGGTGATATTCAGATGACACGTTGTTTGATATGGACGGTGATATTCAGATGTTGTTTGATATTGACGGTGATATCCTGATGACAACGTTGTTTGATATGGACGGTGATATTCAGATGACACTGTTGTTTGATATGGACGGTGATATCATGATGACAACGTTGTTTGATATGGACGGTGATATTCAGATGACACTGTTGTTTGATATGGACGGACAGTGATATCATGATGACACTGTTGTTTGATTTGGACGGTGATATTCAGATGTTGTTTGATATGGACGGTGATATCCTGATGACAACGTTGTTTGATATGGACGGTGATATTCAGATGTTGTTTGATGTGGACGGTGATATCCAGATGACAACGTTGTTTGATATGGACGGTGATATTCAGATGTTGTTTGATATGGACGGTGATATTCAGATGACAACGTTGTTTGATATGGACGGTAATATCCTGATGACAACGTTGTTTGATATGGACGGTGATATTCAGATGTTGTTTGATATGAACGGTGATATCCAGATAACAACGTTGTTTGATATGGACGGTGATATTTAGATGTTGTTTGATATGGACGGTGATTTCCTGATGACAGCGTTGTTTGATATGGACGGTGATATCTTGATGACAACGTTGTTTGATGGTGATATCCGTCAGATTACTTAATTCCATATTTCAACGAACTAATCGCTTATTTAAATCACTTTACGTACGTAAACTACACGTTGCCGGTTGCATACACTCAAACGACAATTTCTTACCCCCAGGTATGTAAAATGAATTACTACAAATATCGTTTATTCAAATGCCAACTTCTTGCTTTTACATATTTTAAGTTGTATAAATTGCATATTGCAAATAATAGCTTTCACAATATTTAACGAGATAAATGCTATATTTTTAGTTTATTAGCGATTTTAATTTCTGTAATACTATACATCATATCCTACAAAGCAACATATCGTCTTAATTTTTCAAATGTTCAACATTATGACGCTGACAAAACCAATTACTGCTCCCTTTTTTGTAAGTAGCATAAGTTCCCAATCGTTTATTCTCTGCAGATTCCGTCATCAGACGACCTTATGTGAAACTGACTTATTGCCATAAACCTGACTTTTTTTTTAAATTAATATAAAGTTTTTTTAATGTTCCTAAGTTTGCTAACTTAGAGACATTTTAACATTTTTTGTATTGAATTAAAACACATAAACGTTATTGCTGATAGGACATTGTCTGGTGAAGAGCGTACGCCATAAAGCCGCATGTCATAATGTAGAACGACCACAGGACGACTCAATATCGGATTCAAAATGAACAAAACATCCGACATACGTCCCCTAGAATATAACAAATATGATTGAAAATGCTGCGCTAGATCAGGAAACAACCATAGGACGTTCTAGTAGTTCGCAGGTGTCAACATAACAAATGCTACATAAGCACAGCCCCAAGGGAGTATGATTTAATTCTTTATGCAAAACATGAATAAAACAAACTAATCTACCAAAACAATCTTAAGGATGATTTTTAACTTGAATCTCGAACCTTTGACTTCTCAAATATCAAAATGCTCATTACCCTATTAGAAACGATGTCGAAACATCTTAGGGACATGTGACGTGACGGATGTAGGCTATTTTTTATACCCGTCACCGCAAACAACAAATTGATTTTGAAATGCTTCTACTACTGTGTTCTTTTTCTTTCCGTTTAGAGGTGCATACATAACACAAAATAAAAATGTTTAACACAGAAGAAAAAACTAGTCCAGTGATGACTCTGTTGTCGCATAAGTGACATAACCTGTCTCACGGACATTTCGCAGTCACCAGTTGGGAAATATTCGGAAGTTTCCGATGTGAAATGAATCGGACTCTTATTAATATTCTCTTAGATTTACATTTTAATATTTACATTTTATATTTACATTTTATATTTACATTTTAATATTTACATTTTATATTTATATTTTAATATTTACATTTACATATTTACATTTTATATTTACATTTAATATTTACAATTTAATATTTACATTGACATATTTACATTTTATATTTATATTTTAATATTTACATTTTAAATATTTACATTTTTAATATTTTACATTTCAATATTTACATTTTAATATTTGCATTTTGACATTTACATTTTATTATTTACATTATAATATTAACATTTTAATATTTACATTTTTATATTTCAATATTTACATTATAGTATTTACATTTTTACACAAACGTTTGCATTTTAAAATCTGTCTATGTTTGACAATGAGAACATTTTTTTATTCGTGAAAAACGGGTAGGTTTATATTTTGGTATGCCGCGAGAAATAAACGTAGCTGAAATATCAATATTTGTGTTACTATATCCGACACTTATGCAAACTTCGGCAAATAAAATCATTCTATTTTGTCATATGATCACACGTTTTATATGACAACAGGTTCAACTTTCAAAGAAAAAAGCTGGGTTTTATATAATGCAAAGATAAATGCTGGGTTTTATATAGCGTAAAGAAAAAGACTGGGTTTTATATAACGTAAGAAAAAGGCTGGGGATTTTATATAAAGATAAAGGCTAGGTTTTATATAACGTTAAGATAAAGGCTTGTTTTTTATAACGTAAAGAAAAAGACTGGGTTTTATTTAAGGTAAAGAAAAAGGCTGGGTTTTATTTAACGTCAAGAAAAAGGCTGGGTTTTATATAACGTAAAGAAAAAGGCTGTGTTTTATATAAAGTAAAGATAAAGGCTGGGTTTTATATAATGTAAAGAAAAAGGCTGGGTTTTATGTAACGTAAAAAAAGACTGGGTTTTATATAAAGTAAAGATAAAGGCTGGGTTTTATATAATGCAAAGAAAAAGGCTGGGTTTTATGTAACGTAAAAAAAGGCTGGGTTTTATTTTACGTCAAGAAAAAGGCTGGGTTTTATTATAACGTAAAGAAAAAGGCTGGGGGGTATATATAACGTAAAGAAAAATGCTGGGTTTAATTTAATGTAAAGAAAAGGCTGGGTTTTATATAACGTAAAGAAAAATGCTGGGTTTTATATTACGTAAAGAAAAAGGCTGGGTTTCATATAACGTAAAGAAAAAGACTGGGTTTTATATAACGTAGAGATAAAGGCTGTGGGGTTTATATAATATAAAGAATAAAGGCTTTGTTTTATATAACGTAAAGAAAAAAGCTGGGTTTTATATAACGTAAAAAAAGGCTGGATTTTATGTAACGTAAAGATAAGGCTGGGTTTTATATAACGTAAAGAAAAAGGCTGGTTTTTTTATATAAAGATAAAGGCTGGGTTTTATATAACGTAAAAATAAAGGCTGGGTTTTATAAAACGGAAAGAAATAGGTTGGGTTTTATTTTGCATAAAGAAAAAGGCTGTGTTTTTTTTCTTTAACGTCAAGAAAAATGGCTTGGTTTTATATAACGTAAACAAAAAGGCTTGGTTTTTTATATAAAGTAATGATAAAGGCTGGGTTTTATATAACGTAAAGAAAAAGGCTGGATTTAATGAAACGTAAAGAAAAAGGCTGGGTTTTATATAACGTAAAGAAACGGCTGGGTTTTATATAACGTAAAGAAAAAGGCTGGATATAATGAAACGTAAAGAAAAAGGCTGGGTTTTATATAACGTAAAGAAAAAGGCTGGGTTTTATATAACGTAAAGGTAAAGGCTGGGGGGTTTGTATAATATAAAGAAAAAGGATGGGTTTTATTTATCGTAAAGAAAAAGGCTGGGTTTTATATAACGTAAAGAAAAAACCTGGGTTTTTTATATAAAGATAAAGGCTGGGTTTTATATAACGTAAAGATAAAGGCTGGGTTTTATATAACTTAAAGATAAAGGCTGGGGGGTTTATATAATATAAAGAAAAAAGGATGGGTTTTATTTATCGTAAAGAAAATGGCTGGGTTTTATATAACGTAAAGATAAAGGCAGGGTTTTATAAAACGTAAAGAAAAAGCCTGTTTTTTTATATAAAGATAAAGGCTGGGTTTTATATAACGTAAAGAAAAAGGCTGGGTTTTATATAAAGATAAAGGCTGGGTTTTATATAACGTAAAAATAAAGGCTGGGTTTTATAAAACGGAAAGTGGAAAGAAAAAGGCTTGGTTTTATTTAATGTAAAGAAAAAGGCTGGGTTTTATATAACGTAAAGATAAAGGCTGGGTTTTATATAACGTTAAGAAAAAAGCTGGGTTTTATATAAGGTAAAGAATAAAAGGCTGGGTTTCATATAACGTAAAGATAAAGTCTGGGTTTTTATATAAGGTAAAGATAAAGGCTGGGATTTATACGAAAAAGGCTGGGGTTTTATATAACGTAAAGATAAAGAATACATAATATATATATGCTATATACACTCACGGACATTGAAAACAAAAAAAAGGCTTGTTTTTTATATAATGTAAAAATGAAGAATATATAATCTATATATGCTATATACACTCACGGATTTTGAAAACAAAACCATTAACACACAGGTCATTTTAGTGCACAAAATGACATCCGATTTCAAAGAAAGTTTTTATACATTAGGAGTGCGTCGCCTGGATACATACACTCGATATTGGAGCCTGTGATTTTTTTATTCTTGGGATAGCTTTAAAAAATAAAAAAATGCATTAAAATTTCAAGTCTCAGTCATGAAATTTTGACAGTAGACACTAAAATTACCTGTATGTAAGTAGTGCGTTTTTGAAGTCCCTGAGTGTACGTACCTACTCCACAAAATAGGCTGGGTTTTATATAATATAAAGATAAAGAACACTTGCCAAAACAATGCTAATAAAAGTATTGGCAATATATACATTGAAAACAATATTAACCTAGATACAGATTTTTGATTTACATTATCAAATATAGTAGGATATTAGGGAGCAATCACTTTTTACAAAAATATCACAAAAGATTTAGGAATATTGCTAACTACCGCAATTTTTTAATCTATTGAACTATGTAATAGAGATTTCGAACACTGTCACAAGAGTTCCCTTATGTGGTGTAGTTAAGGTTCTCTCTTGTACTTGAACTTAAGTTTTGCATTGGATGTAATCCTTTTATTTCATATTTTATTGTGGAACATTGGGTAGTAGAAAGCAATCACCTTAAACGTTTCAGGAATATTGCTAACTTGTTCATTTTAAATTTTGAATTCTAAGTTTCAAATTCTAAGTTTCAAATTATGACTGTCTCTAAATTTATATTATTTCACGAATTTAAGAGGATGCCTGATGAAACATGCACATTTTGTACTCACTGATGAACAACGGCGATATTTCCGTGAATGGAACGTGTCAGTTATAAGATGCACGTCAAAATAACACACCTGGGAGTAGCACATCGACATTGCAATAAATGAGATTTATAATTACACAGTTGCTGCACGCAATTTACATACTTGGAAGTTTGAAGTTGTCATTCAAGTGAATGAAATTTGTAATAACCAAGTTCAAAAATGTAACAAAACAATCTGAGTTATGGCGGTTAACACCTTCAAGTCAGTTTTATATTCGTGATTCGTATTTTCTATAATCAACACGAATCTAACTCTAACCTTACTCTCGACAACCTCCGATAGAGAACACGACTAGTAAACGTTGTTGTTTGATCTAACGTAAGATGAACTTTGATGTAACATGAAAATGCGTCAAAGTAAACGTTTTAGCAGTATTTTATAATACAACCAACACTGCTTAGTAAGAATGTTTTTGAATGTATACTATCTGCATAGATTATTTGTCAAGAACAACAACAACTTTACAACAAGAACAGATACGATAGATAATAATGAACGTAACTGTGACAAACCGTTATCAGGGTATTCAGCTAATTGAAAATTCGAATATTTTACATTGTGTCTTGGCTAGTATATTTTTCCTTTGTTATTTTTACAAGATTTAGTGAGTGTTTCTGCGACAATTAAGAAGGCGAAGACTCTATGTAAGAATATGGTCACATTTAATTGAAAATTTAAAAAATTTATACGACCTGTCAGTTTAAGTTAAGTTTTATATAGACATTTTATATGATATTGTAGTCAGGTATGTACAGTGTATTGATGTTTAACTTCAGCCCATTGATTGTAGTGGGAGAACTTTAACTTTGTAAATGAATAAAAAATAACAGTACATTTGACACAATATCGACACTCTTAAAAAAACGACAAATGAAGCATTTGATTTAGCCCCTTTCTTGTAAGGTGTTTTATTGTTTTAAGAGTGAAAAAGTGGTGAATTGAAAACATACCATCTATGAACAGTACCCGTCATTTGATGAAACTGAGAAAATTATTCCAAAACAATAAAAATTATTCAGTTCTTTAAATTTAAAAAAGAAACAAATACCACCAAAATATACAATCAGGCTCTCCTTATGACTCCTTTATCACAAAAATATGTTGGTCGTTTCAGGAGAAGTTGTAGTTCCAAGATTTGGAAAACGCCAAATTTAAACATGCAGCTTCAGTCACTTATCATGTTTTATATGTCCCTGACGTTTAAACATGCAGCTTCAGTCACTTATCATTGTTTTATATGTTCCTGACGTTTAAACATGCAGCTTCAGTCACTTATCATTGTTTTATATGTCTCTGACGTTTAAACATGCAGCTTCAGTCACTTATCATGTTTTATATGTCCCTGACGTTTAAACATGCAGCTTCAGCCACTTATCATGTTTTATATGTCCCTGACGTTTAAACATGCAGCTTCAGTCACTTATAATTGTTTTATATGTCCCTGACGTTTAAACATGCAGCTTCAGTCACTTATCATTGTTTTATATGTTCCTGACGTTTAAACATGCAGCTTCAGTCACTTATCATTGTTTTATATGTTCCTGACGTTTAAACATGCAGCTTCAGTCACTTATCATGTTTTATATGTTCCTGGCGTTTAAACATACAGCTTCAGTCACTTATCATTGTTTTATATGTCCCTGGCGTTTAAACATGCAGCTTCAGTCACTTATCATGTTTTATATGTCCCTGATGTTTAAACATGCAGCTTTAGTCACTTATCATGTTTTATATGTTCCTGACGTTTAAACATGCAGCTTCAGTCACTTATCATTGTTTTATATGTCCCTGACGTTTAAACATGCAGCTTCAGTCACTTATCATGTTTTATATGTTCCTGACGTTTAAACATGCAGCTTCAGTCACTTATCATGTTTTATATGTCCCTGACGTTTAAACATGCAGCTTCAGTCACTTATCATTGTTTTATATGTTCCTGACGTTTAAACATGCAGCTTCAGTCACTTATCATTGTTTTATATGTCCCTGACGTTTAAACATGCAGCTTCAGTCACTTATCATGTTTTATATGTTCCTGACGTTTAAACATGCAGCTTCAGTCACTTATCATGTTTTATATGTTCCTGACGTTTAAACATGCAGCTTCAGTCACTTATCTTTGTTTTATATATTCCTGACGTTTAAACATGCAGCTTCAGTCACTTATCATGTTTTATATGTTCCTGACGTTTAAACATGCAGCTTCAGTCACTTATCATTGTTTTATATGTTCCTGACGTTTAAACCTGCAGCTTCAGTCACTTATCATTGTTTTATATGTTCCTGACGTTTAAACATGCAGCTTCAGTCACTTATCATTGTTTTAAATGTCCCTGACGTTTAAACATGCAGCTTCAGTCACTTATCATGTTTTATATGTCCCTGACGTTTAAACATGCAGCTTCAATCACTTATCATTGTTTTATATGTTCCTGACGTTTAAACATGCAGCTTCAGTCACTTATCATTGTTTTATATGTTCCTGACGTTTAAACATGCAGCTTCAGTCACTTATCATTGTTTTATATGTTCCTGACGTTTAAACATGCAGCTTCGGTCACTTATCATGTTTTATATGTTCCTGACGTTTAAACATGCAGCTTCGGTCACTTATCATTGTTTTATATGTTCCTGACGTTTAAACATGCAGCTTCAGTCACTTATCATTGTTTAATATGTTCCTGACGTTTAAACATGCAGCTTCGGTCACTTATCATGTTTTATATGTCCCTGACGTTTAAACATGCAGCTTCGGTCACTTATCATGTTTTATATGTTCCTGACGTTTAAACATGCAGCTTCAGTCACTTATCATGTTTTATATGTTCCTGACGTTTAAACATGCAGCTTCAGTCACTTATCATGTTTTATATGTTCCTGACGTTGAAACATGCAGCTTCAGTCACTTATCATTGTTTTATATGTCCCTGACGTTTAAACATGCAGCTTCGGTCACTTATCATTGTTTTATATGTCCCTGACGTTTAAACATGCAGCTTCAGTCACTTATCATTGTTTTATATGTTCCTGACGTTTAAACATGCAGCTTCAGTCACTTATCATTGTTTTATATGTTCCTGACGTTTAAACATGCAGCTTCAGTCACTTATCATTGTTTTATATGTTCCTGGCGTTTAAACATGCAGATTCAGTCACTTATCATGTTTTATATGTTCCTGACGTTTAAACATGCAGCTTCAGTCACTTATCATTGTTTTAAATGTCCCTGACGTTTAAACATGCAGCTTCAGTCACTTATCATGTTTTATATGTCCCTGACGTTTAAACATGCAGCTTCAATCACTTATCATTGTTTTATATGTTCCTGACGTTTAAACATGCAGCTTCAGTCACTTTTCATGTTTTATATGTTCCTGACGTTTAAACATGCAGCTTCAGTCACTTATCATTGTTTTATATGTCCCTGACGTTTAAACATGCAGCTTCAGTCACTTATCATGTTTTATATGTCCCTGACGTTGAAACATGCAGCTTCAGTCACTTATCATGTTTTATATGTCCCTGACGTTGATTGCGCTGCAATAATCGATTCTTTTCTATTGACAATTTGTATAACAATACTCAATCTTATCAACCCACATATTGTGTTGACAATCATGAGGTAATAAGCAACCTTATTAATCGTTAGTTTGACAACTGCAAAGCAATAAACATTATAAACCTTCATATTATGCTGTTAACTGTATGGCAATACTCAACTTTATTAACCTTATTTTTATGACAAAATTACACTGCGATATTCAACGTTATAAATCTTTGTTTTATGTTGACAATTACATGGCAATATTATTCAATTCTGTCATCTCACTTTATGTTAATAATTGCCCTGTGGCGAGGACAACAACTTATTTTATGCAACAACAAATATAGCAGTATTCAATATTAAATTAAGCAATTACTCTACAATACCTTATACAGCAAAATTCAACCTTGTCATACCTCATTTAATGTCAGCAATTACTGTACAATACCTTATCTAGCAGTATTCACCTTATAACTCCTCATTTAAAGTCAGCAATTACACTACACTACCTTTATCTAGCAATATTCAACCTTATAACTCCTCATTTAATTTCAGCAATTACTGAACAATACCTTATCCAGCAAATAAACCTTGCGTCGTTAAATATCACTGTTCCCGGTAATAATCAACACCATGTGTCTATGTCCCAGCCATTAAATCTGATGTCGTGAACAATAACAGTTCTCGGTAATAATCAACAGCATGTATTTAAATCTCAGCCATTAAACCTGGTGTCGTTAAATATGACTGTTCTCGGTAATAATCAACACCATGTATTTAAATCCCAGCCATTAAACCTGGTGTCGTTAAATATAACTGTTTTCGGTAATAATCAACACCGTGTGTCTATGCCCCAGTCATTAAATCTGGTGTCGTTAAATATGACAGTTCTCGGTAATAATTAACATCGTGTGTCTATGCTCC
The DNA here is from genome assembly GCA_029582155.1 of Panopea generosa. Lineage (NCBI taxonomy): Eukaryota > Metazoa > Mollusca > Bivalvia > Adapedonta > Hiatellidae > Panopea > Panopea generosa. The sequence continues at coordinate 57,386,345 of CM055897.1, forward strand.
AGCCAATTAAACCTGGTGTCGTTAAATCTGACAGTTCTCGGTAATTATCAACATCATATGTCTATGCCCCAGCCATTAAACTTGGTGTCGTTAAATATGACAGTTCTCGGCAATAATCAACATCGTGTGTCTATGCCCCAGCCATTAAACCTGGTGTCGTTAAATATGACAGTTCTCGGTAATAATCAACATCGTGTGTCTATGCACCAGCCATTAAACCTGGTGTCGTTAAATATGACATTTCTCGGTAATAATCAACATCGTGTGTCTATGCCCCAGCCATTAAACCTGGTGTCGTTAAATGTGACAGTTCTCGGTAATAATCAACATCGTGTGTCTATGCCATAGCCAATTAAACCTGGTGTTGTTAGATATGACAGTTCTCTGTAATAATTAACATCGTGTGTCTATGCCACAGCCATTAAACCTGGTGTCGTTAAATATGACAGTTCTCGGTAATAATCAACATCGTGTGTCTATGCCATAGCCAATTAAACCTGGTGTTGTTAGATATGACAGTTCTCTGTAATAATCAACATCGTGTGTCTATGCTCCAGCCAAATAAACCTGGTGTCGTTAAATATGAACAGTTCTCGGTAATAATCAACATCATGTGTCTATGCCCCAGCCATTAAACCTGGTGTCGTTAAATATGACAGTTCTCGGTAATAATCAACATCGTGCGTCTATGCCATAGCCAATTAAACCGGGTGTTGTTAGATATGACAGTTCTCGGTAATAATCAACATCGTGTGTCTATGCCCTAGCCAATTAAACCTGGTGTTGTTAGATATGACAGTCATCGGTAATAATCAACATCGTGCGTCTATGCCCCAGCCAATTAAACCTAGTGTCGTTAGATATGACAGTTCTCAGTAATAATCAACATCTTGTGTCTATGCCACAGCCATTAAACCTGGTGTTGTTTAATATGACATTTCTCGGTAATAATCAACATCGTGTGTTTATGCCCCAGCTATTAAACCTGGTGTCGTTAAATATGACAGTTCTCGGTAATAATCAACATCGTGTGTCTTTGCCGCAACCATTAAACCTGATGTCGTTAAATATGACAGTTCTCGGTAATAATCAACATCGTGTGTCTATGCCCCAGCCATTAAACCTGGTGTCGTTAAATATGACAGTTCTCGGTAATAATCAACATCGTGCGTCTATGCCATAGCCAATTAAACCGGGTGTTGTTAGATATGACAGTTCTCGGTAATAATCAACATCGTGTGTCTATGCCCTAGCCAATTAAACCTGGTGTTGTTAGATATGACAGTCATCGGTAATAATCAACATCGTGCGTCTATGCCCCAGCCAATTAAACCTAGTGTCGTTAGATATGACAGTTCTCAGTAATAATCAACATCTTGTGTCTATGCCACAGCCATTAAACCTGGTGTTGTTTAATATGACATTTCTCGGTAATAATCAACATCGTGTGTTTATGCCCCAGCTATTAAACCTGGTGTCGTTAAATATGACAGTTCTCGGTAATAATCAACATCGTGTGTCTTTGCCGCAACCATTAAACCTGATGTCGTTAGATATGACAGTTCTCGGTAATAATCAACATCGTGTGTCTATGCCCCAGCCATTAAACCTGGTGTCGTTAAATATACCTTTTCTTGGAAATAATCAACATCGTGTGTCTATGCCCTAGCCATTAAACCTGATGTCGTTAAATATGACAGTTCTCGGTAATAATCAACATCGTGTGTCTATGCTCCAGACATTAAACCTGATGTCGTTAAATATGACCGTTCCCGGTAATATTCAACATAGCGTATCCATCCCCAGCCATTAAACCTGATGTCGTTAAATATGACCTTTCCCGGTAATAATCAACATTGCGTGTCCAGCCCCAGCCATTAAACCTGATGTCGTTAAATATGACAGTTCCCGGTAATATTCAACATCGTGTGTATAGACACACGATGTTGCCACAGTCATTAAAACTGGTGCCGTTCAATATGCCTGTTCTCGGAAATAATCAACATCGTGTGTCTATGCACCAGCCATTAAACCTGATGTCGTTAAATATGACAGTTCTTGGTAATAATCAACATCGTGTGTCTATGCCCCAGCCATTAAACCTGGTGTCGTTAAATATACCTGTTCTCGGAATTAATCAACATCGTGTGTCTATGCCCCAGCTATTAAACCTGATGTCGTTAAATATACCTGTTCTCGGAATTAATCAACATCGTGTGTCTATGCCCCAGCTATTAAACCTGATGTCGTTAAATATACCTGTTCTTGGAAATAATCAACATCGTGTGTCTATGCTCCAGCCATTAAACCTGATGTCGTTAGATATGACCGTTCCCCGTAATATTCAACATCGCGTTTCCATCCCCAGCCATTAAACCTTATGTCGTTAAATATGACAGTTCCCGGTTAGAATCAACATCATGTGTCCAGCCCAAGCCATTAAACCTGACGTCGTTAAAAATGACTATTACTGGTAATAAACAACACCATGTGTCTATTCCCCAGTCATTAAACTTGGTTTCGTTAAATATGACCGTTCTCGGTAATAATCAACACCATGTGTCATAATACAGCAGTGGTATAGTTAACATATTACTAAACTAGTTGATGTTTACATGACCATGTTTAATACAGCAGTGGTATACTTAACATGTTACTAGACTAGTTGATGTTTACATGACCATGTTTGATACAGCAGTGGTATACTTAACATGTTACTAGACTAGTTGACGTTTACATGACCTTGTTTAATACAGCAGTGCTATACTTAACAAATCACTAGACTAGTTAATGTTTACATGGCCATGTTTAATACAGCAGTGGTATACTTAACATATTACTAGACTAGTTGATGTTTACATGACCATGTTTAATACAGCAGTGGTATACTTAACATATTATTAGACTAGTTAATGTTTACATGACCATGTTTAATACAGCAGTGGTATACCTAACATATTACTAGACTAGTTAATGTTGACATGACTTTGTTTAATACAGCAGTTGTATACTTAACATATTACTAGACTAGGTGATGTTTACATGATCTTGTTTAATACAACAGTGGTATACTTAACATATTACTAGACTGGCTAATGTGTACATGGCCATGTTTAATACAGCAGTGGTATAGTTAATATATTACGAGACTAGTTGATGTTTACATGACCATGTTTAATACAGCAGTGCTATAATTAACATATTACTGGACTAGTTGATGTTTTACATGACCATGTTTGATACAGCAGTGATATAATTAACATATTACTGGACTAGTTGATATTTTACCTGACCATGTTTAATACAGCAGTGGTATACTTAACATATTACTAGACTAGTTAATGTTTACATGACCATGTTTAATACAGCAGTGGTATACTGAATATATAACTAGACTAGTTGATGTTTACATGACCATGTTTAATACAGCAGTGGTATTATTGACATATTACTAGATTAATTGATAATTACATGACCATGTTTAATACAGCAGTGGTATACTTAACATATTACTAGATAAATTAATGTTAACATTACCATGTTTAATACAGCAGTGGTAAACTTAACATATTTCTAGACTAGTTGATGTTTACATGACCATGTTTAATACAGCAGTGGTATACTTAACATATTACTAGACTAGTTGATGTTTACATGACCATGTTTAATACAGCAGTGATATAATTAACATATTACTGGACTAGTTGATGTTTTACCTGACCATGTTTAATACAGCAGTGGTATACTTAACATATTACTAGACTAGTTAATGTTTACATGACCTTGTTTAATACAGCAGTGGTATACTTAATATATAACCAGACTAGTTGATGTTTACATGACCATGTTTAATACAGCAGTGGTATACTTAACATATTACTAGACTAATTGATAATTACATGACCATGTTTAATATAGCAGTGGTATACTTAACATATTACTAGATTAAATAATGTTTACATGACCATGTTTAATACAGCAGTGGTATACTTAATATATAACTAGACTAGTTGATGTTTACATGACCATTTTTAATACAGCAGAGGTATTATTGACATATTACTAGACTAATTGATAATCACATGACCATGTTTAATACAGCAGTGGTATACTTAACATATTACTAGATTAAATAATGTTTACATGACCATGTTTAATACAGCAGTGGTATACTTTACATATTACTAGACTTGTTAATGTTTACATTACCATGTTTAATACAGCAGTGGTATACTTAACATATTACTAGACTAGTTGATGTTTTACATGACCATGTTTATTACAGCAGTGGTATTATTGCCATATTACTAGACTAATTGATAATTACATGACCATGTTTAATACAGCAGTGGTATACTTAACATATATATAGATTAATGAATGTTTACCTGACCATGTTTATTACAGCAGTGATATACTTAACATATTACTAGACTAGTTGATGTTTACGTGATCATGTTTAATACAGCAGTGGTATACTTAACATATTACTAGACTAGTTAATGTTTACATGACCTTGTTTAATACAGCAGTGGTATACTTAATATATAACCAGACTAGTTGATGTTTACATGACCATGTTTAATACAGCAGTGGTATACTTAACATATTACTAGACTAATTGATAATTACATGACCATGTTTAATATAGCAGTGGTATACTTAACATATTACTAGATTTAATAATGTTTACATGACCATGTTTAATACAGCAGTGGTATACTTAATATATAACTAGACTAGTTGATGTTTACATGACCATTTTTAATACAGCAGAGGTATTATTGACATATTACTAGACTAATTGATAATCACATGACCGTGTTAAATACAGCAGTGGTATACTTAACATATTACTAGATTAAATAATGTTTACATGACCATGTTTAATACAGCAGTGGTATACTTTACATATTACTAGACTTGTTAATGTTTACATTACCATGTTTAATACAGCAGTGGTATACTTAACATATTACTAGACTAGTTGATGTTTTACATGACCATGTTTATTACAGCAGTGGTATTATTGCCATATTACTAGACTAATTGATAATTACATGACCATGTTTAATACAGCAGTGGTATACTTAACATATATATAGATTAATGAATGTTTACATGACCATGTTTATTACAGCAGTGATATACTTAACATATTACTAGACTAGTTGATGTTTACGTGATCATGTTTAATACAGCAGTGGTATACTTAACATATTACTAGACTTATTAATGTTTACATGACCATGTTTAATACAGCAGTGGTATACTTAACATATTACTAGACTAGCTAATGTTTACATGACCATGTTTAATACAGCAGTGGTATACTTAACATGTTACTAGACTAGTTGATGTTTACATGACCTTGTTTAATACAGCAGTGGTATACATAACAAATCACTAGACTAGTTGATGTTTACATGACCATGTTTAATACAGCATTGGTATACTTACCATATCACTAGACTAGTTTATGTTTACATGGCCATGTTTAATACAGCAGTGGTATACTTAACATATTACTAGACTAGTTGATGTTTACATGACCATGTTTAATACAGCAGTGGTATACTTAACATATTATTAGACTAGTTAATGTTTACATGACCATGTTTAATACAGCAGTGATATACCTAACATATTACTAGAGTAGTTGATGTTTACATGACCATGTTTAATACAGCAGTGGTATACTTAACATATTACTAGACTAGCTAATGTTTACATGACCCAGTTTAAAAAAGCATTGGTATACTTAACATATCACTAGACTAGTTAATGTTTACATGGCCATGTTTAATACAGCAGTGGTAAACTTAACATATTACTAGACTAGTTGATGTTTACATGACCATGTTTAATACAGCAGTGGTATACTTAACATATTACTAGACTAGATAATGTTTACATGACCATGTTTAATACAGCAGTGGTATAGTTAACATATTACTAGATTAATTAATGTTTACATGACCATGTTTAATACAGCAGTGGTATACTTAACATATTACTAGACTAGCTAATGTTTACATGACCATGTTTAATACAGCAGTGGTATACTTAACATATTACTAGATTAAATAATGTTTACATGACCATGTTTAATACAGCAGTGGTATACTTTACATATTACTAGACTTGTTAATGTTTACATTACCATGTTTAATACAGCAGTGGTATACTTAACACATTACTAGACTAGATAATGTTTACATGACCATGTTTAATACAGCAGTGGTATACTTAACATATTACTAGATTAATTAATGTTTACATGACCATGTTTAATACAGCAGTGGTATACTTAACATATTACTAAACTTATTAATGTTTACATGACCATGTTTAATACAGCAGTGGTATACTTAACATATTACTAGACTAGCTAATGTTTACATGACCATGTTTAATACAGCAGTGGTATACTTAACATGTTACTAGACTAGTTGATGTTTACATGACCTTGTTTAATACAGCAGTGGTATACTTAACAAATCACTAGACTAGTTGATGTTTACATGACCATGTTTAATACAGCATTGGTATACTTACCATATCACTAGACTAGTTAATGTTTACATGGCCATGTTTAATACAGCATTGGTATACTTAACATATTACTAGACTAGCTAATGTTTACATGACCCAGTTTAAAAAAGCATTGGTATACTTAACATATCACTAGACTAGTTAATATTTACATGGCCATGTTTAATACAGCAGTGGTAAACTTAACATATTACTAGACTAGTTGATGTTTACATGACCATGTTTAATACAGCAGTGGTATACTTAACACATTACTAGACTAGATAATGTTTACATGACCATGTTTAATACAGCAGTGGTATAGTTAACATATTACTAGATTAATTAATGTTTACATGACCATGTTTAATACAACAGTGGTATACTTAACATATTACTAGATTAATTAATGTTTACATGACCATGAGTAATACAGTAGTGGTATAGTTAACATATTTCTAGACTAATTGATGTTTACATGATCGTGTTTTAAACAGCAGTGGTATACTTAACATGTTACTAATCTGGCTAATGTTTGCATGACCATGTTTAATACAGCAATGGTATACTTAACATGTTTCTAATCTGGCTAATGTTAACATGACCATGTTTAATACGGCAGTGGCATACTTAACATATTACTAGACTAGTTAATGTTTACAAGACATTGTTTAATACAGCAGTGGTATACTTAACATATTACTAGACTAGCTAATGTTTACATGACCATGTTCAATACAGCATGGTATACTTAACATATTACTAGACTAGTAAATGTTTACATGCCATTGTTTAATACAGCAGTGGTATACTTAACATATTACTAGACTAGTTAATGTTTACATGCCATTGGTTAATACAGCAGTGGTATACTTAACATATTACTAGACTAGCTAATGTTTACATGACATTTTTGAATACAGCTGTGGTATAGTTAACATATTACTAGATTAATTAATGTTTACATGACCATGTTTAATACAGCTGTGGTATACTTAACATATAACTAGACTAGTTAATGTTTACATGGCCATGTTTAATACAGCAGTGGTATACTAAACAGATTACTAGACTAGTTAATGTTTACATGCCATTGGTTAATACAGCAGTGGTATACTTAACATATTACTAGACTAGCTAATGGTTACATGACATTGTTGAATACAGCAGTGGTATACTTAACATATTACTAGACTAGTTAATGTTTACCTGACCATGTTTAAAACAGCAGTGGTATACTTAACATATGACTAGACTAGTTAATGTTTACATGACCATGTTAAATACAGCAGTGGTATACTTAACATATTACTAGACTAGTTAATGTTTACCTGACCATGTTTAAAGCAGCAGTGGTATACCTAACATATGACTAGACTAGCTAATGGTTACATGACATTGTTGAATACAGCAGTGGTATACTTAACATATTACTAGACTAGTTAATGTTTACCTGACCATGTTTAAAACAGCAGTGGTATACTTAACATATGACTAGACTAGTTAATGTTTACATGGCCATGTTTAATACAGCAGTGGTATACTAAACATATTACTAGACTAGTTAATGTTTACATGCCATTGGTTAATACAGCAGTGGTATACTTAAAAAATTACTAGACTAGCTAATGGTTACATGACATTGTTGAATACAGCAGTGGTATACTTAACATATTACTAGACTAGTTAATGTTTACCTGACCATGTTTAAAACAGCAGTGGTATACTTAACACATGACTAGACTAGTTAATGTTTACATGGCCATGTTTAATACAGCAGTGATATACTAAACATATTACTAGACTAGTTATGTTTACAAGACATTGTTTAATACAGCAGTGGTATACTTAACATATTTCTAGACTAGCTAATGTTTACATGGCCATGTTTAATACAGTAGTGGTATCCTTAACATATTACTAGACTAGTTAATGTTTACAAGACATTGTTTAATACAGCAATGGTATACTTAACATATTACTAGACTTTCTAATGTTTACATGACCATGTTTAAAACAGCAGTGGCATACTAAACATATTACAAGACTAGTTAATGTTTACATCACCATGTTTAAAACAGCAGTGGCATACTAAACATATTACTAGACTAGTTAATGTTTACAAGATATTGTTTAATACAGCAGTGGTATACTTAACATATTACTAGACTAGCTAATGTTTACATGGCCATGTTTTATACAGCAGTGGTATACTAAACATATTACTAGACTAGTTAATGTTTACAAGACATTGTTTAATACAGCAGTGGTATACTTAACATATTACTAGACTAGTTAATGTTTACAAGACATTGTTTAATACAGCAATGGTATTCTAAACATATTACTAGACTAGCTAATGTTTACATGGCCATGTTTAATACAGCAGTGGTATCCTTAACATATTACTAGACTAGTTAATGTTTACAAGACATTGTTTAATACAGCAGTGGTATACTTAACATATTACTAGACTATCTAATGTTTACATGACCATGTTTAATACAGCAGTGGTATACTTAACATATTACTAGACTAGTTAATGTTTACAAGACATTGTTTAATACAGCAGTGGTATACTTAACAACTTACTAAACTAGTTAATGTTTACATGACATTGTTTAATACAGCAGTGGTATTCTTAACATATTACTAGACTAGCTAATGTTTACATGACCATGTTTAATACAGCAGTGGTATACTAATCATATTACTAGACTTGTTAATGTTTACATTACCATGTTTAATACAGCAGTGGTATACTTAACACATTACTAGACTAGATAATGTTTACATGACCATGTTTAATACAGCAGTGGTATAGTTAACATATTACTAGATTAATTAATGTTTACATGACCATGTTTAATACAGCAGTGGTATACTTAACATATTACTAAACTTATTAATGTTTACATGACCATGTTGAATACAGCAGTGGTATACTTAACATATTACTAGACTAGCTAATGTTTACATGACCATGTTTAATACAGCAGTGGTATACTTAACATGTTACTAGACTAGTTGATGTTTACATGACCTTGTTTAATACAGCAGTGGTATACTTAACAAATCACTAGACTAGTTGATGTTTACATGACCATGTTTAATACAGCATTGGTATACTTACCATATCACTAGACTAGTTAATGTTTACATGGCCATGTTTAATACAGCAGTGGTATACTTAACATATTACTAGACTAGCTAATGTTTACATGACCCAGTTTAAAAAAGCATTGGTATACTTAACATATCACTAGACTAGTTAATATTTACATGGCCATGTTTAATACAGCAGTGGTAAACTTAACATATTACTAGACTAGTTGATGTTTACATGACCATGTTTAATACAGCAGTGGTATACTTAACACATTACTAGACTAGATAATGTTTACATGACCATGTTTAATACAGCAGTGGTATAGTTAACATATTACTAGATTAATTAATGTTTACATGACCATGTTTAATACAACAGTGGTATACTTAACATATTACTAGATTAATTAATGTTTACATGACCATGAGTAATACAGTAGTGGTATAGTTAACATATTTCTAGACTAATTGATGTTTACATGATCGTGTTTTAAACAGCAGTGGTATACTTAACATGTTACTAATCTGGCTAATGTTTGCATGACCATGTTTAATACAGCAATGGTATACTTAACATGTTTCTAATCTGGCTAATGTTAACATGACCATGTTTAATACGGCAGTGGCATACTTAACATATTACTAGACTAGTTAATGTTTACAAGACATTGTTTAATACAGCAGTGGTATACTTAACATATTACTAGACTAGCTAATGTTTACATGACCATGTTCAATACAGCATGGTATACTTAACATATTACTAGACTAGTAAATGTTTACATGCCATTGTTTAATACAGCAGTGGTATACTTAACATATTACTAGACTAGTTAATGTTTACATGCCATTGGTTAATACAGCAGTGGTATACTTAACATATTATTAGACTAGCTAATGTTTACATGACATTTTTGAATACAGCTGTGGTATAGTTAACATATTACTAGATTAATTAATGTTTACATGACCATGTTTAATACAGCTGTGGTATACTTAACATATAACTAGACTAGTTAATGTTTACATGGCCATGTTTAATACAGCAGTGGTATACTAAACAGATTACTAGACTAGTTAATGTTTACATGCCATTGGTTAATACAGCAGTGGTATACTTAACATATTACTAGACTAGCTAATGGTTACATGACATTGTTGAATACAGCAGTGGTATACTTAACATATTACTAGACTAGTTAATGTTTACCTGACCATGTTTAAAACAGCAGTGGTATACTTAACATATGACTAGACTAGTTAATGTTTACATGACCATGTTAAATACAGCAGTGGTATACTTAACATATTACTAGACTAGTTAATGTTTACCTGACCATGTTTAAAGCAGCAGTGGTATACCTAACATATGACTAGACTAGCTAATGGTTACATGACATTGTTGAATACAGCAGTGGTATACTTAACATATTACTAGACTAGTTAATGTTTACCTGACCATGTTTAAAACAGCAGTGGTATACTTAACATATGACTAGACTAGTTAATGTTTACATGGCCATGTTTAATACAGCAGTGGTATACTAAACATATTACTAGACTAGTTAATGTTTACATGCCATTGGTTAATACAGCAGTGGTATACTTAAAAAATTACTAGACTAGCTAATGGTTACATGACATTGTTGAATACAGCAGTGGTATACTTAACATATTACTAGACTAGTTAATGTTTACCTGACCATGTTTAAAACAGCAGTGGTATACTTAACACATGACTAGACTAGTTAATGTTTACATGGCCATGTTTAATACAGCAGTGATATACTAAACATATTACTAGACTAGTTATGTTTACAAGACATTGTTTAATACAGCAGTGGTATACTTAACATATTTCTAGACTAGCTAATGTTTACATGGCCATGTTTAATACAGTAGTGGTATCCTTAACATATTACTAGACTAGTTAATGTTTACAAGACATTGTTTAATACAGCAATGGTATACTTAACATATTACTAGACTTTCTAATGTTTACATGACCATGTTTAAAACAGCAGTGGCATACTAAACATATTACAAGACTAGTTAATGTTTACATCACCATGTTTAAAACAGCAGTGGCATACTAAACATATTACTAGACTAGTTAATGTTTACAAGATATTGTTTAATACAGCAGTGGTATACTTAACATATTACTAGACTAGCTAATGTTTACATGGCCATGTTTTATACAGCAGTGGTATACTAAACATATTACTAGACTAGTTAATGTTTACAAGACATTGTTTAATACAGCAGTGGTATACTTAACATATTACTAGACTAGTTAATGTTTACAAGACATTGTTTAATACAGCAATGGTATTCTAAACATATTACTAGACTAGCTAATGTTTACATGGCCATGTTTAATACAGCAGTGGTATCCTTAACATATTACTAGACTAGTTAATGTTTACAAGACATTGTTTAATACAGCAGTGGTATACTTAACATATTACTAGACTATCTAATGTTTACATGACCATGTTTAATACAGCAGTGGTATACTTAACATATTACTAGACTAGTTAATGTTTACAAGACATTGTTTAATACAGCAGTGGTATACTTAACAACTTACTAAACTAGTTAATGTTTACATGACATTGTTTAATACAGCAGTGGTATTCTTAACATATTACTAGACTAGCTAATGTTTACATGACCATGTTTAATACAGCAGTGGTATACTAATCATATTACTAGAGTAGTTAATGTTTCCACGGCATTGTTTAATACAGCAGTGGTATACTTAACATATTACTAGACTAGTTAATGTTTACATGCCATGATTAATACAGCAGTGGTATCCTTAACATATTACTAGACTAGTTAATGTTTACATGCCATTGGTTAATACAGCAGTGGTATCCTTAACATATTACTAGACTAGTTAATGTTTACAAGGCATTGTTTAATACAGCAGTGGTATACTTACCATATTACTAAACAAGTTAATGTTTACATGACATTGTTTAATACAGCAGTGGTATTCTTAACATATTACTAGACTAGTTAATTTTTACAAGACATTGTTTAATACAGCATTTATATACTTAACATATTACTAGACTAGCTAATGTTTACATGACCATGCTTAATACAGCTGTGGTATACTTAACATATTACTAGACTAGTTAATGTTTACAAGACATTGTTAAATACAGCAGTGGTATACCCAACATATTACTAGACTAGTTAATGTTTACATGACATTGTTTAATACAGCAGTGGTATACTTAACATATTACTAGACTAGTTAATGTTTACATGACATTATTTATTACAGCAGTGGTATACTTACCATATCACTAGACTATTTAATGTTCACATTGCCATGTTTAATACAGCAGTGGTATACTTAACATATTACTAGACTAGTTAATGTTTACATGATCATGTTTAATACAGCAGTGGTATACTTAACATATTACTAGACTAGTTAATGTTTACATGATCATGTTTAATACAGCAGTGGTATACTTAACATATTATTAGACTAGCTAATGTTTACATGGCCATGTTTAATACAGCAGTGGTATACTTAACATATTACTAGACTAGCTAATGTTTACACGGCCATGTTTTATACAGCAGTGGTATACTTAACATATTACTAGACTAGCTAATGTTTACACGGCCATGTTTAATACAGCAGTGGTATACTTAACATATTACTAGGCTAGCTAATGTTTACATGGCCATGTTTAATACAGCAGTGGTATACTTAACATATTACTAGACTAGCTAATGTTTACACGGCCATGTTTAATACAGCAGTGCTATACTTAACACATGACTAGACTAGCTAATGTTTACATGGCCATGTTTAATACAGCAGTGGTATACTGAACATATTTCTAGACTAATTAATGTTTACATGGCCATGTTTAGTACAGCAGTGGTATACTTAACATATTACTAGACTAGGTAATGTTTACATGACCATGTTTAATACAGCTGTGGTATACTTAACATATTACTACACTAGCTAATGTTTACATGGCCATGTTTAATACAGCAGTGGTATACTTAACATATTACTAGACTAGTTAATGTTTACACGGCCATGTTTAATACAGCAGTGCTATACTTAACATATTACTAGACTAGCTAATGTTGACATGGCCATGTTTAATACAGCAGCGGTATACTGAACATATTACTAGACTAGTTAATGTTTACACGGCCATGTTTAATACAGCTGTGGTATACTTAACATATTACTAGACTAGCTAATGTTTACATGGCCATGTTTAATACAGCAGTGGTATACTTAACATATTACTAGACTAGCTAATGTTTACACGGCCATGTTTAATACAGCAGTGGTATACTTAACATATTACTAGACTAGCTAATGTTTACACGGCCATGTTTAATACAGCAGTGGTATACTTAACATATTACTAGACAAGCTAATGTTTACACGGCCATGTTTAATACAGCAGTGCTATACTTAACATATTACTAGACTAGCTAATGTTTACACGGCCATGTTTAATACAGCAGTGGTATACTGAACATATCACTAGACTAGTTAATGTTTACATGGCCATGTTTAATACAGCAGTGGTATACTTAACATATTACTAGACTAGGTAATTTTTAGAAGACATTGTTTAATACAGCAGTGGTATACTTAACAACTTACTAAACTAGTTAATGTTTACATGACATTGTTTAATACAGCAGTGGTATTCTTAACATATTACTAGACTAGTTAATGTTTACAAGACATTGTTTAATACAGCATTGGTATACTTAACATATTACTAGACTAGCTAATGTTTACATGACCATGCTTAATACAGCAGTGGTATACTTAACATATTACTAGACTAGTTAATGTTTACAAGACATTGTTTAATACAGCAGTGGTATACTGAACATATTACTAGACTAGTTAATGTTTACATGACATTGTTTAATACAGCAGTGGTATACTTAACATATTACTAGACTAGTTAATGTTTACATGACATTATTTAATACAGCAGTGGTATACTTACCATATCACTAGACTATTTAATGTTCACATTGCCATGTTTAATACAGCAGTGGTATACTTAACATATTACTAGACTAGTTAATACTTACATGACAATGTTTAATACATCAGTGGTATACTTAACACATTATTAGACTAGCTAATGTTAACATGACCATGTTTAATACAGCAGTGGTATACTTAACATATAACTAGACTAGTTAATGTTTACAAGACATTGTTTAGTACATCAGTGGTATACTTAACATATTACTAGACTAGTTAATATTTACATGACTATGTTTAATACAGCAGTGGTATACTAATCATATTACTAGACTAGTTAATGTTTTCACGGCATTGTTTAATACAGCAGTGGTATACTTAACATATTACTAGACTAGTTAATGTTTACATGCCATGTTTAATACAGCAGTGGTAGACTTAACATATTACTAGACTAGTTAATGTTTACAAGGCATTGTTTAATACTGCAGTGGTATACTTACCATATTACTAAACAAGTTAATGTTTACATGACATTGTTTAATACAGCAGTGGTATTCTTAACATATTACTAGACTAGTTAATTTTTACAAGACATTGTTTAATACAGCATTGATATACTTAACATATTACTAGACTAGCTAATGTTTACATGACCTTGCTTAATACAGCTGTGGTATACTTAACATATTACTAGACTAGTTAATGTTTACAATACATTGTTAAATACAGCAGTGGTATACTTAACATATTACTAGACTAGTTAATGTTTACATGGCCATGTTTAATACAGCAGTGGTATACTTAACATATTACTAGACTAGTTAATGTTTACATGACATTGTTTAATACAGCAGTGGTATACTTAACATATTACTAGACTAGTTAATGTTTACATGACATTATTTATTACAGCAGTGGTATACTTACCATATCACTAGACTATTTAATGTTCACATTGCCATGTTTAATACAGCAGTGGTATACTTAACATATTACTAGACTAGTTAATGTTTACATGATCATGTTTAATACAGCAGTGGTATACTTAACATATTACTAGACTAGCTAATGTTTACACGGCCATGTTTAATACAGCAGTGCTATACTTAACATATTACTAGACTAGCTAATGTTTACACGGCCATGTTTAATACAGCAGTGCTATACTTAACATATTACTAGACTAGCTAATGTTTACACGGCCATGTTTAATACAGCAGTGCTATACTTAACATATTACTAGACTAGCTAATGTTTACACGGCCATGTTTAATACAGCAGTGCTATACTTAACATATTACTAGAATAGCTAATGTTTACACGGCCATGTTTAATACAGCAGTGCTATACTTAACATATTACTAGACTAGCTAATGTTTACACGGCCATGTTTAATACAGCAGTGGTATACTAAACATATTACTAGACTAGTTAATGTTTACATGGCCATGTTTAATACAGCAGTGGTATACTTAACATATTACTAGACTAGCTAATGTTTACATGGCATTGTTTAAAACAGCAGTGGTATACTTAACATATTACTAGACTAGCTAATGTTTACATGGCCATGTTTAATACAGCAGTGGTATACTTAACATATTACTAGACTAGCTAATGTTTACACGGCCATGTTTAATACAGCAGTGGTATACTTAACATATTACTAGACTAGCTAATGTTTACATGGATATGTTTAATACAGCAGTGGTATACTTAACATATTACTAGACTAGCTAATGTTTACATGGCCATGTTTAATACAGCAGTGCTATACTTAACATATTACTAGACTAGCTAATGTTTACACGGCCATGTTTAATACAGCAGTGCTATACTTAACATATTACTATATTAGCTAATGTTTACACGGCCATGTTTAATACAGCAGTGCTATACTTAACATATTACTAGACTAGCTAATGTTTACACGGCCATGTTTAATACAGCAGTGGTATACTTAACATATTACTAGACTAGTTAATGTTTATTTTGTATACTTAACATATTCTTGTTACGTGTAATTGTATGCTAATTATTACACTTATTCGAGGCTTCATGCTGCTTACATTATTTTAATATATCACACGGTACGTGCTCCTTAACATAACACTGAATTATTAAACGATATGCATTGTTTTGAAAGGTTTATATTTCCGAGAATTGTCTCATTTGTAGTTAAATTTGTGACTGCATGTTTCATTTTCAAGTTGTATGTTTACCTAAGAACATCTGCGTCAACATTTCCCATAATTATGGCCATTTTTATATACATTGATATCTACTAGCGCCGACACTCTAGCTGTATGAATCTGAACACGACTATAAAATTATTGAACATATCAGGTGATCAATCCCATGCAGCTCTTCATTTATGTTTGGATAATATTTACGCTACTTCACAGGACCATTTATTCCACTTCCGTATTGATTTTACACTTATAAATTATCTCGACGTTTTGCCGTGTTTTATTTGGGTAAACGTTTGTAAGCGATATCATATTCCAATGTCCATGTTTAACCTATGAAACTTGATAGAGATACATTAAAAAACACAACATTTCTCATGTTTTATGTATTTTGTTTGCAGAATCAAAATATCTATCATCGTGTCTATAGCAGTGCCCTATTTCTGCTCTTTCATCGTGTCTATAGCAGTGCTCTATTTCTGCTCTATCATCGTGTCTACAGCAGTGCCCTATTTCTGCGTTAAGCAGTTTATCATTTTAAACGTATTATATTTATATCAAGTATAATATATTTTTATTCATGTATACATTCTCATAGTAGCATTTATAATTCGGTTGATTACTGGTCAAGAACAGTAATGTGTTCTACATTCCTGTGCATTAGCTAATAGTAACAAAATGATAAACACGTGACACATATTATACAGTACGGATAAAGTAGTCTTTCAGGATTTTAAAATTTTCAGATGGGAGACTGTACACACTAGAAATAGCTGTCTTCTCAATTCTATTGTTATGTATCGCTGTATATTAGAATATATGTATATTTAATATGTTGATAACATATAGATATTTTTAAAACTAAAATTGGCTGAAACATTTCCTCCACAAATTGCAAACAGGATATCTATTTAAACATGCCCAAATAGGATATTGAAAGGGAACTTCCTAGCTTAGCATAATCATCCAGGTAAGAATAAAACAGATTTCTCTTCGTCATTGGTTGACATATTGTAGAACAAGTTTCACCATAAGTAGAAAGATTTTTTCTATTTTCAGGCTGGAGATTTCGTTCCAAATTTAGATTTGACATACCAAAACCATTCGGATTTAACTTATCTACGATAATGCGATGCTTTGTATTCCTTTTAAAACTTAATATATGTTTAAGACAATTATAGCGTGTTTCCCTGATATACTTAAAATATAGGTCTGGTATCTGCCAATGCCTTATGTTGATTCTCGTTTAATTTGTAATGTTACTACGTGATGAGATGCATGAATATATCGTATATTGAAACGACTGTAATGTCTAAACGTGCTCTTATTAAGTTTTGTTTCATGTAATCCTTACAAGTTTCTCCATAGGTCTACAATACGTAAATGTGCATGACACACATCTTCGTGTCCGATCATTTCTGGAGGAGACGATGGCGGCGGAAACGCTGGCTGGTGTTTAAATAACTTGAATATAAGGGTTAAAAGTTCGGTTGCTGCCGAGTAATCAGAAATGTTACGATCATCTCGACTAAGATTTTCAACAAAAAAAAATGTTAAAAATATATAGTTTTCTTACTCCTGGGCGATGGATTTCGCGACAATTCGGCGATATCCACCGCCATACACGTCTCACTACACAGTTACGCCATCCCCCCCCCCCCCCCCCCCCCCACGGTTACATGCTACGCTTAAAAAAAGGTCTATGTAATTTGGTTTTGAAATATTTTCAAAATGGTTCATAGTGGTTGTGATTTCTTGCTGCAGATGAGTAGAGCAAAAGTTAGCATAGCATATAACTGCAATAAGACATCACTGGTGTTTAAAAGTGACTTTTATAGGATTTCAACATATGCATGTCTTTATGAGCATTTTAATTCTTTTTTTTAAGAAAATCTCAGGGTGTCACTGCACCCTCTTTGAAAAAAACACAAGCTGGTCAACCTACCAGTTATTGTACATTTTTATGTGGGTATACATTCCTGCCATGAAAAATATATATTAAAGTCTTTAAAAGAATTCTATGTGGAATTATTTTTTTACTATGGAAATCCTATACCTTATTTAATATAAATCAAAGAACAAAATTCAACTGTAAAGCGAGACATACAGCATTGTCTCCACCGCCTCCTCCAGACACGAACAGACACGATGTATGTGTTCCATAGTCTTATACGATACTAGTAAGTAATGTTATCTACAGGCTGATCATAATTACAGGCTGGTGGATATATGCGAACACAATATAGATCTACAACTTTACAACGATGTAAAATAATGAACATTAATATAAAAACATCAATAGAAAGTTTAGAATACGAAAATAAAACGAATAACACAAAATAAAACACCACTGTGAGCAAATATTTGTTCGATTTTATTATGGGATATATTGTGTTACGAGTACTTTCGACGTCGTTGGCTGGTTAAATCCAATCCCGGCTAGCTTGGATAACAAAATGGAAGCGCGCATCCCTGATTTTATCTAGGGACGTCAATTTACCCCGAAATGTTTATTGAAGAATCAAGTTAATTTTTGCAATACATAGAAACACAATAGGTTATAAATATTTTTTCTGCGACTGGATGTGCAGCCTCTCGAAACCTGGAACGTCTGAAAAACCAAGAATATAAAAATTACCAGTGTATGGTCATTTTTTACACAGGGATTCTATTGGAAAACAGTAAAGTTTCTGTTGATCATATTGTTATCTATTATTTAATCCTAACAGTTAAGACTGGGTCCTTAACAGGGGATTAAGTATATATGAAGAACAGACAGGGGCCTAAAAAGGGATACAATTGTGAATTTCCAAAACTCCTCAAGAAATGTCGAGTCAACTTTTTTCATATTTGGTTTAAATGATTCACATGAGTAGAGGTTTCAAGTTTGTTTTGTAAGAATAAACAAATTAGGGCTCAATGGTGGATATGGGTGACATAGGAATTATAACTATGAGAAAACAGTAATTCTGTACTTTTAATTTATCTTAGGAATTGAATTGATCGTCTTGAGATATGAAGTATATTTTAGTCATAACAGTTCAGACTGCGTCCTTTAAAGGGATTATATTGGCAAGTAACACAAACACGCTGTTAATCCAGAATTTTCCTGTATGCAGTGTGCACAAAATAATGCTTATGTCTTAACGTATAACCTTTATTTACTTGAAAGTTATCAAATTAACAGTAATTGAATATTGGCCAAAACTTTAATACGTCCCGCATTAAAGTATTGCGCAATGTTTACATTGAACTCCGTAAACTTCCCGATCAAAGCCTCGAAAACGAGATCGGGAACGAGTCTTCATGATGTTATCTGATGATTGATCGGAAACCCGAAAGCGGTTCGTTGAAAATGGTGAATGTAAACAAAACAAAAACGTGGCTTCAGAAACCCGATGTTTGTAATAAAGAGGTTATGCAATTAAACACTTTCGACGTGTATATTTCAAAGTTATAAGTGTATTTCATGCTAGGCGTGTGAATTTAGGACAGGGAATTGACGGTAATATGCCAATATAATCTTTTAAATGCAATTTAATATCCGTAAGTGGCCGCCAGGTACCAAACAAAGATAACACTTTAAGATTTCAGGACTGATATGCCAAACGTGTTCATATTTAATATACATGATCCACATGCAATATATTTAAGGTTGCTCAAATACAGGAGCTAGGGTCCATTTGGGTCCAGTAAGGGGACTTTGATATTTACATGGGAATGTGTATGGGGAAACAGATAGTTCATTTATATTTGAAAAGAATTGACAGGTGAAATCAGGTAAGCGGCTTGAGCCCACCTTGGCCTCTTTTTCACAGTTCGAGCTAGACTTGACCATTCATTGAGCATCTAAATCACTTTGGTTTAACACTAAATCAGAATAGAAAGTAGCATAGGCATGCATACACGCACGCTCGCATGCATGCACGCACGAAAACACGCACATGCGCACGTACACGCACACACATTAATAGTTATAAAATTAAAGGTTCATTTGTTGCATTTCAACACATTTTAGGATAAAAGTGCATATTTATGATCAAAATAAGAACACTTGATTCGATCATCCATTGCATATACACATAGGTCTGATTCTGTCTTGATGCGGCGCGCTAAATTACGTTCATTGTGGCCGTCAGTTTTGAAAGGCTCCCTAAATTTTTTAGTGCAGTTATTAAAACTAATTTTGTTTTAATATTAATATGAACAATTAGCCGCTTCAAAGCAAGGAATAGGCTCGTAAGTTCAGTTATCTGGAGAATGCAGCGGGTGTGTTTAATCAAAGCGCTGTCAGCGCTGAAAGCCTGGGACTGCTGATGGCTTTGTGGAGAAGTAGGTTAGACATTTTTCAAAACTATACTCCAAGCAGCATTGAGTTTTCAAAATTCTACTCCAAAATTTAACATTCCCAATAGTCAGATTTCAGTAGACATCTTTATTATTTGTCTTCAAAATTTAAAATATCGTCATTTATCGTAAACATCAATAGCAATTTTAGATATAAACCATCACATTCAGTTATTGTTACTCTTTTTAAATACAAAATAAAAAATAAAAATATTTAAAGGATAAGTTTTTATGTTAAGCAAAAAAATGTCATGAAACGTCAAAAACGCCAAAAAACGTCACTGTAAGATGTAACAAAAAAGTAAATCCAAGTATAAACAAGAGCACCGCAAACGGGTGCAGACGCTCGTCTTTTTTCCAAATCTATTATGTAGATCAAAGTAAGTGAAGTAAACTGTTTTAACTTGATGGTGATTAGTTTAAGAAATCAATACTATTACTGAAAAAATAGAACAGATTTAAAAAAATCACCTTGTCGATCACAGATCAGTATATAAATATGTTCCATCAGAAAAACAGATATATCTGTATGTATGAAACCATCTTTCATATTAGCAAAATAGTAGATACATGTGTATGCAAGTAGGACTATTAGGGCAGAATATACACTATGTCTATGTCTGGCTAAGGCTAGCTAGCCAGTACTTAAGCTGAAATGTATTTAATTTAATTTTAAAATCTGGGTGTGGTTGTGGAGGTGTATGTGCCAAAGTTTAATAAACAGGACTGTTTAATTTAATAAAATAAAATAAAAAGTTGGAGGGAGAGGGTGTCTTGGGGATGGTAACAAAGTTGAAAAGGGACAAGTTATCTTCTTCAATACAGAACAAAATTTTAAGAAAACAATTCGAGGGGGTGGGGGATCTTGGGGTTGGTAACAAAGGGGCAGAATAGTATTAAATTAAAAAAAAAAATTAAAAGAAAAAAGTAAAAAAAATAGGGGAGGGGATGTCCTTGGGGTCAGTAACAAAAGGAAGGGTCTTTGGGTTGGTAACAAAGTTGAAATGTGGTAGAGTATTTTATTTAATACAAAACAAATCTAAAAGATAAAAATAAAATAACAAAACGTGCGGGGATGGGGTGGATGTGTGTGTGTGTGTGTGTGGGGAGGGGGGGGGGGTAGGGTTAGGGTCTTTTGGTCGATTACAAAGTTGAAATGGGACAGAGTATTTGATTTAATACAAAACAAAATTAAAAAAAAAATAAAAATAAAATAAAAAAATTGGCGGGGATGGGGTGGGGTGGGGGTGGGGGTGGGTAGATGTGAGGGTCTTTGGGTTGATAACAAAGTTGAAATGGGGCAAAGTATTTTATTTAATACAAAACAAAATTTAAAAAAAATGGGCTGGGATGGGGTGTGGAGTGGGGGGGGGGGGGGGTGAGGGGGGAGGGATGAGTCTTTGGGTCGAGAGTTCTAAGTGACATTACAATTTCAAATCAGAAATTAGTACAGGTGATAAACAAGAAACGTATTTGTTTTTCTTTCATCAACTCGATATGTAAAAATCAAATGTAAAATGTCTTCTGTATTTTCTTTTTACTCCGTTTTCTCAATAAAAAGAGTTCTTTATATAATTTTAATGAAAATATATTTTAGAGGAAAAAAAAAAAGAATGAAGTTTCAATCTATATCAAGTGAAATTAAATGTTTAGTCGCGATGTAACATCTATAAAATAGTTTGAAAAATTTTTTTAACAAAGTTTTTCGTATTTTTTACAGTTTCTCACTGTTTGTAATTGGTAATTTATATACCGGTTTGAAAGTTCTATTTTTTTGTTGAAGAAGATGTTTTATATAGATATGTTTGTCGTCCGATATGATTTTGGTGTTATTTTTCCGATGTCTAGCCAAAATGTAACACCGTCAAATCAAGTAACGTTAACGTCATTTTCGACGGGCATTTAAAGTGCAATAATTAGAAATCATTGTTTATTTCGTCGATAGAAATATTTTTTCGCCATATCAATGTTTTGATCTAGTCAGTATTTTACATACTATACCATACCATACAATGATTCAATTAGTCAATCAATCAAGCAAGCAATCAATCAGTCAACCAATTAATCCATATATTGAAAATCCTTATGTGGCTGTATTTTAACGATCAAAAAGATGACGGGTTAGATCTAGCTCATGTCGCTAAAACCTCTACAATCTGAGATGAATATATATGAAAGAACCTGGCCACAGTAACTCTTTTCTTTTAATTGTGAAAACAATGAACAAATGTGGACAGGATGTCAAGTTCCAATGCAGCCATCAAACTATTTCCCCAAGTAAATCGTTTGCTTTCTTCATGTCATAGTTTGTTTTAT